>LPNX011144340.1:319921-332469 GCA_001517045.1 Pseudotsuga menziesii
TGGACATTGAATTTGCTCAACATTTCCAAAACATAAGGGGGCAAGAGTATTCTACTATGGTGAGAGGCTCTGAGATTCAACTTAATGAACTTATCATAATCAACAAGATGAAAGATCATCTAATTCCTGAATTAATCATAGATGAGAGGCTGACAGAGAAGCCAAAATTCCTCAAGAGACTAAGGAATAGAGGTTGAATAAAGCAATCTAAGGAGAAAACCTAAATTGTTAAATTTATAAGTGGAATAAAGGGGGAATTGCAAGAAGCAGTACACAAGGCAGAACAAGGTGAACTTGGAAGGAATTAGAAAAGGAAACAAGGGTCAAGGGAAATCCAACACATCAGACTGAAAAAACAGGTAGGAACTCAACCCAACCTTGTTTGTTTCAAAGAAAAAGAGAATGATTGAACAATCCCATTACCCTGAACAACTTATAGAGCAGAGTTTTTATTTTTTTCAAGAGCAAGAATAAATCAAAATCAGAGACAAAGTCATCCTAAAAACTGAGTAAGTCCAGTGTTTTGATCAATGCTCACTATTTCCTTTGAATCAAAGTTTGAAATTTTAACACGGTGTAAAGGACATATTCATCTATCTTCCCTCAAAATTTCATTAAATAATATTTAGTTTAAGTAGGTAAAAAATTTAATTACAGACCACTACAGGAGCAGTCCAGACAACTCAGAAAAAATTGAGTAGGCCCAGTGTTTTGATCAGTTCTCACACATGCCTTGCAAACTGAGTCTGGAATTTTTATACAGTGTAAAGGACATATTCATATATATTCCCTAAAAATTTCATTAAATAATATTGAGTTTAAGTGGGTAAACTAATTTAATTACAGACCACTACAGGAGCAATCCAGACAACTCAGAAAAAAGTGAGTAGGTACAGTGTTTTGATCAGTTCTCACACGTGCCTCGCAAACTGAGTCTGAAAGTTTTGCAAGGTGTAGAGAACATTTTCCTGTATCTCCCAATAAAAATTTCATCAAATAATATTTAGTTTAAATGGGTCAAATAATTTAATTACAGACTGCTATAGGAGTAATCCAAAAAACTCTTGGGACAAATTTCTTACCATCATCAAAGAAGAATCATGGCTTTACAAGCTAGTTCAAGCCAACAAATAATGGCAATGGAATCAGAGAGGTAAAAATATGGAAATAAGAAGAAAAACAACAAGGTATCATGGCAAGGACTCCACCCAGATTATGGTTTATGATTTCAGACAGGCATGGAAGGATCAAAATTCAGGGCAAGCAAATTAAGAACGGAAAATAATCAATTTTTAGGGAACATTTTATTTGCACGAGGAACCACCATGTTGGGAGTGACAATGGACTACAAAATTGTTTAATTATAAGGTTCATCTCATGTTAGATTTGACATGCTGTGTCCTAAACACTGAGGAATTGATGGAACTTTATGGTTTATGATGAACTTGAGACAATTGATTTATGCTTGTTTAAATTTATGTGATTTGGTTAAGTATTAAGGTTGAATGTGTCATAATTTAATTTAAAACACGATCTTAAATGGTTTATGCATAATGTTCTCCAAGAATAAATGGACGGGAGAGACATTACAATCTCTTCAATACTGGGTTGTAGAATGCACCTCGCTTCTCTCAACACAACAAACTTATAGAGGAGCACATCAACCTATGAGTCTGTGACACATCAACTGGAACCAATCCTAAAAGTTGACAAGTTAGACCAACCAATTTGTTATTATAGGTCTAGCAAACATCTTTATATAATAGTAACATCTGCAAATTGGGACTTTTGGGTCTTGCTTAGAGACTCGATCTGGTATACCATCAAGAACGTTTATGCGCAATGAAATAATGATTGTATGACATTAATGAGTAGAGTTAATCACTTGCCTTAGGTATTGTCAATTATTTCTCTATGTTTATCTTCTGTACTACACAACTACTTGTCGAGGCACACATTGCACAAAATGCACTGCATAGTGCAAACTACATACTATAGGGTTAGTCAACCCTTAGAATGCACTTACAAGAAAGAAGCATCCAATTAAGTCAAAATCCAAATCAACCAGCCCATAAAAAATTGCATCATGTGTTTGATGTTAGATTCCTAATTAGAACATTGTTAGGTTGGACAACAGAAATTGCTCAGGTCGATATACAAGAAGCAAAATGAACATTATAATACCCCATTGCAATGTTTTAGAACTTTAGAAGTTGTTCCCATTGGCTTGTAATCTAAGAGAACGATGGCATCTATAAAGCATGAGATATTTGACAACAAATAACTGAATACTTGTCACAAGGGAGATCAATCACCATTCCATTAGGGCTTGAGTTTTGAAAAAGTATAAAGTTTCTTGTGTGGGATGTCCTTATCATTGTAGTGTTTACCATACAATGTTTGGGAGTACTGATACTACTAAAGCAGATCTCATTAAACCAATTAGGCATGGGTATACGATTTGTTGTGTTTTGCTTTCATGTGTGTCAATTTTTCAAAAAGATGTAATTGCCTACACAGGATATTCCCGAACTTGTAGCCATCATTTTATAGATTCTACTGAGTTGTAGAAGCAGAAAATAGTGGATAAAGCACAGTATCATACAAAGAATGAACTATTAAGAAACCTATTGAAATAAGGGGCGAGGTGTACCTTAATAAAGAAATAATCATCGCACCACTTTTTGAACTTTGGATAGAAAGATGGATCAAACTTATCATATGCTTGCTTCTGAACCTCCATATAGAATAGAATGCATTAACATTAACTGGGGAGGTAATTGTTTAGTATAACAAGGTTAAGGCTTTCACTGAATTTCAAAAATTGAGCCTTGACTTGACTCACCTAAGTCCAAAGGACCAATAATGCAAAATTCACTATTTAAAGCCACTCATATTCTTTTACCAATGAAAGAATTCTAAGTTTAACCTTTAGAACTTCTACGTTTAACTTTTAGTCCTTCTATAAGGATAACGATGCAGTACACAAAATTGTGGAGAGAATAATGAGTGCTTCGTGAAAAACTCTATGTGGCCGGGAAATATGGAAGAACTCAACTTCCTTTGTAGGAATTAGGAAGAACATTTAGCATCAATTTTTTGGGACCAACTCAAATGACAGATAATGGTACAGTATCCATTACATACTGAATAAATGGATGCAATACACATAAATTTTATGATGCCTACTAAAGCGACTATTAGCACAACAGTAATTAACAGAAGAAGACCCGGAGACCGCATGCAAGCACGCAACCTGGAATTTGCATGCATGGATGCAGCCTAATCGCTGCCTGATAGCAGCCTGAACCGATCTGAAGTGAAGGAGGGTTGAGTTTGAGGCCTGATTGCAGCCTAAGGACAGAACATGCTGGATCTGGTCCATAGTAGCCTGGAACTGGTTACGAGGAGCCTGGATCTGGTGCCTGAACCAAGATCGACTGGGCTGACATGAGCTGAATTCTGATCCTGGACTTATGAGTTGAGAGGTTTGACTGGACTCTAAAGGAATGGCTGGGCTAGGAGATGGCTCGTCACCAGGACTCCGATCAGCCGCCTTTGAACGGTTAATAGCCACTCAAAATAAGAGATCCAGGCGAGGAGAACCTCCGAAGTTCGTAAAACGTATTGAAGATGTCCCAGAAGTTGCCCTCCCCCCGGAAGAAACCATTCGGGTAGCCCTCTCTCTGGCAGATAGAGCACTGATTGGTCAATTCACTGGGCTTTGGCCCTCGCCAAAAACCACTGATAGTTGGGTTCAAAGAAATTGGAGGCCACTGATCTCCAAAAATGTTGCGTCCTACGCCGTCGGACGAGGCTACTTCCTGTTCGACTTCGAATCCAAAGACGATAAAGAACTAATCTTCAGGAATGGACCCTACTTCATGGGGCCACAAGGTCTCTACCTGAACAGGTGGACCCCGGACTTTGACCCCGAAGCTGACACCCCCAAAGCTGTGCCAGTATGGGTCAGACTTCCTAATCTCCCCATGCACTGCTGGAACCCTAAATCTCTTCACGCTATCGGGGACGCCTTGGGGAACTATATTGATATGGCCAGCCCAAAGGACCAATACGCCTGTGCCCAAATCTGTGTTGAGGTCGACCTTGAAGTTGGACTGCCAGAAGCCATCAAACTAACTGTGGGAAACTGGGCTCATTTCTAGAAACTTGACTACGAACAGCTTCTCTTCAAATGCAGAGGATGCCACGAATACGGACATTTCATGCGCAACTGCCCCAAAAAATCTGAGTCCCAACACGAAAAGACGGAAAGTTAGCATAAAGCGAATAGATCTAAAATTTAAATCCAAAAATCAAGCCGAAGTGGATCTAAAGAAGGGCGAAGGAAACAAAGAAGCAAGAGTCATTATTCAAGAAAAAACTCAAGCAACTTCACCAATCAAAGAAGCTATTGAAATAAGGGAAGACTCCAACCAAATGGAAGAGAAATCAAGTAATGAAAGTAGTAAGGATTCTGAATCAACCCCTTCAGATCAAACTAAAGAGCAAGAAGAAGCAACTCCAATGACAGAAGAAGAAGAAAGACGAGAGAAAAATGAAGAAGAATCTGAATCGGAGGAAGAAGAGGAGGAAGAAGGGGAAATTGAAATCACCACCCCAAGATTAACTAAAACCAAAGGAATGAAATCTAAGAAAGAGGAACGAGAACAGGCCACCTACAAGGACAAGCTGCAAGGGTCCCAGTTAACCTTGGAAAAGCTGCTAAAAAACACAAGGAATACTCGCCAGCACGGGCATGTCCTGAAAGGGATGCCTACCTCCTCCAAAAGTAAGTAATGAGGGTTCTTTCCTAGAACTGCAGAGGTCTCGATAGCAATATTAAGGAAGAAGCTATGTTAGATCTAACTTCTCTTCACAAGCCGGACATCTTCTTGATCCAGGAAACCAAGATGGAGGAAGATGCATTCCTCTAGGTAAGCAAAAAATTCTGGAAAAAAAAGGGCAGCGCTGCAATTAGCTCAAGGGGAGCCTCTGGAGGCATTGGAACTCTGTGGGATGCCAAGAAATATGAGGCTATTGACATCAAGAAAAGCCTTCACTGGATCCTCATCCTGCTAAGGCAAATTGACAGCAATAATCTGGTAAGAATCTTCAATATCTATGCTCCTAATTCTTTTACTGAAAAAAAGAACTGTTGGAACCTCTTCCGGGAGGAAAGAAGTAACTTGCAAGGAAACGTAATTCTGGCAGGGGACATAAATGTCATCCTAAGCCAAGATGAAAAAAGAGGGGGCTCACTGGTCAGAGACCCCATCAGAGAAATAATGGATGAGACAATTATGGACTGGGGCCTCATGGATGTAAAGCCCACAGCTGGAAAATATACTTGGAATAACAGGAGGGTCGGACCTGGCCATATAGCTGCCAGACTCGACCGATTCCTGATCCAAGACACCTTTCTCCTAATGGGCCTGAAGCTGACAACTAAAATTCTGCCATTTGGAGGATCGGACCACAAGCCTATCCTCCTTGAGATGGTGAAAGATATGAATCTGGGCCCAATCCCGTTCAGATTCAATCCTAGCTGGGCTAAGAAAACTGAGTTCTTAAATTTAGTGGCAGACTCTTGGTCTTGTCCGGTCACAGGGTCGCCATTTTATATCTAGGAGGAGAAATTACGAAGGCTCAAGAAATCTTTAAAGAGCTGGGCTAAAGAGATCCCACAACCAAATTTTGTCAAAAACCAAGCTGCTCAAGCGTTGGAACTGCATCAGGCCGGCATGGAGGATAGAAGAGTGACTCCTGAGGACATCCAAAAGGAGAATAAGCTTCAATTGGAACTCCACGCTGCCTGCAGACTTGAATCTGATTGGTGGAGACAAAAGTCCAGATGTAAATGGCTCATTGAAGGTGATAAGAACACTGGGTTTCTCCACAAACACGCAGAGGCCAGGAAAAACCAAAACAGCGTGAATGAGATCCAAATTCAAGACAAAATAATCAGCAGTTTTGAAGAAATTAAAGCTGAAGCGTTCAGGCACTTTAATGAACTGTTCAAAGACCAGCCAGTCCAAATCGCCGTTGAGCTTATGAGTCTCATTCCCAACTCGGTCACAAATAAAGATAATAAAAAACTGAATGAGATAATCACGCTGGAGGAAGTTAAGAAGGCAATTGACAGTATGGAGGAAGACAGAGCCCCAAGCCCAGACGGGTTCAACGTCAACTTTATCAAAATTTGTTGGGAGATAATAAAAAAAGATTTATTCAAAATGGTCTGTAAATCCCAGAGATGTGGCAAGATTGGGAGCAGCACGAATTCGGCATTTTTGGCGCTCATCCCCAAAGAGAAGGAAGCAAAAACCTTTGACAGGTTCCGGCCAATATCCCTGTGTAACATTGGATACAAAATTATTACAAAAATTATGGCCACCAGGTTAAAACATATCTTGCCTCACATTATCCCGGAGAATCAAGGCGGCTTCATTAAAGGAAGGAAGATATGGGAAAATATCATTCTAGTTCAAGAGGCAATTCACTCAAGTCTCAAAAACGGAGATAAGGGAATGGTGGTAAAGCTAGATTTAGCTAATGCTTTTGACAGAGTCAGCCATCCGTTCCTTTTCCAAGTAATGCTAAAGTTTGGTTTCGCCCCTGATTTTGTAGCTTGGGTCAAGGCCTGCATCAACAAGCCATGGATAGCTCCGCTCGTCAATGGAAGAGCTGCCCCTTTCTTCCAAGCTTCGAGAGGTCTAAGGCAAGGATGCCCGCTCTCTCCTCTGCTCTATGCCATCCAAGCAGCGGTATTAAGTTTTCAGCTAAAACAAGCCAGGCAAGATCAAGAACTAACAAGAATAAGGATGGTTAGAGGGACTAAGGATATCAACCATGCACAATTCGCGGACGACACAATCTTGCTGGGAGGTGCTAGTCCGATTATAGCCTGCAGATTCAAGCGGGAACTGAATCGATATTACCAAGCCTCCGGAAGTAAATTAAACCTTAGCAAGAGTCAGATATTTGGATGGAATTTAAATCCTAGGGAAATGGTAAGCATCTCCCGGGCTCTAAATATGGTCGAAGTAGTAAGCTGGGATTCCTTCACTTACCTAGGGGTCCCTATCTTCAAGCTCAAAACTACATGCTCAGCCTGGAGCCCTATAGTGGACAAAATTTAAAAAAAAAACACCGGATGGGGGACAGTCTGGTTAAATCTAGCCGGAAGGGTAGTTCTAATAAAAGCTGTCCTGAACAGCCTCCTTCTCTACCAAAGTTCCCTCCTCCTTGCACCTGTAAAAATCATAAATCAGATTGAAAGCATGGTTAGATCATTCCTTTGGAAAGGTGGGAATACTGATGGAGGCAAAAAGTTTGCCCTGGTAAGCTGGAGAACTATCAAATTACCCAAACAGCAGGGCGGGCTAGAAATCAGAGATCTTAGGTACCAAAATCAGGCCATGGGGGCCAAATTGCTGTGGAATGTAATAGCACCAAAACCGTCCTGGTGCAGCCGTGTGATCCAAAACAAATATTTCCCCAGGCCAAGACTTCGTTGTCTGGAAGGAGACAGCGTGAAAAAGAAAGGAACAATGATATACAAGCTCTGCAAGAAATCGCTGCCTCAATTCTTAGAGAACCTGCACTGGATACCCGGCAATGGGAAAATGATCAGCATTTGGCAGGACGTGATCCAGGGAAAGCCTCCGCCCAATCTCCCTCGCCTGAACAACTGGATGAATGCGCTGGGATACAAAACGTTGTGGGATATTTCAGAATGGGAACTGGAACGACCCAATCGGTGGACAAGATGGGCATTACCAAACTACCCGGAAGAATTAATGCCAGAAAAAGATCTGTTACTCAATCACCTAGCCGAATTAGCTCCTATATCGAAGACAAAGAAGGATAGGCGCGGCTGGGGAAGAGCAATTGGCAGATACACAGCGGCAGAGGGCTACCAAAGCCTGGCAATAAATTATAACGTGCCCATAAACCCAGCAATCTGGAATTACCTGTGGAAATGTCAAACTCTGACAAAAATTGAGATGTTTAACTGGACGCTGATGCATCGGAAAGTCTTAACAGGAGAGAATTTGGAGAAGAAAGGGATAATGGGGCCATTCAGATGCCCTCTCTGCGCTGAGGCTACAGAAAATATCACTCATCTATTTCTGAGGTGTCCTTACACCAGCGCTGTATGGGAGGAAGTAATGGAGTGTGGGGGAGGTGGGACCCAAAGGCCAAAAAATATCCAGGAATGTTTTCTTAATTGGAAGAAAATGTATAAAGGAGAGCTGGAGCAAAAAAAAGGAGTTATAGCATGCTGGCTAAAACTACCAAAATTGGTATGCTGGTGCATTTGGATAGAAAGAAATCAAAGAGTATTCCAGAATAAAAGCCAACCAGCATGGAAGGTGGTAGCCAAGATTAATGCCTTACTAGGCGAGGTAGTAAGTATAGCAAAAATCCTTAATAATAAAGAAGATCTCACTGTCGGAGAAAAGAAGTAGATGCAAAAACTCAATGTTCTGGCTAGAAATAGCATTAACGTCAAAAAATTGGAAGACTGGGAGGTCCGGATGGACAAATCTCAGTTTGAGAATTGGCTCCGTGAAAGGAAGATTTTTAAATTATTTTTTGATGGGGCTTCAAAGGGAAATCCGGGGAAAGCTGGAGGCGGAGGAGTTGTCATAAACCTGGACGGGAAAGTAGAGACTGAATACTACTGGAACATTGGATTCGATTCTAATAATATGGCAGAGGCTTATGGACTTTGGCAAGGCCTTAAGCTATTAAGGAAGAATGGAGTGGACGAGATTTTGGTATTTGGAGATTCCAGGCTACTCATCCAAGCGCTGAATGGTGGTTGTAAAGGAAAGAATGAGCGAAATGTAAGGCTGATAAACAGAATAAGGACCAAGGCTAAGATGTTCAGGAGTATTAAATTTTATCATATTCTTAGGGAGCTCAATGTGATAGCGGACCTGGCAGCCAACAAATCAATGGCTTTAGGTCTCAATGAGCTTGTTGTAAACTTGACTGTAAGCAAGGATATCCCTCCCTAGAAGGGCTAATCGCCTGAAGGGAGGAGAGAATTCCGACTGAAGGGAGTATCAGGTTCCTTTTCAGCAGTTCCTCTGCTAAGATCTCATTAATACCATAATCGTTTTTGTTAAAAAAAAAAATTAACAGAAGAAGACCATGGTAGTCTGTATACTATCATACAATAAATGGACCCTAAATGCAGCAAACTGTAAAATAAGAAGAGTAAGGTAACTGAGAAAAATGATAGGATGTCATGCCCCCCAAGCTGCAGATCAGAAATATTATTGTTAATAGGACTGAAAACTTGTCTTTCTGGTCCTACCACATGGATTCAAGCTTAAAGTGATAAAGAAATATATATTCAGAATTTTAGCCACTTTTATAAGTTAGCATGATATCCCTAACAAAGGTGCCATGTCAATAATGTAGCTAGAATTATGTAAGCAATATAATCATTGGTGACTTTTTAAATGTGACATAACTCACATGCACCCAAAAGTCTTGATATCACTCTTCTAAACTTTTAGTTTGATCTGCATCATTATATGCATTCGGAAGAAGTATTTTGAAGTGGATCTAATACATATTTATCTAAGTGGCAATGTAAGGGAATAGTTTACTCTCTAGTCCCTTACCATATGGAAATGCTTGACATCCTCTTCAAACACGTAAGATGGAGTTAAATCAGTACCTCCACCAAACCACCATTACCTAGGAGTTCTCTCCACATCTAAAACATATCAAAAATAGGTTTTACAATCAAGCACATTAAATCTAATCAAAGCCTGGTCATCTTCTAAATTACTGATTGAGATGATAATAAATTATAAATACTGGATAAATCTATATCAATAATAGAAAAGTCATGTCCAAAGTAGTACAACAGCCAAAGAAATATTTGTTATTTAACACATCATGATGCAACTTGGGACAGACCTCAAGGAACCTAGCGCTAGATGAAGGGAGAATGGCCATAAGTATAAAGTTGCTTTATCTAAGTCAGGTTGTGCCAAAGAGTTACAAGTAAAGGTCTGTATAATTTGTTGGTTTGGTGTTTGCACGTGTATATAGTGACACCATGTCTCAACCTGCATATGTGCAACCACATCTTCTTTATTTGTGGTCCAAGACGACTACTTTAGCAAAAAAATGTCTAAAACATACATATGCAGAAATCAACTGCCTAACAGCTAAGTGGGATTGCTGCAATAGGCTTTTGGCTAAGATAGAACCATAAGTTTTGCCTTCATATATTTCTCCATATTGCTAAGCACCCCAAGCCATAATTTCCGAAAATTAGAAAATGAATATAGTTAATTGAACAATTGTTGATAATATGGTTCTAAATCTGAAGTTATACCTTGATTGAGATTAAGATTCGAAAGATCCTTCTATATATAGACAATGGATTGGTTGCCTTGTGTATATATGTTTTACACTGAATACATTAATCTAGTCCATGGTTCAACTTCAACCTCGGCAGATATACTGGACTTCTGCAAAGTATCTACTTCAGTACTTGAAAGGCATAGTTCATTATGGCTTGAGATATGTGTAAGATGGTGAGTTGATGTTGCATGGATTTTTTTATTCTCATTATTCAAGAGATGCAAGTGTTTGGATGACCACTTTAGGGTTTTGTTTCAGCTTGGCCTGAGTATGATTTCCTGGTTCAACTGGATGCAGGAAGAAATTGCACTTAGTTCAACAAAGGCAGAGTATATGGCAGTAATTTCTGTTAATTGTGAGGCTATTTGGCTTCGCAAGTTGATAGCATAGTTGACCAATCATATGTTGGATCCCACTATAGGGTACTATGACAATCAGATGCTGGATCCCACTGTAGTGTACTATGAAAATCAGAGTTGTATCGATCTCTCTAAGAATCTAGTGTCTCATGAACGCTCCAAGTTTATCAACATTTAGTACCATTTTTCAAAGATACAGTTCAGAAGGGAGCAGTAGTTCTTAAGTGATATTTTGACTAATCCCCTGACATTAAAATGAGAAAAATAATGGAACACGGTCTGTTTTTGGTTATCCAGGAGGTAGAATTATTGGGGACACTTTATCACCTATATCATCTGGGCAAAGTTAATCTTCTCCTAAAACATACATCATTAATACGGTTAAAAAGAATGTAGATTTCTCTAATGCAGCACCCCGTTGAAAATGATATAACTGAATAAAATAAAAATAAAAAACTCTAATTCATCAGTACTTTAAGACTGGGTGGAACTTGGATGGAAATGATATAACTTATTAAAATAAAAATAAAAAAATAGATCTGTACCTTAAGATTATGACTGGAATTTGGATGAATAAGTGTTTGCTCAAAATAAATTAATCATTCATTACTACCATTCACAAAAAGTATTAAACCATAAACCATTGAAGTTGTAAAGTTAAATCAATTAACCATACATTAATTTGATTCACAAAAACTACTCAACCTTTGAAGGTTGTAAAGTTAAGATTATTTCACTTCATGTCATGCAGGAAACATTTACGGAATGTATTAGTTCAGAATATTAATTTTAATGTTTACTGACTAAAATTTATTCACTATTTAAAATTAATGGCTAATTAGTAAAAGGTTACAAAGATTTACGGTTTGTTCAGTTCTGCGCAAGACTTTTCAATGTGAGAATCTGAATTGACTCACTGCGTTTTTCGTTTTTAAACTGGGCATTTCCTTTTAATTTTATTTAATTTCCTGATCGTTTACACTTTCCAACAACACATAACATTCATTTATCATTGGAATTTTAATGTTTACAAGGGGCTCAAATATGCCAGACTCTTTACTCTCTTGCTGGAATTCCATGTTTGCTGGGATTTTTATTATCATAAATGGTCAATTAAGTGAATCAAAACCTATTGGACCTTTCAATACACAGATGAGCAATCAATAAACACACTGCAGTAGTGCATTGGTTGTATTATATAACCTCTAATCATGAATTACTCTATCCTCAAGCTGTACTTCTTTATTCAATATATAATGCATAAAACAAAACCTAGAGACGCTGTTCATCTGTTTTTACACAGTGGCTATTCATGCCGCAAAAAATTACCGTTATTTGATACAGCAATATCAACAGTACCATCATCCTCATCATGAGATGATTCAAATTGCCTCTCGGACGATTCCATTCTATACATGTCTGAGCTGGGCTCTGCAAATGGAGGCAGAAATGAGCCCTGGTCTGGCCCTACCGAGGAGGAAGGCTGCATATAAATATTGGAAAAACTTGGAACCCCAAACCGATGACTTGTGTATTGTCTTCTAATGGCAGAGTTTCCATATTGTGCGGCTGGATTGAATTGTTGCATTGTTGGATTACACTGTTGCACTGCTGGTGCTCCAGCATTATTAAAGTAGTGTTGCATTGATGGATTGAATTGCTGCACTGGTGGATTAAAATTCACAAATGTGTGGCTTGTATCTGAAGCCTGTCCAAACAAGCTGCTGGGGTTGCCAGGACAATATGCAGGTGCATGAGTGTTGATCATCCATGGGCTGTATGGAGCTGGTG
>LPNX011144340.1:332809-361670 GCA_001517045.1 Pseudotsuga menziesii
CCATGTTTGCCTCTCCTGTTCATCAACATCCACAAGAACAGGTGATTACTCAAATCATTCATACAATCGCTGTAATTTTTACAGGTTATATAAGTGTTAATACAAGTATTAAAATTCAATACAGAACTAAAATTCAATACAGAACTGAAGTAAAATTCAAACTGTAATAAAACGTAACAACATAACTTTCATTTCTTTCAACTTAACGCTCTGCTGGTCATTGGGTTAACTTAACACTCTGCTGGTCACTGCGTTAAAGTTATCATTGAAATGTTTTACAGAAAAATAATAAATAACACGTACAGTAAACTAAATCTCAAGTAAGCTACAGAAGATAAAGTAACCATTCTTGGACCCGCCTTATACTCAGTTAGTTCTGAGTTTGATCTTGTCACTGGACAAGTCAAACTAGCTGAACTATATATGTACCTTGAGAGAGAGCGCTCAAATGGAGTAAACATACCTTAGAGCCGTGGCAGAGGGAAGATCAAAATGCTGAGACAAAAACTCCTGACGTGAAGACAAAGCAGGAGCGAGGATGCTGTGAAGTGAAATTGCAGGGGATAACCAACGAGAGAGATCTTGGTGAAGTGAAACCGTGGAGAAAGCAGCCGGCAGAGGAATACTTAGACAGCCGCAGGCATCCCTAGATCAATCACAGACAATCAACAAAAGAACGCAGGCAGCCGGCAGAGGAAGTGAAATCGCAGGGATAGTCACATGCAGAGATCTCGGTGGAGGGAATCCGTGGAGGAAGCAGCCGGCAGAGATGACCGGTGAAAAACAAAAGAACCCGCAGACTGCCGTTAAGAAGGAAAACGCAGCCACCGACCAGCAGACTGCCGTGAAGAAAGAAAACGCAGCCACCGACCAGCAGACTGCCGTGAAGAAGGAAAACGCAGCCCAGGCAGAGTAATCCAGGCAGATCGATGAAGACGAGGCAGAGTAATCCGTGAAGACAAGCCTTGAAAACCAAAAATCAAAGACCAAGCCGTGAAGGTAAGCCGTGAGATACAAAAATCAAAGATGAAGCCCGCGAAGGTAAGTAGTGAGATCCAAAAATCACATACATGCAAACGAAATAATCTATTCCTTAAATAGGTTAGGGGTAGATAATAAAAAATTCACTTAGGCCCACAAAAAATTATAAAATCATAAAAATAAACTGTCTCAACCAAAAAACAACAATCCACCTCTTTTATTGGGTGCATGGCTCTGCTTTTCTCTTTGCTATATCGATATAAAGCCAAAAAAACATGATCGCAACCAAAGATTTAGCAGTATCTTACTCTTGGGACAAAAGTGGGTATGTTTTGTGGACGCTACTTTTCATAAATATCGAATGTTACATGCACGACAGATGTCTCTTGGCATCAGAAGTGTAGAGTGGTAATATTCAAAGGCTTGATTTACCACGGTATACACGCAACCTTGAAAAGCCAAGCTCGTCAAATTCAGGATACAGTACATAAACCTTACGTTACACACACTTCTATCTCACCCGGAGTCACTTTGAACCAAAATATTTGTTCAATTATATTCCAACGATATCATAAAAAAAAATTATCACAAAAGCTTATAATTCAGAAGAAAGATGACATAAATTGCTTTAATCCACATTCTACAAAATCTTGTAATTCAAAAGAAAGTTTAAAGAATTGCTTTTAACAATTGTCCAGCCACTATACTCTCATTAATACACTTAAGTTCAACATGTCTACCTACATGTACATGGAGAAAAAAATTCACCACAGGTCATTACAAGAAAATACGTTGGTAAGCGATATGTATCACTAAAAGAAAAAATGCATTTTAGCCTCACATTAATACCACTATTTGTAAAGGATTTGGGCAATCTTCCATTTTCAAATAGTGATGCAAAAGTGGTGGTAATGTGGGGATAGGAAACTGGTGCTAATATTTATGGTGCAAAAGTGGTGTTTGTAAAAACGTTGGTGCTAATATTTATGGTGCAAAAGTGGTGTTTGTAAAAACGTTGATTTTGGTGTTTAATGAATATTTGGCATTCCATGGTGTATGGTGCAAACCACCAAAAACCAATCCTAAGTGGATTAATATTTTGTGGTGTAAACATCCAAAACTAATCCTACATGGAATGATGTTTTGTGGTGTAAAAAACACACAAATTCATATGTGTGTGTGGTGTAAAACACAAAAAAATGGCACAAAAAAATAGTATAACCATGCTACATTTATCAATGTTGTGTCATTATGTGGGGTACCCCACATAATGACACGACCTTGCTAAATATGACATGGTTGTGTTATTATTTTATACAACCCAAACATTAAAATTAAACATAATTTTAACAATAGTAACAATGATATTGATAATGGATCTAAACTGAGTTTTTGCCTGCACGTGAAGGAAAATAGTGAGTGATTGGCTGATCACGAGCTCCTTCGTGAAGAGATCGCTGGGTCTGCCTTTGGCTAAGCGATCTGCCCCCTGGCCGAGGAGGGTGTAGATCTTGAGGGCCGTGGCTGGTCAAGGCCGTCCCAGAGAAACCAGAGTAGCTAGCTGAGATTCGATTAGCTGCTGAAAGAGGTGGAGGCCCCTGTATCCATGTATTGAAGCTGATCCGGAGGGGTTGGGCACCAAGATGGTGGAGGAGGTAGGCGATTCCTTGCCTACCCAATCGGAAGCCTTCGATAGGCTAATCGCCAATCATGCCAAGCGATCAGGGAAGAGAGAGGTGTCGAAATTTGTTAAGCGAATAGAAGATGTGCCGGAGGTAGCCCTTCCTCCAAAAGAAACGACCAGGGTTGCCCTATCACTGCCAGATCGGGCACTAATTGGGCAGTTCACAGGGTTGTGGCCCTCACCCAAAACCACTGATAGCTGGGTTAAGAGGAACTGGCGACCGCTTATATCCAAAAACGTGGCCTCCTACGCCATCAGAAGGGGATACTTCCTCTTTGACTTCGAATCGAAAGATGACAAAGATTTAATCTTTAGGAACGGGCCCTACTTCATGGGGCCGCAAGGTCTATACCTCAACGGATGGTCGCCAGACTTTGATCCGGAAGCCGATACCCCCAAAGCTGTCCCAGTCTGGGTCAGATTGCCCAACCTACCTATGCACTGCTGGAACCCCAAATCCCTACAAGCTATAGGGGACGCACTGGGAAACTATATCAACATGGCCAGCCCAAAGGACCAATATGCTTATGCCCGCATTTGTGTGGAGGTCAACCTTGAAGCCGGACTGCGAGAAGCCATAAACCTCACGGTGGGGAATTGGTCTCACATTTAGAAACTGGACTATGAACAACTTCCCTTCAAATGCAGAGGGTGCCACGAGTACAGGCACTTCATCCGAAATTGCCCTAAAACTCCGGACCAGCAGGAGAAGGGGGAAGGATGGCACAGGGTGAATAGATCCAGAGCTAAAAACCAAACTGGTGGGGGACCTAAGAAAGGTGAGGGGAGTGGCCCATCCGGAAAATCCCAGGAGCCTCCAAGATCTACAGAACCAGTGGAAGCAAGGGAGGAACCCTTAGAAACAGAAGACAAATCTAGCCCCGAAAAGTGGAAGGAACCGGAAACAGTCATCTCAGACCAAGGAAGAGACAATGATGAAGACACAGCGGAAACTAAAGCAGGAGAGAGTCAGGGTAAATCTGATGAAGAACCGGACTCGGAAGAGGACAAAGAGGAAGAAGGGGAAATTGAAATAACAACCCCAAGAAGGAACAAAACAAAAGGAAGGAAATCTAGGAGAGAAGTACGGGAGCAAGCAACATACAAGGACAAGTTGCAAGGTTCCCAGCTAACCTTGGAAAAGCTGCTGAAAAACCCAAGAAATACTCGTCAGCAAGGGCATGCCTCGAAAGGGATGCCTACAGCTCACAAAAGTAAGTAATGAAGACAATTTCCTGGAACTACAGAGGGCTCAGAAGCAAAGGCAAGGAAGAAGCCATGCTAGATCTAATCTCTCTCCATCATCCGGACATTCTGCTGATTTAGGAAACCAAATTGGAGGAGACAGCATTCCTCCAAACCAATAAAAAATTTTGGAAAAAAAAAGGCGTTGCTGCTTTAAGCTCTAGAGGAGCGTCTGGGGGTATAGGAACCCTCTAGGATGAAAGAAAATTTGAAGCTATAGTCATCAAAAACAGCACTCATTGGATCCTCACAGTGCTGAAGCATAAAGACACCAACTCTCTAGTAAGTATTATTAACTTATATGCTCCTAATTCTTATAGCGAAAAAATAAACTGCTGGAATCTTCTCTGTGAAGAACGAAACAATCTACAGGGGAATGTCATATTGGCCGGGGATCTGAATCTCATTCTCAGCCAGAATGAAAAAAGAGGGGGCTCTAGCTCCACAGATCCTATGAAAGATATAGTTGAAGACATCATATCGTCCTAGGACCTCATTGATATCAAGCCAACTAGAGGGAAATACAACTGGACCAATAGGCGGTTTGGGCCGGGGCACATAGCGGCCAGACTTGACCGATTCTTGGTTCAGGATTCCTTTCTTCTACAAGGCCTGATTATATCCTCCAAAATCCTCTCCCTTGGAGGCTTCGATCATAAGCCTATCCTCCTGGAAATGGTCCAAGAAAAAAACCTGGGACCCATTCCATTCAGATTTAACTCTATGTGGGCCAAGTGAGATGATTTCCTCCAGATCGTTGCAGAATCATGGGCCCATCTGGTCACCGATTCTCCCTTCTTTGTTTGGGAGGAGAAACTGAGGAGGCTCAAAAAAACACTGAAATGCTGGTCCAAGGCGCTCCCAAATCCAAACATTGCCAAGATTCAAGTTGCCCACAAGTTGGAGGCGCACCAGGCAGATATGGAAGACAAAGACGTGACACTAAACGATATCCAGAAAGAGACAACGCTGCAGATGATCCTTCACACGGCGTGTAGAGAGGAGGCTGAGTGGTGGCGCCTCAAATCCAGATGCAAATGGTTGAAGGATGGTGACAAAAACTCAAGTTATTTCCACAAACTGACAGAGATCAGGAAAAACTAGAACATTGTCCGTGAGATCCAGATCAGTGATAAGATTATAAACCAATTTGAAGAAATAAAAAAATGAAGCAACAAAATATTTCAGTGAGCTGTTCTCTGCACAGCCTGTTTCCAGCGATGCCCAACTGCTGAGCCTTGTCCCCAATTCTATATCAAGTAGGGATAATGATCGCCTGACCCAAGTCATCACAATGGAGGAAGTTAAAGAAACTGTTGACAACATGGAGGAGGATAGGTCGCCAGGACCAGATGGGTACAATGTGAATTTTATAACTCTCTGCTGGGACATCATGAAAAAAGATTTACTGAAAATGATCAGAAAGTCTCAGAGCTGCAATAAGATTGGAGGAAGCACGAATTCAGCCTTCCTGGCCCTCATTCCAAAGGAGAAAGACGCTAAGACCTTTGACAGGTTCAGGCCAATCTCTTTGTGTAATATAGGGTATAAAATAATTACTAAGCTCATGGCCTCGAGACTAAAGCACATCCTGCCAGCCATCATCTCGGAGAATCAGGGAGGATTCATCAAAGGACTGAAAATATGGGAGAATATCACTTTAGTGCAGGAAGCCATCCATTCTAGCCTGAAGAATGGAGATAAAGGAATGGCGGTGAAATTAGACCTGGCGAATGCTTTTGATAGAGTTAGCCATCCTTTCCTCCTCCAGGTAATGTTGAGATTCGGTTTTGATCCCAAGTTTGTCTCCTTGGTCAAGGCTTGTATCAGCAAGCCTTGGATTGCCCCTCTCGTTAATGGGAGAGATTCCCCTTTTTTCCAAGCTACGAGAGGCCTGAGGCAAGGATGACTGCTCTCCCCCCTACTCTACGCCATTCAGGCCTCGGTACTCAGTTTCCAAATGGAACAAGCCAGACTAGAGCAGGAGTTGCCAGGCATAAGGCTGGCCAGAGGAGTCAAAGATATAAACCACTCTCAGTTTGCCGATGATACTATTTTAATGGGAGGTGCCAGCTAGATCATAGCTCGCCGATTCAAAGCTAAACTGAACCGTTACTGCCAGGCCTCCAGAAGCAAAATTAATCTCAGGAAGAGTCATATCTTTGGATGGAACATTAACCCGAGGGAAATGTCAGATATAGCCAGAATCTTAAACATGAACGGAACTGTAAATTGGGACTCATTCAAGTACCTCGGGGTGCCTATTGTCAAAACCAAGTCCAAGTCCTCGGACTGGAACCCCATAGTGGAAAAAATAAAAAATAAAATAACAGGTTGGGGGACTGCTTGGCTGAATCTAGCAGGGAAGGTTGTTCTAATTAAAGCAGTCCTGAACAGTTATATGCTCTATCAATGCTCTCTGCTTCTAGCTCCGGGCAAAATCATAAACCAGATAGAGGCATTACTGAAGTCCTTTCTATGGAACGGTGGGAACAACGGAGGTGGTAAAAAGTACTCTCTAGTAAGCTGGAAGACAGTTAAGCTGCCCAGAAATGAGGGAGGTCTACAAATCAGAGACCTCAATTATCAAAATTTGGCCATTGGGGCCAAATTACTCTGGAATATGCTACAAGCTAAGCCATCCTGGTGTAGCAGGGCTCTTAAAGAAAAATATTTTCTAGGATCAAGGCTGAGATGCCTGGAAGGAGACAACGTGAAGGAAAAAGGGTGCCCCATCTTCAGTCTGTATAAAAAATTGCTGTCCCATTTTATAGAAAATTTATTTTGGATACCGGGTAATGGCAAAAGCATAAATTTTTGGAAGGATTCGATCCTTGGCAAGATTCCTCCACGCCTGCCTCGTTTGCAATCATGGATGGAGGCGAGAGAATTAACAATGCTCTAGAGCATTTCAAAATGGGAGGAGAGCCAATCAAATCGTTGGTCATCGTGGAAATTGCCGGACTGTCCAGAAGTGCTGGAAAATGAAAAACTGAAGTTGATCAACCATTTAGCAAGGATAGCACCGATTTCCAAATACTTGAAAGATAGGCGTGGCTGGGGAAATCGATCTGGAAATTATACAACGTCTAAAGGATATAAAATGTTTGCAGCAACATATATGGTGCCAGCGAATCCAGCAATTTGGAATCACAACTGGATAAACAGAACGTTGCCCAAGATCGATGTGCTCACGTGGACTTTGATTCACCTTCGGCTACTGACTGGAGAGAACCTGGAGAAAAGGGGGATAGCAGGCCCTTTCAGATGTCCTCTTTGTGTTGTTAATTCTGAGACCATTTCTCATCTCTTCTTTAAATGCCCTTATACTGTTTCAATCTGGAAGGAAGTAATGATAAAGGAAGAAGATGGGTTTTATTGGAATGGAAACAATCAGGAATTCTTCATACATTGGGAACGAATGTACAAGGGCGAGCTGGGGGGGAAAAAAGGTGTGAGAGCCTGCTGGCAGAAATTGCCTAAAATTGTTTGCTGGTGCATCTGGTTAGAAAGAAACCAAAGAATCTTCCAGAACAGGAGTCAACCAGCATGGAAGGTAATTGTCAAAATCAAAGCTCTTCTCGGGGAGGTGGTAAGAAGCACCAAGATTCCGCATAATAAAGCTGAGTTGTCTGAAAAAGAAAAACTATGGATGCAAAGTTTCAAGATCCAAGAAAATAACAGCATAGTTATCAATAAGTTGGAAAATTGGGAAATCAGATTGGACAAATCCTAATTCGAAAACTGGTTAAGAGAAAGAAAGATATTTAAATTGTTCTTTGATGGCACTTCAATCTGGGGGAAGCGGGAGGAGGAGGAGTGGTCATAAATCCCACAAGTAAAGTGGAAATCGAATACTCCTGGAATATTGGACACGAGTCAAATAATATGGCTGAAGCATATGGGCTTTGGCAAGGCCTTAAGCAGGTGCAAAATGTAGGAGCGGATGAAGCTGTGGTTATCGGAGACTCGAGGCTAATTATCCAAGCAGTGAGAGGTGGAAGAAGGGGCAAAAATGAGCAGATGGAAAGATTGCTTAAAAGAATTAGAGATATGGTTAAAAGGTTCAGGAAGATTGAATTCTATCATGTTCTCAGGGAGCTTAATATGAAGGAGGACAAAGCAGCTAATAATTTTATAAACATAGGGTGCTTTGAACTCAAAGTTAACTCAATGATTAGGCTGGAAATCCCACCTTAAATTACATTCTGTCTAAGGATGGGGAGATTGAGTGGATTTTTGTACTCTTGATCAGTGCCTTTAAGCTGAACCTTTTTAGATTAATATAACTGTTTTTGTTATAAAATAAAAAAAAACAATGATATTGATAATATGGTTGGTTGTCTATGATGATATTAATTAAGAATAATTACATTTAATTTTATTGATATAGAATTGAATATGAAAATTAATAAAAATATCATAGAAAATTAAATTAATTTTTTTTTATGAAAAATATTATAGATTAAATGAAATAAAATGATGTTTTGCATTTACATTTATAAGAATCTAACAATTTCATATAATGATAACTATTAGATTTAAGAATGTAATGGATTTTATTTGAAAAACAAATTACGGTTGAAAAATAATTACATTGGATCTAATTGGATTTACTAATATTGTGACTATTGTTATGAGCTACAATTTATTTTCTAGTGAATTGATGGGCATAAAAAGGATATTATATTGTCACACACCTATAAAATCCATATATATTTAAAAATATATATTTTACTTTATTATTTCATTTATGTTGTTGTAACTTATAAATGTTGGTCGCAACGTAAATTATTTGTCATCACAGTAAAAGATGTGTGTAACTTAACTTGTCTCAATTCTATGTTTGAACAACATGTTATGCCACTTGTGGCATTGTATTCGGGTGACGACGACCCTATATCAACTCGCCAAGGTGAAGTTTTTCAATGCTTTTTTAATTATTTTAAGTTTGGATTACTAGGGACTGAAGCCTAAAAAGGTATGGCTTAGTCCTACCTTACCCTCCACCCTCTTACTATAAGTTGACAGGGGTAATTAAAAGTTGTATCAAAGGATTATATGCATGGGAGACCTAACACGTAGTTTGGTTAAAGGCTTCATTAAACAGTTTGGACTATGCTGATAAACACCATAGTCGTGACCCTAGCCTCAACATACACATCATGGTTGATATGTTATAAGATGGCATACAATAAAACTTTGGAAGGGAGATACAAGGGTTGTCAGCACAATATTTAAGTTTTGTACTATAGAAATAAAACTACCATGGATGCGAGTTGACAACACAACCAAGCGCTTTCAATGGCAAGTTTGAAAAACATGCAAAAGTGGTTTGAGAGGGATCTCAGCCCTCCACTTGTCATGATCTATTGCAAGGGTTTTTCCAATGTTTTAAACACGATTTACTGTGACCGAGGGTTTTGTTTTTGTATTAGTTTGGTCTGTAATTGCTCAAAGGGAGAGAGCTCGGCCATTCATGGTTGCGCTGCGCATTTTTTCCCAATCCTATACACAGTCTGTTAATGGAAGTTTTCTACTTGCTTCTGAGGTATACTTGAATCTTTTTATCAAAGGAATGACCACCATTATGGCCTCGTCCTATAGGGTTTGTCACGTTAAGGCAAGGGACAGTTCCTTCTTTGAGATGTTGCGAAATTTTACAGGCTTCCATGCTTTTTCTAAGTAAGACATTTAAAGTATCTGCAAGTTGTTGTTCTTGGTTTTATTCCAGGTCTTCAGAGAAAAATAAGAAAACGATTTCATTTCTAACTCAAAGCACTCTATTATCGTGCATGCAGAGAAGAGATAAGGGAAACTAGGACGAGTTGACCCCTGGCTCTCTCTACGTTAATTTAAGGTAAGTTTTGAGCTGAAAGTTCCTTTGCTTGTTCAAAACAAATTCTAAGGAGAAATTCTAACTTTCTTCTTTTAACGTGTAGGTGGATTTTGGGTGGCTATAGAAGCTTTCAAACGAATTCTAGCTTCAAGCTTCCCGCCCATGCGTTGTTTGGTCATGTAAGGGTTTTGCCCTGTCATCCTTATGCAAAAATATTTGTTACAAGTTACAAATTATAGTTTTAACCATGTATTATAGTTTTAAAATTTTGAATTTCAATCTAAGAGCGAATCTCATAGCTAGAACTCACAGCGCCTTTCTATTTAAATTTGAATTTGAGCAAGAGGGATTAATAACCGCCTATTTCATTCATTTGGATTTGAATTTGAGCGGCGCCATTGTTGGAACTACCAACAGTGTTACAACCTCATAATTCTGCTTTTGCCTGGGAAAGTATGGAGTTTCACTGGCATTCATGGCAGCCTTATATATTAGCTTAATACAGGGTAATAACTCTAAGTATAGATGTTTTTGTTTTTTATTTTGTATTTAAGAGCTCAACTTTATAACTGTATTTGTGATCCTTGCACGGGTAGGGGTAGGTGTGACCTTCAAGATCTAGAACGACTGCTCATTTACCATTTTGGCACTCGGTTCATCCGGTGGTGGAAAACAGCTGGAGAGAGGGCAGTCGTGGATGGTTAAAATCTCCACTACTCCAACAGGGGGTAGGTTTTGGGGGCTCATAAGGTGTTTCTTCCATGGCAGGGTGTTCATTATCACCATCTCCATACACTGCTGCTCATTTTCATGTGCACTGGCTTTGATATCATTGCCAAATGCCTCATTGGTTTCTCTCTTGTAAACGTAAACATAAGACCGAGAGACAATGAGAAAAAAAATCAGATTTAAAACGTTAAGAACAACTAACAAGCCATAATAGTAGTAAAGACAAGATGCATTAAGATTGTCAAAAATCCACGTGGTGTGGCCCTTTCTTCCCGTGATCTTAGTCACAACCATTAAAAGAAAGCTAGTGACAAAATTCCCAATCTCCAGAGTACTGGTGAACATTGCAGTTCCTATCCTCTGCATACTCTCAGGGGCCTGATTATAAAACAACTCTAATTCTACCACTTCAACGAAGGAATCTGCTATTCCCATAAGCAAAAACTAAGGAAGCATGATAAAAATAGTGAGAGGGGTTATTGCTTTCTCGTTTCCCTGAAGCCTGTGTGTTTTCACAACTCTGATCCACTGGATTTCAGTTATGGAGGCCACTACCATAACTAGAACGTGCATGGCCAGCCCAATACCCATCCTCTGTAGGATTGTTATTCCTTTGGGATTGCCTGTGAATCTTCTAAAAATCCCTACTAGGATTCTGTCATAAAGTATAATGAATCGAAGCATTGACATGGTGACGAGTGATGTGACGCAGCCTGAAGGAATTTCAAAGTGAGAACCCATGATATGCATGTTCAATCTCATTCCTTGCTTTACAAAAAGTGTGTTAACTTGGGCTATCATGGCGCTTGGAATCAACATGGCAATCCAAATTGGTAGAATTTTTTTCGTCTCTTCTACTTGGGTTACCAAACATAGCTTCCATGTAATCTTGCGTCGTCGTCCGTTAATGTTGCTGCTTTATTCATAAATCTGAAGAGAAGAAAGGAAAACTATGTTATTGTATTTCAATTCAGCTATGAATTAATATTAGCTTGTATTATTATTAGGAATTACATAATTTAACTCTTATTTTTATTTATTATCTTTTTAGAAGATGGTCAATTTATCAATATTTAGTTGTTAAATTATTTTAATGGTTTAGCAAATCCTAATTAAAATATTAGCTTTATTTCAAGAAAATTATTCCCATGGAGTTGTTGAGCTATTAACCTCTTTGCTTATTTATAAGAAAATTTAGCTTTTAACTAATGAAAATAACTTTAGAACTAACACGAGAATAATCTCTTACTATTTTATAAACCATTACAGTTAGTTGATACAAATTTATTGTTAAATAAAATTGGGAAATATATAATTTAATTATTTTTATATTTATAAATAATTGCATTTAATTTACATTCTTTGATTTTTGATCTTTTATTTTGTATAAAATATTATGTTGAGTCAAAATACTCAAATGGGATAGATATTAAATTCCATTAAGATGGAATTGTAAATGTAGAGTACAAATTTATTTAGGAAAGATCTATATTAATAAAAATTTGATTAACATGGAATTGTAAATGCAGAGTACAAATTTATTTAGGAAATATTTACATTAATAAAAATTTGATTTCTTTAAGTCTTGTAAGTGACATGATGCTCTCATTAAGTCTAATTTAACAATACCTTGATTATCCTTCTCCATAATAACAAGTGTAACATTTTTGAAATTTATTATTTGTCCTTGAATTAATCTTGAAATTAATGTTATTAAAAAGATCGTTAAAATTTTCATCACATTTTGAAATATTATTGTATTTAACTTTCATAATTTAAATTCTAATTTTTTACTACTTTTAACAATTCAATTTTAAATATTAAAAGATAACTATTTCTAAATTAACTATTATTTCTAAATTAGATGATAGTTTTTGCATTAAAACTTTATGTAAGATAATATAGATGGAATAAAACTTTTTATATAAATGGTAGAAGGTTAAGATGAAAACAATATAGTTAGAGAAAATGAATGAATCTTTATTGTTGACAAAGATATTAAAGAAGCGTGAATAAATTAATCAATTTCTAACTTTTATTTTTTTCCAAAGACAATTTCTAACATTTATATAAGAGGAGATTAACTATAAACAAATATTTTCCCTCTTTTAAACTATGCTTTAAATTTTCTGCTCTTTGTAATCAAAGTTGTTTGTACTTGTTTTGATGCTAATAACCTCTTTTAGTAAGTAACATCAATATCTCCATCCATGAATTGCTAGTCTTACTTATGATTTAATAAGAAAACATAAAAGAAAAAAATAGAAATCATAGTAAAATATAGATGTTTATGTTTTAGAATAATTTTAGCAAATAGATATTAGAATTTTTTAACTTATTTTACTGGCCATTTTTAAAAGTATATGAAAAATGGTACTATAAAGGATTGTCCCATTGATTTTTTTATTTTTAATAATGGAAGTAACTATACACATCTCACAACCAATCAACTATTGAGTTAGAGGAAAGTACTATATAAAATTAACTAATTAATTAATCTATTATTTTAAAAGTGAAAAAATTACAAATATAATTTTTTTTCAAAAAAGAGAGGATGATTTTTTTCTTTCAAAATCCAATCAACAATTCTTAATAAATAGTGGATTAAGATAAACATATAGATCATTTCACCACACTATCACATTTAACCTAAAATTTATATTAACTATTTGCATGACATTAAATTGCAATGTGAAGCTTTTAAAAGTCATAAGTTTTATGTTTACTAAATTATTCATCATTTTGTAAGTTCATCGTCACATTTAACATATCTTAATATTTATTCTTGTTTATGAAATATGTAACCATTTAAGATGTTCCATACTCACTTTAATTAATAAATAAAAGTTATTTGTGCAACCACTTTTTTTTATTTATTGAATATTTTAATTTTGTTAAAATAACATATTTTTATT
This sequence comes from Pseudotsuga menziesii, assembly GCA_001517045.1. Taxonomy (NCBI): domain Eukaryota; kingdom Viridiplantae; phylum Streptophyta; class Pinopsida; order Pinales; family Pinaceae; genus Pseudotsuga; species Pseudotsuga menziesii. The sequence goes on from LPNX011144340.1 coordinate 346,203, forward strand.
ATATGTATATATGAACAAAGTATAGTGATTAAAATAAAAACTATTTTAAACTTTCCATTTAATAGAATGATGAATATTTTTAATCAATAAACTAAATATAAAACTTATATATATAGTTAAATTTAATTTTATATCAATATATTATCATGTTTTGAAAAATAAATTGAATATCTAATATCAATAAAATGTATTAAGAAGAAAACAAATTGGATCTTTACTTTATTTTATTAATTTTCAAAATTCCATAATCTCAAAATATTGACCTAAGTTTTGTTGAGATGAAACTAATAATGAATTTCAATAAAAGGAAACATTGATTTAATAATATATAGCATAGTTTCAAAGTAAACATGATTTTCTAAAATTATATAATTCTAAAATAATGAAATAATGAAATAATATTTATTGGGATATAAATAAATTTGAATTTCAATAAAAAAAGAAATATAGGAAGAAGTTTGAATATCAAAACACATTAAAAAAAATAGTAAGAGGTAAACATGAGAGGTGCTTGAGGTCCCCAATGATATTCTCATATTCTTCTCATATCATTCCATATATAGCCATTTTTTACATATTTTTTGGTCTTGTATTTATTATTCTTTGCAATATTGATTTCATTTGATTTCCTAAGTTGTATTTCACCTACATGGAGTTTTAGGAGCTATATTATGAACACATGGACATGATAATTTGTCGCCAACACAAACAAATAGAAAAATTGAAAGAAATGGTATCAATTTTTTTTTTGTGGATAACACAAAAAATAGAAGGAAAAATAAGTAATGGCATCTTCTACCAACTAGCATTAAAATAAATTTATTCTTGACCTTGACTATCTTGTTGGCTTCTACACAAGAGCCGACAAAGTTAATGGATCCATCTACATTGTTCTACCCATGAAAATTGTTGGTGGAACCATGAGCTCTATTTATGGAACTATGAGCATTGTTGGTGGAACTATGAGCTCTAGTTATGGAACCATGAGCTTTATTGTTGGAACCATGATCACTATTGATGGAATTAGGAATTTTGTTTATGGAACCATGAGATCTATTTATGGAACCATGAGCATTGTTGGTGGAACCATGATCTTTGTTTATGGAACCATGAGCTCTATTTGTGGAACCATGAGCATTAGTGTTGGAACCTGTTGATGCCTGGAAATTCGCAGGCGACAACAGTAAGGGATTCTCCCCAATCAACGTTCCCAACTAGCCTGTTGACTGTTTGGTGTAGGGAATCCGTCCGGTTTGCGGTTCGGCTACCGTAGGTCAAACAACAAACAAAGGGTTTATTGGTTGCGGCCCGGTCCACCGAGTTTTTGTATTTTGACTTAAACAATGAAATGCAAGTGCTTAACTAACAATGCAGGGTGATAAAAATGCAGGGAGCAATCACAATGTGATGCGCAGGTTCTTACCTCTCGTCTTGGGGCTCGCAAACATTCAAATCACATACGACAATAAGATAAACTATTTATCTAACTATCCCTAGGGAGCAGAATTAACATTTGCCAGTGAGTAATACATTTTGTATGTGCATAATGAAGAATTACAGATAGCTGATACTCCATCCAAGACACGTGAACAATTACAGATATTTAAACAATCAGATAGCTAATCGTTTTATGAACAACACTTATCACTCACAGTGGAAGAAATCCTGAAGATACTGAAGAACATTTAACAAGAACATAGGTTCAGGAATTTAAGCACTCTCACAGTAAATGAAACATGCCTGAAAACGAAATAGTTCCTCTTCAACATTATTCATTACAAAATTTTCCAGGGAAAAAGCCCCTTCTTCGTGCTAACTCTACAATATTTAAACTATACAGCAGGCCCCCCCTCGGACTGCCCCAACGTCTGGCGTTTTTTTCTTCCTTGGACGCTTCAGATTCCTCTTCAGACCACTGTGTCTTCCCGTTTCCCTTCTGATAGTAACGGATGGACCTTTCTAGTCTGCATTTTTTGTCTTCATTCGCTTGTCCTTCTCTTCTATGACCTTGCTAGTTCCGGCCTTGCCTCTACTAGACGGTCTGTCTTCCTCCATGCCACGGTGGTTTGACCGCTCTCCCAAGCCAACCTGCAATCAATCGACAAGCATCATTTATTGGAAAGGCGTTACAAAACCAAGCATCAGATTTTTATAATTGAACGACTATTCCACAAGAAAACGGCCTGGTGCGCCTCTTGTTCCGAGTAGAAAATCAATCGAGCCTTTGGCGGGAAACTCATAAATCGACAGTCGGAAGGCTTTCCGCTTCGACAGGGAAGAGAACTCCTTCAGCCGCAATGGCGGAAGGGACAAGGCTAGACCCGCGCTGGACAAGTGAGCGAGAAACTTCAAATCGGACGTCGGCCATCTTTGGACAATGAAAGCGGAAAAAACCTTACCACCCATAGTGGCAGCAGGGAGAAAAGGTTAAAGCATGTGAGTGGGCAAACTTCACGTCGGACATCGGGAGAGTTTGGACATCGGCAGAGAGAAGGATTTCCCGGCCGTAACGGCGGAAGAAAAAAGGCTCCAGACAAGCGATTTTACGACCGACGCGAATCGGACGTCGGAGAGATTCAGACTTCGGACTCTAAACCGATCTGAGAGCCGCAATGGCGGCGAAACGAAAACTTCACAGCTTTTGATCTAACATTAAAAAAAATGCGCCCGATCACAGAAAAACTATGTGTTTAAACGGCTTTAAGGATCAGCTAGGGCTAAAGTCGTTCTTTCTTCGAAAGGCGGCCCTGAAAAGCAAAGATTTTACTTTCCTTCGATCAGTAAACCAGACATCCACGACTCATCCCGGCATTGAACATGGCATAAATAAACCAGCTGACATCCAACTTCAAAGTAAAACGAAAAGGAAACACGCCCAAGAGGCTCGAGAGTTCAACGATCAAACCATGCAAAATGGTGAGGAGGGGCCTAGAATTTAATAAATTTGGAGAGAACAGTTGCGGCAGCAACAACTGGCGATTACCTGGTGAACCTAGATCTCTGGGTGATTTTCTTTGAGTGGCAGACTGCTTCACAACAAATGCATCCATTGAATTCTTCCAGCTATCCGGATTTCTCAAATGACTGAAGTGTGTACCTTAATCATTGATGCTAGTCCAATTTGGGAAAAGTGGAAACCGAGACCCTCAAGTCCAGATAACTCTGTTGAGGCCAGAGTATGGGTTTCATTATTACCTCTGTTTTCAAGTAGTGAAAAGCGTGGACACCACAGGATTGTAACAGATAGTGAACAGCAATATTCGTTTGTTCCTCGTTCCCATGCCATTTTAACACTTTTTGTGTTTTTTGGGCTTTTGTCCCTTTCATCTGAGTCCTTCTGTACGCCTTTCTTACTGAATTTTAATTCAGGATCCTCTATCCCATAGTGTCCTTTTGTGTGAGTGGTGTACTTCAAGTTGCAGCTCACGGACAGAGAGGATCTTTTGGCAATTTAGTACTTATGATTCAGCATCCGCTTTGATTTATGATGCTTTTATAGAAGTTTTGACTCTTTATTTGCCTTTTGGCATTCGTTTCTTGGCATGGGATCATTTATATTTAATACGCTGTTCACCCTGCTCCTTTCCATGGGTCCTTTGCTGTTGCTCCTTAGAACATTTTAGATGTGATGTGGATGGAGCCCCGACATAGTACTCCAGACTCCTCGAATCCAGCTTATTTCACAGGGGTTAAGCAGGACTTCAATGCACACAGAATTTTATTGGAGAAAACTATTAGGTTGGAAGAGTTCATTGAGCAACACACATGCTGACACTCAACATATTTGATATTCCCAAAAAGATCTTAATATCCTCCAGACAACCTCAAGTTCGTTCCCTTTATTGAAAATCAACAACTCAAAATTAAACCAAAATGAAAGCATGACTTGAAAACACCCAAGCAGCTTATTTATATACAAGACAGAAAATCTCAAAGAAAACTCACGAAAAGTAAGGCTTGAGCACCAAACCATTAACTGGCAAGTTCTCCTCCCATCCCTGTAAATCTTGTAGCTTATAAGTAGCAGGACCAAGTTTTACTGATATTTGAAACGGGCCTACCCACAACTGCTGGAACTTAGTATGCTTTCCCTTCTGGTCATGGGGATGATCCCACTTGAGAACTAGGTCTCCCACTTCCAAGTCCTTATTCCCAGCTTTATGTTTGTCAAACCATCTTTTTACTACATCCTGTTATTGCTTAAAACGTTCTCTGGCCTTGGATCTGGCCTCCTCTGCTTTCAGGAGATTATATATTCTCATTTGTAACACTTCACTCTCTGACCCACTAGACTCTTGAGCTAAAATAGAGGATGGTAGCATGATATTGGGGGGCAGGATGGCTTCCTTACCATACACAAGGGTATAGGGTGACACTCCTATTGCAGACTTGGGGGTGACTCTGTCAGCCCACAGGGCGTTGGGTAAGGCTGAGTGCCAACTTCTCTGGTTTTCGATTACAGTCTTCTTCAGAATTCTAATGAGGTTCTTGTTAGAGGATTCAGCCAGGCCATTCCCTTGCGGATAGTAGTTAGCAGAATAATGTAATTGTATCCCTTTATCATGAGAAAATGCAGTCAATTTAATAGATGAAAAGTATTTAGCATTATCAAAAACTAACGAAATTGGAACTCCAAACCTGGTCATGATATGATCTTGTAGGAAGCTAATGACTTCGTCTTCGTTTATCTTGCGCAGTGGGATAGCTTCGACCCAGCGAGTGAAATAATCAGTCGCAGTAAGAATGTACTTGTGCAGCAGGGAAGAGTTTGGCTTTATTTCTCCAATAATGTCCAGCCCCCATTGCTCAAATGGTTCCGAGATCATCACAGGCTTTAGGGGCGCAACCCCCTTAGGCTGTCTTCCCCCACCCCTTTGGCAAATATCACATTTCCTGACATGTGCATGTGCATCCTTGAAGAGTGTGGGCCAATAGTAACCGACTCTAAGGATTTTTTTGGGCTGTAGTGTCGCCTGAATAATGTCCCCCAGCCGGACCGTCATGTAATTCTGCCATTACTTTCTTCGTGTCCTCCTTTTCTAAACATCTGAGGAGAACCCCATCATAATTCTTTCTGAATAATACTCCTTCAACAAGTTGATAGGAGGCCGATTTAAGGCGCAGAGCTCTTCTTTGTTTGGAATTCCAATGTTCTGGCAACAGCCCTGACTGCAAGTAATGCACAAGGTCTCTATACCAAGACTCAGGAGTGGTAAACAAAGGACATATATCCATTACATGCAATTCGGCTTCATCTTCCCATGCTTGTTCTTCGTTGTTCCTGCTTTCAGTCATCAATTTGCATAACCATTGACCTTTCACTATAGAGGCTGGCTTGAATTCAAGGTCGTATTCTTGAAGAGTTGTTACCCAGTTGCCTCTTCTTTCTCCTAACTCTTTCTGAATGAGAAGGGATCTTACAGCTGGGTAAGGGACTATTACCTTGGTTCGATTTTTTAATATGTAAGGCCTGAATTGCTTCACTGCCTTAAATACTGCGTAAGCTTGCTTATCAATGGATGGGTAATTTAATTCAGCCCCTTGTAGCCCAGTGCTCATAAAAGAGATTGGGAATTCATCACCCCCATCCTCCTTTTGAGTAAGCACAGCTGCCAATGAATCATTGGATGCAAATGTATACATAATAAAGTCTTTATCAAAGTCTGGACTTTTCAAGGAGGGCGCATGTGCAACAACAGTTTTAATTTTGCTGAAAGCTTCTTTCTCAATATCAGTCCACTTAAATTGTGCATTTTGTTTGACCATTTGCTATAGTGGTTTGACAATCTGAGCGAAATCAGGCACAAATCTTCTTACAAAATTTATGGTTCCCATAAACGATTGCATTCTCTTTTTATTATGTGGCATAGGGATTTGTTCAATGGCCTTAATTATTTCTGGGTCTATAGATATACCTCTCTTTGAAACTATGTGTCCCAGGAACTTGCCCTCTGTGACTGCGAATACGCACTTCTTAGGATTGAGGGAGACGCCATATTTCCGGCAACGTTCGAAAATCTGCTTTAGGTGAAAAGTGTGCTCTCCTCTTTTCTTCGAGAATATTGTAATGTCGTCAAGGTACACCACAACGCTTCATCCAATTAGTCCGCGGAAAGCTATGTCCATAGCTCTCTGAAATGTTGCTACGGCATTAATCAGTCCAAAGGGCATCCTTCGATAGGCGAAGGTTCCCCATTTAGTCCTGAATGTTGTCTTTAATATGTCTTCCTCGGCTACTAGCACTTGATTGTAGCCAAAGAAACCGTCTAATAATGAAAACAACTCAGAACCAGAGACCATATGTAGCAATTGCTCCATGGGAGGCACCGGATAGTTGTCTTTATCTGAGGCGCGGTTTAGGTTTCTGAAGTCCATGCACAGTCTGATTTCTCCTGACTTTTTTCTGACTGGTACCAAGTTCGATACCCACTCAGAGTGTCTGACTTTAAAGATGATTCTAGCATCTAGTAATTTCTTTACCTCACTCTGGATTAGGGGTTCCAGCTTTGGATGCATTTTCCTCAAGGGCGGCTGATATGGCTTGACTCCGGCCTTGATGGGGATGACATGTTTTATGATGCTGGTATCATATGTTTTCAGATCTCCGTATGTCCAGGCGAATATGTCCTTGTATTGTTTAAACAAACTGACGAACCTGTCTCTTTCGGTTGGTGAGCAGCATTTGCCGAGATTTACGAACTTAGGATTCACTTCATCTCCCAAATTTATCAGCTCAAACTGCAGAGTCGAGCTGTGAATCTTTACATTGGCTGGTCTCCTAAACTTTTCATTTAGATCGAACATCTTTTCTAGCGTCTTGACCCCTTTAGGAATGAAATTGTCATATTTCATCTCAGCTTGATGTTCCTCATCATCTATGATTGCCCCTTTAAACACCTCTTCATTCATCAAGCATTCTATTATTTGTTGATCATTATCGAATACTCGCATTCTATTATTGTTGATCATATCCGGTACAGAGGGCTTGAAAAGAAGTTCAACCGAACAACGATTATTAGTAGGTATGAGTCTAGCGGCCGATGTGGCCAATAGATCAGCAGCTGCATTTTTTATTCTTGGAATTGAAATAATGTTAAATGCATTAAAACATTTAAGCAGTTCCCATACCTCATTCTGGTAAGCTTTCAAGTGAGGAGAAATACAGTGGATTTGATTCCGGATTTGTTTCACAATAATTTCAGAATCCCCAAAAACTTTCAAATTACTTACCTTCAATTCAATCGCTTTCTTGAGTCCCTGCGCCAGTGCTTCATACTCAGCTATATTATTAGTACACTCAAACTCTAATCTACATGACAGGAAATGCTTATTCTTTTGTGGATCAATAAGGACACATCCAGCCCCTGACCCTTCTAATGTCTTTGAGCCATCAAAAAATAAAGTCCAAAAATCACTAACTACTGAAGGTAAATCTATTCCTACCGCTAAGTCTACTATTTTACAATCAATTTCATCAGCCTGAGAAAATCGAAGGAGATCAGGCGGGGTGTCAGATGTGTCGCTGGCCTCTTCCGCTTGATAATTCCCTGGTTCCAATTCGAGAAAATAGTTTCCCAACACAGAATCGACTGATACATTCTTCTCATTCAGTTGAGTAACATTGTACTTCATGTGAGGCTCTCTTAAAATTTTAATCTGGTTTGGACTCCCCTTGTATGGCAGCCACAGATGTGACCAATCTGAGGCAAAATATCCATTTAATTTAGCTGACCAATCTCTGCTCAGGACTAGACCGTAAGTGTCTGGTATGTCAGCCACCACGATATTAATGACTTGGCATACTTTGTCATTGGATGCCAGACGGATTAGGACGTCTTCCATCTGACCAATTACCTTAATGTCTGTCCTATCCAATTAAACCACCCTCCACGTGGTTGGCTTAGGTTGCCCATTTATTTTCTTACATACTGATATGGGCATGACATTTATTGACGCCCTTGATTCTACCAGACAATTGTGCACGTTATGATTAAAAATTTCAAATGTTAGAAGGAAAGGTGGATGTTTACATTTAGACTCACCTCCAATGCTGGTTTCTCCAATTTCTTCTTCGCCTTGAGGTTGATTGTCAGTAGGCGGCTTCTCATCCGATTCCTCAAGTGCTCTCAATAATCTTTCTTTCTGTTGAGGTACTTTGCACATTTCAAATAGTGGGACATTTGCTTTTATCTTCTTTAAATCTTCCACAATGTCATAATTCATCTGCTATTTAGTAAATTTATATTTATCAGCATTCACCTTTTCTTCGTTTGGCTTGGGCGGTTCTCTGTTCTGCTCAGGATCTTGGCTAGTAATAGTAAATTCAGGAATTATATCAGCCACGGGTTTGTTTTGGAATTTCTTCTTAACGTTTCTCTGCAGCCTCCCGATCTTTGGGAGCATCAGACTGTCATCTTTAACCGTCTCTTGACTTCTTGTTGTCACGTTGGCATCCACAAATTCCTTGTATCCTTGACTCCTTTCCTCTTCAGCATCGAATAAAGCAACAGAATTCCATACAGCCATGGTTTCCTCTTCCTGCTCTTTAGTAGTAGTAGCAGCAGAATTCTCTTTTCTTTCTTCGTCGCCTTCCTCTGTTAATCTTGAATCCAACATTTGATTCATGACTAGTGTCATTGAATTTATCCATTGCGGACAATTCTTTTTGGAGTGAGGCTGCTGGTGAAAGGTGCAGAAATTTTCCATCCCTATCTCTGTCAAATTCATAGATGCGGTATTGTGAGGAGGTTGAGACTGACTGTTTTCCTCCCTTTTCTTATAATAAGGTCTGTAGAACTTTTTTGTTTCCTTTTCTTTCTCCAAGTCTATGATCTTATTAGACATCTTTTGCATCATTTTTGCCATACTTTCATAATCTGGTGCTTTCTCCTCTTTAGGCTTAGTGAATAATAAAGTTTTCCTTCTCTCTCCTGATTGTTCAGGGTAATCCTCAATACTCTCTCTTTCAGCCTCCATCACTTCTGCTTCTTCATAGGTTTCTATCAGGGTAGGCTTGGCTCTACCTTTCGCAAACATGGCCAAATCAGGACCCAAAGATGACGTATAGTACTCAATCAGTACTTTGTCTGAAGGCTTATCTGTTTCAGAAAAGTTCTTAAGATATGCTGCAAACCTTTGCGTGAAACTGTGTACTTTTTCCTTTTTCTCTTTCTTCAATGCACATAGTCCTTTCATAAGGGCTGCGTGAGTCTTTTGAACCGCATACTTACTTCTAAAAATTCTCTCGAAAGTATTCCAATCTGGGATAGAATTAGCAGGCAACCCGAAGTACCATGACGCAGCAGCTCCTTTGAGGGTATGCGGGAAGAGTCTACACACTACATCTTCATGTTCCCCAGCTCTCAATACTTCTATTTCCAAGTAAAAACTCTGCAAATGATCATCCACTAATATCTTCTCATTTGGATCGAACTTAGGCAACAACTTTTCAAAGGCCTGAGGTAGGTCATGCAAAGGAGGAGTCAGGTTTAGAGGTGATCTGGATCTCCATGCAGGTGGTGGATTTGGTGGGTTGGGGGGTTGGTTTGCATTTACGCCAGCCATGAGTCGGGGTGGAGAGTGAGGGGGTGAACCAACAGGAGTTTGAGTAGGAGAACTGTAAGGGGTACCTGGGCCTTCTTGGTTCAAAGGTAATTCAACCTCCTGCAGAGCAGTCTCTACAAGTTCTTCCCAGTCTCCAACCAACAATGAATCTTCTGCTATAGGACGGTCTTTCTTCTTGTATTCTCTTCTAGGTAAGTCAGGGATAATTGGCAACCCTCCAAGCTTCTTTACGTATGCCCGGGTGTGCCTTCTTAGGTCGTTAACTACTTCGTTACCAACAGCATATAGATGTTCTCTGTTTTCTTCCGGGATTGGATTATGGTACCTACTTCTTTCGGAACTGTCACTTGTGGAAAATTCTCAGGAAAATGGGTTTCCTCGGCTAGCCATACACTGGCGGCCCTCCTTCTAGCGCCAAAACTGTTGATGCCTGGAAATTCGCAGGCGACAACAGTAAGGTATTCTCCCCAATCAACGTTCCTAACTAGCTCGTTGACTGTTTGGTGTAGGGAATCCGTCCGATTTGCAGTCCGGCTACCGTAGGTCAAACAACAAACAAAGGGTTTACCGGTTGCGGCCCAGTCCACCGCGTTTTTGTATTTTGACTTAAACAATGAAATGCAAGTGCCTAACTAACAATGCAGGGTGATAAAAATGCAGGGAGCAATCACAATGTGATGCGCAGGTTCTTACCTCTCGTCTTGGGGCTCGCAAACATTCAAATCACATACGACAATAAGATAAACTATTTATCTAACTATCCCTAGGGAGCAGAATTAACATTTTCCGGTGAGTAATACATTTTGTACGTGCATAATGAAGAATTACAGATAGTTGATACTCCATCCAAGACACGTGAACAATTACAGATATTTAAACAATCAGATAGCTAATCGTTTTATGAACAGCACTTATTACTCACAGTGGAAGAAATCCTGAAGATACTGAAGAACATTTAACAAGAACATAGGTTCAAGAATTTAAACACTCTCACAGTAAATGAAACATGGCTGAAAACGAAATAGTTCCTCTTCAACATTATTCATTACAAATTTTTCCAGGGAAAAAGCCCCTTCTTCGTGCTAACTCTATAATATTTAAACTATACAGCAGGCCCCCCCTCGGACTGCCCCAACGTCTGGCGTTTTTTTTCTTCCTTGGACGCTTTAGATTCCTCTTCAGACCACTGTGTCTTCCCGTTTCCCTTCTGATAGTAACGGATGGACCTTTCTAGTCTGCATTTTTTGTCTTCATTCACTTCTCCTTCTCTTCTACGACCTTGCTAGTTTCGGCCTTGCCTCTACTAGACGGTCTGTCTTCCTCCATGCCACGGTGGTTTGACCGCTCTCCTGAGCCAACCTGCAATCAATTGACAAGCATCATTTATTGGAAAGGTGTTACAAAACCAAGCATCAGATTTTTATAATTAAACGACTATTCCACAAGAAAACGGCCTGGTGCGCCTCTTGTTCCGAGTAGAAAATCGATCGAGCCTTTGGCGGGAAACTCATAAATTGGCAGTCGGAAGGCTTTCCGCTTTGGCAGGGAAGAGAACTCCTTCAGCCACAACGGTGGAAGGGACAAGGCTAGACCCGCGCTGGACAAGTGAGTGGGAAACTTCAAATCGGACATCGGCCATCTTTGGACAATGGAAGCAAAAAAAACCTTACCACCCGTAGTGGCGGCAGGGAGAAAAGGTTAAAGCATGTGAGTGCGCAAACTTCACATCGGACGTCGGGAGAGTTTGGACATCGGCAGAGAGAAGGATTTCCCGGTCGTAACAGCGGAAGAAAAAAGGCTCCGGACAAGCGATTTTACGACCGACGCGAATCGGACATCGGAGAGATTCAGACTTCGGATGCTAAACCGATCTGAGAGCCGCAATGGCGACGGAACGAAAACTTCACAGTTTCCGATCTAACATTAAAAAAAATGTGCCCGATCACAGAAAAACTAAGTGTTTAAACGGATTTAAGGATCAGCTAGGGCTAAAGTCTTTCTTTCTTCGAAAGGCGGCCCTGAAAAGCAAAGATTTTACTTTCCTTCGATCAGTAAACCAGACATCCACGACTCATCCCGGCATTGAACATGGCATAAATAAACCAGCTGACATCCAAATTCAAAGTAAAACGAAAAGGAAACACGCCCAAGAGGCTCGAGAGTTCAACGATCAAACCATGCAAAATGGTGAGGAGGGGCCCAGAATTTAATAAATTTGGGGAGAACAGTTGTGGCAGCAACAACTGGCGATTACCTGGTGAACCTAGATCTCTGGGTGATTTTCTTTGAGTGGCAGACTGCTTCACAACAAATGCATCCATTGACTTCTTCCAGCTATCTGGATTTCTCAAATGACTGAAGTGTGTACCTTAATCATTGATGCTAGTCCAATTTGGGAAAAGTGGAAACCGAGACCCTCAAGTCCAGATAACTCTGTTGAGGCCAGAGTATGGGTTTCATTATTACCTCTGTTTTCAGGTAGTGAAAAGCGTGGACACCACAGGATTGTAACAGATAGTGAAAATCAATATTCGTTTGTTCCTCGTTCCCATGCCATTTTAACACTTTTGTGTTTTTTGGGCTTTTGTCCCTTTCATCTGAGTCCTTCTGTACGCCTTTCTTACTGAATTTTAATTCAGGATCCTCTATCCCATAGTGTCCTTTTGTGTGAGTGGTGTACTTCAAGTTGCAGCTCACGGACGGAGAGGATCTTTTGGCAATTTAGTACTTATGATTCAGCATCCGCTTTGATTTATGATGCTTTTATAGAAGTTTTGACTCTTTATTTTCCTTTTGGCATTCGTTTCTTGGCATGGGATCATTTATATTTAATACGCTGTTCACCATGCTCCTTTCCATGGGTCCTTTGCTGTTGCTCCTTAGAACATTTTAGATGTGATGTGGATGGAGCCCCGACATAGTACTCCAGACTCCTCGAATCCGGTTTATTTCATATGGGTCGAGCAGGACTTCAATGCACACAGAATTTTATTGGAGAAAACTGTTAGGCTGGAAGAGTTCATTGAGCAACACACAGGCTAACACTCAACATATTTGATATTCCCAAAAAGATCTTAATATCCTCCAGACAACCTCAAGTTCGTTCCCTTTATTGAAAATCAACAACTCAAAATTAAACCAAAATGAAAGCATGACTTGAAAACACCCAAGTAGCTTATTTATATACAAGATAGAAAATCTCAAAGAAAACTCACGAAAAGTAAGGCTTGAGCACCAAACCATTAACTGGCAAGTTCTCCTCCCATCCCTGTAAATCTTGCAGCTTATAAGTAGCAGGACCAAGTTTTGCTGATATTTGAAACGGGCCTACCCACAACTGCTGGAACTTAGTATGCTTTCCCTTCTCGTCATGGGGATGATCCCACTTGAGAACTAGGTCTCCCACTTCCAAGTCCTTATTCCCAGCTTTATGTTTGTCAAACCATCTTTTTACTACATCCTGCTGTTGCTTAAAACATTCTATGGCCTTGGATCTGGCCTCCTCTGCTTTCAAGAGATTATATATTCTCATTTGTAACACTTCACTCTCCGACCCACTAGACTCTTGAGCTAAAATAGAGGACGGTAGCATGATATTGGGGGGCAGGATGGCTTCCTTACCATACACAAGGGTATAGGGTGACACTCCTATTGCAGACTTGGGGGTGACTCTGTCAGCCCACAGGGCGTTGGGTAAGGCTGAGTGCCAACTTCTCTGGTTTTTTATTACAGTCTTCTTCAGAATTCTAATGAGGTTCTTGTTAGAGGATTCAGCCAGGCCATTCCCTTGCGGATAGTAGTTAGCAGAATAATGTAATTGTATCCCTTTATCATGAGCAAATGCAGTCAATTTAATAGATGAAAAGTATTTAGCATTATCAAAAACTAACGAAATTGGAACTCCAAACCTGGTCATGATATGATCTTGTAGGAAGCTAATGACTTCGTCTTCGTTTATCTTGCGCAGTGGGATAGCTTCGACCCATCGAGTGAAATAATCAGTCGCAGTAAGAATGTACTTGTGCAGCAGGGAAGAGTTTGGCTTTATTTCTCCAATAATGTCCAGCCCCCATTGCTCAAATGGTTCCGAGATCATCACAAGCTTTAGGGGCGCAGCCGCCTTAGGTTGTCTTCCCCCACACCTTTGGAAAATATCACATTTCCTGACATGTGCATGTGCATCCTTGAAGAGTGTGGGCCAATAGTAACCGGCTCTAAGGATTTTGTGGGCTGTAGTGTTGCTTGAATAATGTCCCCCAGCCGGACCGTCATGTAATTCTGCCATTACTTTCTTCGTGTCCTCCTTTTCTAAACATCTGAAGAGAACTCCATCATAATTCTTTCTGAATAATACTCCTTCAACAAGTTGATAGGAGGCCGATTTAAGGCGCAGAGCTCTTCTTTGTTTGGAATTCCAATGTTCTGGCAATAGCCCTGACTGCAAGTAATGCATAAGGTCTCTATACCAAGACTCAGGAGTGGTAAACAAAGGACATATATCCATTACATGCAATTCGGCTTCATCTTCCCATGCTTGTTCTTCGTTGTTCCTGCTTTCAATCATCAATTTGCATAACCCTTGACCTTTCACTATAGAGGCTGGCTTGAATTCAAGGTCATATTCTTGAAGAGATGTTACCCAGTTGCCTCTTCTTTCTCCTAACTCTTTCTGAATGAGAAGGGATCTTACAGCTGGGTAAGGGACTATTACCTTGGTTCGATTTTTTAATATGTAAGGCCTGAATTGCTTCACTGCCTTAAATACTACGTAAGCTTGCTTATCAATGGCTGGGTAATTTAATTCAGGCCCTTGTAGCCCAGTGCTCATAAAAGAGATTGGGAATTCATCACCCCCATCCTCCTTTTGAGTAAGCACAGCTGCCAATGAATCATTGGATGCAAATGTATACATAACAAAGTCTTTATCAAAGTCTGGACTTTTCAAGGAGGGCGCATGTGCAACAGCAGTTTTAATTTTGCTGAAAGCGTCTTTCTCAATATCAATCCACTTAAATTGTGCATTTTGTTTGACCATCTGCTGAAGTGGTTTGACAGTCTGAGCGAAATCAGGCACAAATCTTCTTACAAAATTTATGGTTCCCATAAACGATTGCATTCTCTTTTTATTATGTGGCATAGGGATTTGTTCAATGGCCTTAATTCTTTTTGGGTCTATAGATATACCTCTCTTTGAAACTATGTGTCCCAGGAACTTGCCCTCTGTGACTGCAAATACGCACTTCTTAGGATTGAGGGAGACGCCATATTTCCGGCAACGTTCGAAAATCTGCTTTAGGTGAAAAGCGTGCTCTCCTCTTTTCTTCGAGAATATTGTAATGTCGTCAAGGTACACCACAGCGCTTCATCCAATTAGTCCGCGGAAAGCTATGTCCATAGCTCTCTGAAATGTTGCTCCTGCATTAATCAGTCCAAAGGGCATCCTTCGGTAGGTGAAGGTTCCCCATTTAGTCCTGAATGTTGTCTTTAATATGTCTTCCTCGGCTACTAGCACTTGATTGTAGCTAGAGAAACCGTCTAATAATGAAAACAACTCAGAACCAGAGACCCTCTGTAGCAATTGCTCCATGGGAGGCACTGGATAGTTGTCTTTATCTGAGGCGCGGTTTAGGTTTTTGAAGTCCACTCACAGTCTGATTTCTCCCGACTTTTTTCTGATTGGTACCAAGTTCGATACCCACTCAGAGTGTCTGACTTTAAAGATGATTCTAGCATCTAGTAATTTCTTTACCTCACTCTGGATCAGCGGTTCTAGCTTTGGATGCATTTTCTTCAAGGGATGCTGATATGGTTTGACTTCAGCCTTGATGGTGATGACATGTTTTATGATGCTGGTATCATATGTTTCTATGACTAACACCCCCTCCTCTTTCTCTCTCTCCTCCC
>LPNX011144340.1:364244-559404 GCA_001517045.1 Pseudotsuga menziesii
GGTTTTCTAGCTGACCAAGGCGAATTTTTTACTCCCCCCGTTGTTCCCCCCCTGCCAGAGAAAGTTTCTTATCAGGCCTTCAATCTGGTTTAAGACAATGACCGGAGTGAGGAGGAGGGAGCATTGGTAGAGCAGAAAGCTATTCAAAACAGCTTTGATAAGCACTACCTTCCCAGCCAGATTGAGCCAGATCGTCCCCCAGTTCGTGATTTTCCTTTTGATTTTCTCCACGATGGGATTCCAGGTTGAGCTCTTAGGCTTAGATTTGAAGATAGGTACTCCAAGATAGTTGAAGGATTCCCACATAACAACCCCATCCATATCAAGTATCCGGGAAATATCAAGCATTTCCCTGGGATTTAGGCTCCATCCAAAGATCTGACTTTTCCCTAAATTGATTTTGCTTCCGGAGGCATGACAGTAACGGTTCATTTCCAGCTTGAAACGGCGAGCTATAATCTGGGTGGCTCCTCCCAGCAGGATAGTGTCATCCGCAAACAGAGCGTGGTTGATGTCTTTAGTGCCTCTAGCCATCCTGATGCCAGAGAGCTCCTGATCTTGTCTAGCATTTTCCAATTGAAAACTAAGGACAGAGGCCTGGATGGCAAAGAGCAGGGGGGATAGCGGGCAGCCTTGCCTCAGACCTCTTGATGCTTGAAAGAAGGGGCCAGCTCTACCATTGACAAGTGCGACTATCCAAGCCTTGCTGATACAGGCCTTGACCCAAGAGATGAAATCAGGAGCGAAGCCAAACCTCTTCATTACCTGATAGAGAAATGAATGGCTGACTCTGTCAAAAGCGTTGGCTAGATCCAGCTTTACTGCCATTCCCTTGTCTCCATTCTTCTAGCTGGAATGTATAGCCTCTTGAGCTAAAATTATGTTGTCCCAAATCTTTCTGCCTTTGACAAAGCCACCTTGGTTTTTCGGGATGAGATAAAGCAGGATGTATTTTAGTCTATTGGGCATTATCTTTGTGATGATTTTGTAGCCTATGTTACACAGGGATATAGGCCGAAATCTATCAAAGGATTTAGCTCTCTTTTCTTTGGGTATGAGTGCCAGAAAGGCAGAGTTTGTGCTGCCTCCTATTTTAAAGCACCTTTGGGATTTACTGACCATTTTAAGCAAATCGGTTTTGACAATCTCGCAGCAAATTTTTATGAAATTGGCATTGAAGCCATCAGGGCCTGGAGCCCTATCATCCTCCATACCGTCAACATCTTTCTTAATTTCCTCCAATGTGATCACCTGCTTCAGGGCTTCGTTGTCTTTACTTTTTACGGCATTAGGCACCAGGTTTAGTAGCTCGACGTCATCAATTACAGGCTGGGCTGTGTACAGATCCTCAAAGTGCTTGGACACTTCGATTTTAATGTCTTCAAAGTTACTGATTACCTTATCGTGGGACCTGATCTCAATCATAGAATTGAAATTTCTCCTAGCTACGGCCTGCTTGTGAAAAAATCCAGTATTCTTGTCTCCGTCTTTCAGCCACTTACAACGCGATTTTATCCTCCACCACTCGGCTTCTCGCTTGCATGCTTCGTGGAGATTTGACTGGAGCTTTATCTTTGTCTGAATGTCTGAGTTGGTCACCGTATTTTCTTCCATACCAGCTTGGTGAGACTCCAACGCAAGGGCAGCCTGGAGTTTTTTATAATTGGGAGAGGGAATTAACTTGGCCCAAGATTTTAGCTCTTTCTTCAGCCTTCTCAGCTTCTCCTCCCAGACGTAGAAGGGGGACCCAGTTACCGGGGGGGACCAAGAATCTGCTACCATCTTTAGAAACTAAGGGTGAGTGGCCCACATTGGATTAAATCTGAAGGGGATCGGTCCCAAATTTTTGTTCATCTCCATCTCAAGAAGAATAGGCTTGTGATCCAAGCCTCCAAATGGAAGGATTTTGGAAGTCAGATTTAGTCACAGGAGGAGAAAGGAGTCCTGGACCAGAAAGTGGTCTAGCCTGGCAGCAATGTGCCCGGGACCGGTCCTCCTATTACTCCAAGTATATTTTCCTATGGATGGATTGATATCCATGAGGTCCCACTCCAAAGTGATATCATCAACAGTTTCTCTTATGGGGTCTCTAATCAGGGAGCCCCCTCTTTTTTCGTCCTGGCTGAGGATGACGTTAAGATCCCCTGCCAGGATTACATTTCCTTGTAGATTACTTCTTTCCTCATGAAGGAGGTTCCAGCAAATTTTTTTATCAGCGTAAGAATTAGGAGCATAAATATTGAATATTCTTACCAGGGTATTGGAGTCTTTTTGCCTCAGCAGAGTGAGGATCCAGTTGGAGCTATATTTGATGTCAACAGCTTCAAATTTCTTGTCATCCCATAGAGTTCCAATGCCTCTGGATGCTCCCCTTGAACTGATAGCAGCTTTACCTCTTTTTTTCCAAAATTTAAGACTTACTTGGAGAAATGTGGCTTCCTCCATCTTGGTCTCCTAGATCAAGAAGATGTCCGGTTGGTAAAGAGAGATTAAATCCATCATAGATTCTTCCTTGCCTTTGCTACTGAGACCTCTGTAGTTCCAGGAGAGGACCTTCATTACTTACTTTTGGATATCGTAGGCATCCCTTTCTGGGCATGCCCTTGCTGACGGGTGTTTCGGGTGTTCTTCAATAGCTTTTCCAAGGTTAGCTAGGATCCCTGCAGCTTATCCTTATAAGTACTTGCCTCTTTCCTAGATTTCCTGCCTTTGGTTTTAGTCAGTCTTGGAGTGGTGAGTTCTATCTCCCCTTCTTCCTCTTCCTCTTCTTTTGATTCAAATTCTTCTTCTGATTTTCCTCGGGGTTCTCCTTCTTTTGTCATATCAGCACCTTCTTCTTGGTCTTACACTTGCTGATCGGGTGGGCCTACTTTTGATTCTTTGCTCTCTTCATTGCTAGATTTCTCTACGGCTTCAATGGACTCATTCCTTACTTCATTGGGTTCATTTGTCTTGGATGTTTCTTGGGATCCTTCAAGAGGGATCTCTGGGTTCTTTGGTGCTTTCACCCTTCTTAGAAGCTCCACCACCTTGATTTTTGAGTTTGGATCTATTCACCCTTTGCCATCCTTCTGCCTTGTCCTGGTGTGGTTTAGGTTTTTTAGGGCAATTCCGGATGAAGTGCCCGTATTCCTGGCAGCTCCTGCACTTGAAGGGGAGCTGTTCATAGTCGAGCTTTTGGAAGTGGGACCAATTCCCTACAGTTAGCTTTATTGTCTCTGGCAATCCTGCTTCGAGATCCACCTCGATGCATATACGGGCACATGCATATTGGTCCTTTGGACTTGCCATGTCAATGTATTTCCCCAGGATAGTCCCGATCGCTTGGAGAGATTTAGGGTTCCAGCAGTGCATGGGGAGGTTGGGGAGTCTGACCCAAACTGGCACGGCTTTGGGGATGTCAGCGTCTGGATCGAAGTCTGGGGTCCACCCATTGAGATAGAGGCCTTGCGGCCCCATGAAGTAGGGTCTGTTCCTGAATATTAGATCTTTATCTTCCTTGGATTTGAAGTCGAACAGAAAGTAACCCCTTCCGACAGAGTAAGAAGCTACGTTTTTGGAGATTAGGGGTCTCCACTTCCTTTGGACCCAACTGTCAGTAGTTTTTGGGGAGGGCCAGAGCCCCATGAATTTCCCGATCAGGGCTCGATCTGCCAGGGAGACAGCTACCCACATAGTTTCTTCCGGAGGGAGGGCGACTTCCGATACATCTTCAATTCTCTTGACAAACTTCGACAAATCTCGTAGGCCTGATCTCCTATTCTGAGGGCCAATTAGCTGATCAAAGGCAACAGATCTCGGATCTGGCGGCAGACACTCCACCCCAGCCATCTGGGTGCTCCAGTCGCCAGATATTCAACTCATGGGCCTTACAGCCACGAGATCAGAGATCTAGCTCTTGGCCTGGCAGATTCAGCTCTCGAAGGGCCCTACAAATCTCCACAACGGCTCAGTAGCAACCAGCAGCCAGCATGTAGAACGCAGCCTGCATGTTCACGATCTAAGGCAGCATGACGTTGTGATCCAGGCAGCCTTCAGCCCAGCGTGACGTCCAAAGCTTCCAACGTCCAGCGTGCATGCAGCGATCTCCAAGAAAAGTCTTAGCAATGTTATTCGACTTGTTGTTTCATTATCGGATTCAATCCCTAGTTATTTGGTTAGGAGTATTTAGATTATTTATTCATAATTTGTTTATTTTCTTCCTTTAGTAGATTTTGTTGGATGGATAAATTTATTCGATGAGGTTTTATTATTTTAATAAGGTCATAAATCTTTGCGAATTCTCTATAATTTATACTTAAGGATTTTATTTTGTTTTTACTATGTTTTTAAAATGAGTCATATGCTGTGATGTAGGGTTTAGTTTCACTAGGGTTTGACAGACGTCTGGTTGTTAAATTCATTTGGAAAACTAAAGGTTGAATCCAGACTAAAACTCTAACATATAACATAAACTTTTGAAACTAGTTTAATACAACTTTTGATCGAAATTTTACCCTAGAATCTATTTAAGAATTAAAAACTGAGATTATAATCAACTTAATAAAACAAACATGAATGATCTATTCAATCTGATGGGAAATAAAATTACAGATCTTAATCTAAAGCATGATGACTATAATTACAACATGTAAGCATAATTAAATAACTTGGAAATGTAGAAACCTCTTACCTGCAACTATGCAGCTTTGTTAATGGCCAAAAGACCCTCCACACTTTAAACACCCAGAATTAATAAAACCCAAACTATTTATGTCCTTAGAACTAATAACTGGATAAGTTTGGAACTACCACGTTCGTCCCAACCATGACCCGGAAGTGTTCATGGTTCTAATGTGGGTCCCCTCGAGTTGGCTCCAAACTCTAACATGGGTCCCCTCTAGAACTCCTAAAGGTGGGTTGTTGTTGTTCGGAAAATCAGGCTCTGTATAAGAATGCTTGTTTTTGGAGAATATTCTTTCAATTCATTCAAGAATAATAATCATATCCTAAACCTTCTCTTGGCTTGTGTCTTATAGAAACTCTTTCACGAAAGGGAAGTTGGTTTAAACTTTAGTCGAATCAACAACTCATTACTTTCTTGAAAATAATCTTAAATTTGATTTATATGGAATTAATAGTTATTTTGTTTAACTAGGAACTTTTTACTAGTTAAGGATAATTGAGATTTATAATAGAATATTTATTTAATTATTTTAGTTTATAATAGATATATAGACTCTCACTTATTATTTTAGTTATCTTTAGTTTATAATAAATATATATATTATTTTTATTCATAATATATAAACTTTACATATTACTTAATATTTATTCATGCATCATATATCATACTTTATTTATTTTGATGTTTTCCTTAGTTTACATTATTTCTTTTAGCAAGGCCTCGGGTGGGGTTTGGTCGGTCAACTAGGTTAGGCATCTCTAGATCCTCTTTGCATGTTGGATTACCTCGTATATTGTGGTAGTTCTTCCAGTCCCTGATGGGAAGTAGATTTGAAATTCCATTTAATCAACTTAAAATAAGTATGATAAGGGTCGGTGCTATTCAGAGTCGTTCTCACTCAATACACTTAAGTTTAGGATTCGAATAATAGGATTTAGGCTCCTTCCCCTTGTGCTTCCCTTTGACTTGCGTATTGTTTGAGTCCGACATCAAGAGATATTGATTCTTGGAAGTTTGAAGCACTCCCATTTGAACCAACTAATCCTGCTCCTGTATTAAAGACTCAACAAAAGTATCTAGAGAAGGAATCTTCCAATTGGGGATGTAAGCTTCTTCGGAATGTAATGTAGATACAAATATAGAGAACTCCGAGCCAATATTTATCAGTACTGATAGAACCAGTTGCTCATCTTTCCTCTCTATTTCACATTACTTACATTGCAGTGCTAATGACTTGAATTTTGTGAAAAACTACTAAATAGTTTCGAAACTGCTATGCTGCAATGCAATGAGATCATTCTCCAATATGTTCCCTTGAAGCTCATCTTGTTTTCCAAACAGTGATTCAAGATTCTCCCAAGTTTCCTTCGGAGTCTCCAATCCCTCAAGGTGAAATAGAAGATCATGGGAGATATGAGTGCATAAAAATACAAAGGCTTCATCCAACTTATTCAAGAACTTAGTTTTCTCAGTAGGGTGATGGGGTTTTGTCTCTCTGCACATTGTTATCCTAAACAGGCGAAGCTTGCGCAAGGACACCTGCATATCTTCCCTACACTCAACATAATTGAAGGGTGTAAAGATGCGAGGTACAAGAGCTAAAGAATCCATCAATCTTTTTGTTGAACAGTCAATTCCTCAACAAGATACGTAGGTACCTACAAGTAACACTACAAAAAACAAAATAAATTCACAATCAGTTAGTTTCAAGCCTTCCACCTCGACATGTACACTTCCTCAGGGTCTGTCACACATGCAGAGACTTCTATGGATGAATTGGTAGTTAGCAAGGAAAATATTACAGGATTTATGTCGAAACCCAGCTGTTTTTGGTGTACAATGGAGATTAGACAGACTTGTTGCTAGCCTGAACAAGGATCTGATACCATGTTTGAATGGTTGAACCATTGATCTATATGAAATGAGCGCAATTGAAAGGTATAATTTTGCAGTGGAATGGTAAGAACAATGTACACTAAACATGACAAATTTTAGATAAAAATGATAAGAATTGATCAGTAAATTACAACATTAATATTCATTAATCTTAGCAGTATAAAACAATGTTACATAAAGGAGGATTCAAATCATGTGGATAAGATCGAATCTACCAACTCAATCCTGACTGACTGGCTAACTAGAAGTGTCTAAATCACTATCAGAGCTCACTAGTCTAACTCCACTTGTCTAATTCAGTCTATCCATCAATTAAACCAGTTAAACTGATGAGGTAGGTGGGACATGGTGCCTACTCCCATGCAGTTATGCAGTACTGGCTCTAATTGAATTGAAAGACATCTAACTGAATGCAACTGGAGGTTAACTTAGCATAACTACTTACCTACCATAACTAACTGAAGAAGGCTGTTGGTGGCACTCAGAGTGGATCCTAAAATGTAACGATTGGTCTGAAAGGCACATTAACTGATGCATCAACATGGAATAAGTGTCAGTTAACCTCTATATGTGTTCCCCACACTCCGGTGGTTGTTACTAGTGGACCCAGTGGCATTGGTGGACCCAATATCACTGATGGACCCAATATCAAGTAAATGAATCCTAAGTTAGGAAAATGATATAATAAAATATATATGGACAAGGGGGGATTATAAATCCTAACACCATTAACGACACATTTTGGTATTTCACACACTTGGTTGCCTTAAATGGCCTCTTGGTGTACTTTGGATCCAAAACATGGATCATTGTGTTCACATTATGATCTTGTTATTTCTTGGACACCTCTTGGTCTATGGAAGAAATCCATGTGCATGCTTATTGGAAGAAGAATTTTTAGTAAGGTTATGTTGCTGGAATTGTGATTGAGATTCCTCTTATCTCACCTCTTCCTTCTTGTCAAACATTCACCAAAGATCCCTTTCCTCCTTCCCTCAAGGGGAAAGTGTTCTTCTCATGTGGTTCCTTAACCATTTTGCAAACACATTTGGATAGGAGAGGCCTCCCTTAGGAATATTTTTTACCTCCTTCTGGAGCTCACATCTCCAAGGTGTTGTACTAGATAGACCATTGGGAAATATACAAGTGGTTTAGCTCACATTAATTGTTCAAGTTTCCATCCTCTACTACCTTTGGCATTTTATTTGGTTTTGTTATCACTTTCTTTGTTTTGTTTTAGTTTCCTCTAACAATCTTTTGCAGAATCACTTGGGTCACAATCCAACCTCCAAATACTTAGGACTTCCTGCAGCCTAGAAGCATAGCCCATAACCAAGTGCCAGGAAGGAAGCACTCTTATGTAATATTTCCCACAATAGATAAAAGGGAAGGGGATCTACTCCAAACAAATAGAAAAATGTGCATGACAAAGAGTAAGTCACTTATCTTTCATCACATTTCTATATATTAACTATTCACAATGAACTTCATAATATATATTTCATCTCATACGTACTATGCATCGATTTGATTTCTTGAATACGACAACAAATTCAAAAGTTGATACCATTAATAAATTCATTCTTTACAACACAAAGGAAACACAACCGTGGGTCACATTGTATGAATAGAAGATGAGGAAATGGGACATTGAAAGGAAATACTTTAGACGGTTGAATGGTATAAGAATTCCTTATATTGATCATTTGAAAGATAATATGCCAATGATATGCCCCAACAGTTGGGTTGCTGACCAAGTAATAAAGAAATATGGTGCATTTGGTTGTTGCCCACATGCTGAGGAGGATGCGCTAAACATATGGATTGGGTGCAACTACTTGGTGATAACCTTTTTGTACATTTTAAACTTTATAATGGACCTTTGAATGATAACATATATATTTTATATATTAATGGTAGGGTTATTAGACATATGCCACCATAATTTTTTCACTTTCTTACATGTGCATTAGTTCCCATCTATGTGGGCATATGTGCATCATTTTCACACTTAGGATGCCAATGATGGACATCTTATACAAGAATGTGGAGTCGAAGTTGAGTTTGACCAATCTAGCTGTGCTAGACATGGAGATCAAAACCTAAATGGGGGAAGTTGGGTTATGTTAGAAAGATACAAGAGATCATTCAACTAGACTTCTCACCTTTCCAATGTGTTATTTTTAGGTGGAAGTGGCGGGACACATTCGATAGGATAATGTAAAATGAGATTGTTATAGTGGGATGAAACTAAGGAGCCTTATGTTTTCCCAAAACACTGCAACCAAGTGCTTTTTTACCTGGATGCATTGGATAGGGATTGGTGGTTTGTATTAATACATGACCCTAGATCTAAACATATTTTTAAGAACAATTGTGCTATCATGCAAAGTGAGAAAGATAATTAGGGTGATGGAAATGAAGAGTGATATCTACATTTGTATTTCATCATTTACGATGTTGAAATATCATTTTATTATTGTTATCTTTAGTTCTCTAATTATATTGTGTATTTTTCACGGTTATGATGGTGGACATGGAAATTGATTATTGGATGTTTTTAAATAATTTTAGTTGGCTAACAATCAATATTATGGGAAATTTTATTTTATTTTACTTGAAGGTATTTATATCTCATTGCATATTTAGTTTAAAATAATAAAATTAATGTGGAACCATTATTATTGCACGTTGATATTTATTTATTAGTTAAGTAACACTAACATACTAATTATATTTCATTTTATTAATTTACATAATATTAATGCCTTCGCCAATCACACAATTAACCGCTTTCAAACTCTAACATTGCAATCACATTAAGGTTTTTATAAATGAAGTTATTTATAACAATTCACCAACTCATCGTCCCGAGCATGATTTCTCTAGTAAATTCTTATGGTAATTGTAATTGTAATATGTAGTTGGAAAATTATAATAATGATTGTAGTTGTAGCATGACTAATTATTTAATTTGTGGTTGTGAAATTGTAGTAATGATTGTAAATTATAGCATGACTAATTCTTTAATGATTTCTTATTATAATTGAAATTGTAATTTTTAGTTGTGAAATTGTAATAATGATTGTAAACTAACTAATTCTATAGTAATTTATTATTGTAATTGTAATTTGTAGTTGTGAAATTGTATTAATGATTGTAAGATTTAGCATGATTAATTCTTTAGTGATACATCATAAACATGAATATAAATATCATAAAATAATTTGACAACCCATTGACTTCATAAAAAAAAAGTCCATATATACATAACAAAAAAATATATTATAAATTGATAATCAAATCAATGACCACCACAATCATCACCTAACATCATGCAAAGTACCATCATCATCATGACTACTTGCTAAACATAAATTCCATCTAACATTTAACCATCACACATGTATGACAAACATCATCTAACATACACATTTATCATCACCTATCAAACATGAGCATCTGCTTACATACATGTAAAAATATAGCTAACACAATCTAACATATACATCAACCATCACCTAACATACACATGTAAACATTACCTACTATCATCTAACATATACATTTAATAGAATTAAACATCATTTAACATGCAAATATAATAATAACATCTAACAAAACACAAGATGCATCATGACATATTCATTATGCACAGATATAACAAACACCATCTAACATACACATATACCAAGCACTCCTAGCAAGCATATGTAACCTGACCTAACATACCCATCGCCATCAACATATAAATAAACATCAACATGAAATATATATATATATGAACAATAATATCAAACTCATTATACATGCCAAATATACATCTCTGGTTCAATAATTGCTATAAGATATATGGTCTAGCTCCGAAACTAGAGGCATCACTACCTCTACCAACAAATCCAGACATATTGACACATCCAACAACAGAGCTAGAGAAATAAGTAAGTCTTCCATGAAAAAATGCAACATGGAGAGCAACATAGTCTATATCTCCCATATTATGTATCTCACTTGCTGACATGGCCATCATATCTAGAGCTTGTGAGATGCATGGAGTAGGAGATGGTGGATGGTCAAGTTGGAGGAGGTTGGTTGATCGAGTTATGCGTATGCAAGATGGAATCCTTGTCAATCCAACAATGTGGACAAGCTATCCAACACATCCTATTTAAATCTATCATCTGGCCTACATCGTAGGTTGGGTCTAGGAAATACGGACACTTTTGGATCCTGCATATCCTTATCATCCTGAAAAGGTGGAGGCACCTCCCCATCGAACATGCCAATGTCTACAAAATATATAGTACACAAACAATAATTAGACAATTTCATTAAACAATTTAATCAAAACAATTTAGAATATAAATCTCATTTGCATTAAGTAAGACAATAAAATGCAACTAGATTAATTGAAATATAATGCTAATTTTACATTTGTCATCCAGTGGCTCATCCTCGGTGAAAAATATTTTGGGACATGCTCTCCAGCCTAGCCTCGCGCACGGATATGAAACAATGTCAAATGCATGGTCCTTCTTACTGTCTAGCATCTCCAGCACCTCCTATGTGATCCTAGCTAAGGTTTCTCCCCCTTGGGAATCATATGTTCCTACATATGCATATGAACCTCCATCATCGACCTAGGAGGGTGGCGGTCAAAAGATGGACTTGTGGCTGAAATTATCTAAAATAATAAGCAAAAAATCTTTGAACCAAAATGGAAATTGGTCCTCCCATCAACCTATGCATGGAATCTATCCAAAACAAAACAAAATTGCCGCAAAAAATTGTGGCCCGCCTAATGCATCTAGGTCTTCGCACTAAATAATATACATAAAATAAAAGAGGGAAACTAATGCACTACCCATCATAGGTGATGTGCATGATTATAAAAACCATCAGTGAGAGGAACTTAACCTTGTATATGCCAAAAGAATAAATCTATAGCTATCTAATGTGTACTTGAAAATCAACAAGATTAGTGATGTGGTTTGTGATATATCTCTAATAGTAAGCAAGCTAACTCTCTGCTGCAACGCCAGTTGGCACATCAGGGAACTGGGGAAAATCCTCCCCCCCCTGGATAACCTAGTGATGAATTAAATGTACTCCTTAGTGGGATGTAACCATAGATAAGGACCAATGTGAAGTTAAGTTTCTACGATGATCCCAATGACAGATCAACTATTCCAACAAAGCAGAGTTCCCCTTAAGGGATGTATCCTCCTGATATAACTTCAGGAGTTTGACAACCATCCTGAGGTATCATGTTACGTGGGTAATGGGACAAGGGTAAAAATCACTCTCCCTCTTTCTATCCTCCCATTTGCGCACAAAGTTGACTGGTTAAGTCGTTCTTGTTGCTGTTGATCGACCTGTCGCTTGTGAGGTCTTTGATTCACATATAATATCGATTAGTCTCATAAATAGACACAAAAAACATTAAATATTTTATTAAATGAGCATGTTATTTATTAACATCAAATATTATTTTTTTCTCAAAAAATATGAATTTGGCAAGGAGTGCGCTAAAATTATAGTCATGTACAAACACTAGTGCTCTTCTCACACAAGAGCACTACAACCGGTGTGCTGCAATAACTCAAACGCATCGGGTATGTAAATAAAATAAACTAAAATTGAAATCATTTGGATAATCGATGTGTTACAACAATAGAAGTACCGTCAACAATGTGTTACAACAATAGAAGTGCCGTCAACAGTATGGTACATTAAACCTAGCACATCGTGGTCCAATCTATCTTTTAAACTAAAGGCAACGTGGTTTTAAATTCAATGCGTAGGTGCACGTGTGTTTTTGATATGCATCAACCATATTTTTTAAATCTTAAGAACAATTGATGGAGGCACTGGTGCAGAGGTAACATGTTAGCGCACCATCAATGGGGACACACCTTTTTAAAGCATACCATAACATGAGCACACCTTTTTTAGTTTTATAATTATTTTTTATCGGCATAATTGTGTGCTTGTGACACATTAGTGCAACGAATATGTGGTGAGTACATGTTAACAAAGAGCATCGTTAACCATGGTAAATTTTTTAAATAAATTTAGTTTTGCGACATGTTTTTAAGGCAAACATGTTAGTGCATAGGGTATTTTTTGATACAATAAAAAATATTTTGTAAATATGAGATATGGTACTTTCATTAATAGGAAGAATGAGTGCATTAGTGACGCATGTGAGCACCAAAACTGGCGATCAACCATATTTAAAGCGCACTATAATAGGAGCACCTTTTTTCCTTTTTAGAATAATTATTGGTTGACACAACGATGTGCTAGTCACTTGTCAATGAACTGAAATTTTAGTGTGTCCACGTAAACAACGCGTACTGGTTAATGTGGTATTTTTTTTCAAATATTTTCAGTGTGACGATGTGTCTATGTTTAGAAAGTGCATTGATTGACGTTGTGATTTTTTTTAATTTAGTTTACTGATGCGTCTAAACTTATGTTCACGTTTTGATGTTGCGTTATGAAAATTATAGCTCATTGTATCCGTGGTGTGCTACAAGTATAAACACTCTGTTCTTGTTGCACAATGTAAATTTATAGTGTGCATTGTGTAGAGTTGTGAGCTAAATGGCTCGAATGCACCATGTAGTCTTATTAAAGTTTTACAAAAAAAAAGGTAAACTAAAGCTGAATTTTAATTTTCAATCTGTTAAACAATTAAATTAGGAGGTGACAAATATTTTACCTATTCAATTGTGCATCTTAGAGGCATGCTTGCAATGCACACCAAATTTCAAATATTGCCCACCATTTGGAAAAATTCAAAATCCACTCAACAAGCAACAAAATTGAGTAACGTGACCACATGGAGCATCAATGGAATGGCGTTTGAGGAGGGAACGTATGACACCAATGCTCAGGTGGTTAAAAGCACCGTAGAGATGGTAAAAACGGTTTTTCAATTTGGTATTTTCTTTTATATTTAATCTTGTTTTGGTGCATCCAAAATGTGAATGCACTGGTGCAATTTGGGAAACTAATGCATCAGAAGTGTGAATTAAAAATAAAGAATTAATCTAATCCATTTTTTAAATTCATCATCTTTTTAATGTAACCCTTTAATGGTGCACCATATGCTCTAACTCCCTAATGCAGTTACTGAGAACGATCACATCGTAATGATAATTAAAAATAAAAATTTAATGTAATAAGTTCCTTTTTAAATTCACATTTTTTTTTAAATTTAACCCTTTAATGGTGTGCCATAAAGTAAAATGCCCCTGTGCTGTTGTTTAGAAGCAGTGTACCAGAAATGAAAATGAAAATGAAAACTTTAATTTCATACATGGTTTTTGTAATTCAATATTGTTTTTATTTAACCCTGAACTACGATGCGCCCTAAACTGGAACACCTTGGTGCAGTTATCTCGATTGTATATATATATATATATATATATTTCTCCATGGTGTTTCTAACCACGGTGCCACATGATTTATGTCTGCATCAGCGTGTTTGTGTTGTATTTGCACCAATATCTTTTGGATGTATAGAAACACCAAAGAAAAACATATGCTAAAACCTTCTCCTACTTCCCTCTGCTAATGACCTCCACTGTAAATGAATATTTGGGTTTTTTTTAGAATAACATCCACAAAAAACCTCCACTAGAGGGCCTTTTCCTTGTATTGTTTCCAAAATAAAAAGATTCACCTTATGCAAATTTGGTGATAAAAAATGGATATAAAGACACTCTAATATACCTCTGTATTGAAATGCAAAATGAGATTTGAATACTAATTGAGCTCATTTTCATAGCAAGTATAGAATCCAAAAAGTACAAATCATGAAGACTTATAAACTGAAATTTTTGTTGGGGATACATAAGTAGTGTTGGGAAGTAAATGGTTTGATGATTTAATAAAAAAAGGAATTTGATGGCTAGCACAATTATGGTTACTAAGAGGACCAAGTTTCTGAGTTATAAGAGGGATAAAATATGAGAGTCCTCCATCACTATAACAAAGCAACTAGAAAAAAAAGTTTAATAAGAAAATAAGTTACAAATCCTTGCTTGTTTGCTAAGCTTTTGTAGTTTCCTCCCAAGTGGGCCTAATATACAGCTTGAGTGGGCCTAATGGTTAAGAGCATGTGTTTCCTCCTAGGAGGTCACTGGTTCAAATCTAGGGGTAGGATATGTATACCTCTACCATGAGGGGTACTATGTATACCTCTAACATACACTAATTGTTGTTTCGCTAGAGGATGACCTTAAAAATATATTATTATTATTGTTTTCTTAGTTAAAATTCCATCTAGCATTTAAATGTAAAAAAATTTACCTTTTGTCTTCGAGTGAGTTTATTATATTACATTTATTTTTACTTTAAGTATTTAAATTTTTAAATATTTTTAAATATTTTTTCCATTTAATTTACTTATAAAAAGTAGTTTATAATTATTTTTAATAAAGTAATCATTTTTAATAAATATAAGTTTAATAAAAAACAAACACACTAGCCAATTACCAATCTTTAATACAACTCAACATCTTAAAAAAATACAATCACAATTTAATTGATAGTTCCATTTATACACATGTGCCCATCTTTAATACAACTGAACATCTAAAAAATACAATCACAATTGAATTGATTGTCCCATTTATACACATTAAAATGAGAAAAATAATGGAACACGTTCTCTTTTTGGTTATCGAGGAGGTAGAATTATTGGGGACACTTTATCACCTATATCGTCTGGACAAAGTTAATCTTCTCCTAAAACATACATCATTAATACGGTTATAAAGAATGTAGATTTCTCTAATGTAGCACCCCATTGAAAATGATAGAACTGCATAAAATAAAAATAAAAAACTCTAATTCATCAGTACTTTAAGACTATGGGTGGAACTTGATGGAAATGATATAACTTAATAAAATAAATATAAAAAAATAGATCTGTACCTTAAGATTATGACTGGAATTTGGATGAATACAATAAATTAATCATTCATTACTACCATTCACAAAAAGTACTAAACCATAAACCATTGAAGTTGTAAAGTTAAATAAATTGACCATACATTAATTTGATTCACAAAAACTACTCAACCTTTGAAGGTTGGAAAGTTAAGATTATTTCACTTCACGTCATGCAGGAAACATTTACGGAATGTATTAGTTCAGAATATTAATTTTGATGTTTGCTGACTAAAATGTATTCACTATTTAAAATTAATGGCTAATTAGTAAAAGGTTACCAAGATTTATGGTTTGTTGAGTTCTGCGCAAGACTTTTCAATGTGAAAATCTGATTTGACTCACCGCGTTTTTCATTTTTAAACCGGGCATTTCCTTTTAATTTTATTTAATTCCCTGATCGTTTACACTTTCCAACAAAACATAACATTCATTTACAATTGGAATTTTAATGTTTACAAGGGGCTCAAATATGCCAGACTCTTTACTCTCTTGCTGGAATTCCATGTTCGCTGGAATGTTTATTATCATAAATGGTCAATTAAGTGAATCAAAACCTATTGGACCTTTCAATACACAGATGAGCAATCAATAAACACACTGTAGTAGTGCATTGGGTGCATTATATAACCTCTAATCATGAATTTTACTCTACTCTCAAGCTGTACTTCTTTATTCAATATATAATGCATAAAACAAAACCTAGAGACGTTGTTCATATATTTTTACATAGTGGCTATTCATGCCGCAGAAAATTACCATTATTTGA
Source organism: Pseudotsuga menziesii (assembly GCA_001517045.1). Lineage (NCBI taxonomy): Eukaryota > Viridiplantae > Streptophyta > Pinopsida > Pinales > Pinaceae > Pseudotsuga > Pseudotsuga menziesii. The sequence goes on from LPNX011144340.1 coordinate 380,540, forward strand.
TACAGCAATATCAACAGTACCATCATCCTCATCATGAGATGATCCAAATTGCCTCTCGGACGATTCCATTCTATACATGTCTGAGCTGGGCTCTGCAAATGGAGGCAGAAATGAGCCCTGGTCTGGCCCTACCGAGGAGGAAGGCTGCATATAAATATTGGAAAAACTTGGAACCCCAAGCCGATGACTTGTGTATTGTCTTCTAATGGCAGAGTTTCCATATCATGCTGCTGGATTGAATTGTTGCATTATTGGATTACACTATTGCACTGCTAGTGCTCCTGCATTATTAAAGTAGTGTTGCATTGATGGATTGAATTGCTGCACTGGTGGATTAAACTTCACAAATCTGTGGCTTGTATCTGAAGCCTATCCAAACAAGTTGCTGGGGTTGCCAGGACAATATGCAGGTGCATGAGTGTTGATCATCCATGGGCTATATGGAGCTGGTGCAATTGTATTAGCTGGGGCTTTAGCAATTCCCTCATCCCAAGGGCATAGTTGATAGTGCCCAGAAGTTGAATCAAAAGATGCTGAGGTTTCTAGCATTTGGTTCCACTGTTGAGATGCTATATAATCTCCATCTGCACATTGAAAGTGAAAGTAAGAAGACTGTTGAGGAGGCCTTTGTACTGTAGTTTTTGTTTCTTGTAGTGGCATTAATTGGGATGTGGCAATATTAATTGCAGCTAGATTCTCTTCTTTAATGGTTTTGATAATATTCTGCCTGAATGCCTTGAGTTCTTCACTAAACATTAGTAGTTGAGATAGATTTAGATTTTCTATATCCTTTTTCCACCAGAATTCCGCGGACTTAGATTGATCATTCTTCATCTCTCCCCTTTTCAATTGGCTCGAGAATTTTTTTTCTACTTCAAGTTCTCGCAACATATGGTTGTATTGCTTTTCTGATTTCAGAACCCTCTAAAATTTCTCATTGTCTATGTTTACTGGAACGTTTTGATACTTGTCAAGTACAAAGTCAATGTCAGGACAACCGAAGGTGAAGGCCTTTCCTGCAGGAGAGTAGACAATAATTGCAATCTCTGCACCACATAAAATAGCAAGCTCACTGGCTTTTTTTTAAGATGCCCATTCTTCGTTTTGAAAAGCAGACTTGCTTCGAATTAGGGTTTTGAATTTCTTTGATTTGGATTTTATTTTTACCCATTTTTGCCTCTCCTGTTCATCAATATCCACAAGAACAGGTGATTACTCAAATCATTCATGCAATCGCAAACTAGGAGTCAATCAAAGATATTGTAAATTGTTGTGCTCTAAAACTATTTTGTGTGAATAAATCCTTTTCTACAACAAAAGTGCCAATATTTTGTGCTCCTCCTCTAGGGTTTTAGGTCATAATTGTGGATTTTAGCACCGTGCGAGGGAGATTGTATGTTGTGAGCATAGATTGGGCATAATATTACCGCAGATTCATCCGCAATTATGCTTGCAGAGATCACGACAGGAGTGGCTGTGGAGGAATGTTTGGCTTGGAGCACTTAGTGTGAGAATTCTTGTTTTGGAGGAAGGACAAAATGGTCACGGCGTTGATTCTTTCCCAGATTGGGAGAAACTATTCCACGTTCATGTGCAGGATAGCATAATTGTGTTTCCTATGAAAATTATGAACTATGAACTTAACCTGGCCTACTTGGGCTGTGAACTATGAATGATTTTTCTATGAAAAATATGAAAAAATGTTCATGAGATGCATTTTTAAATAGCTATATGATCCTGTGATCTGTTAATGGGAAAGTTTCCACGCAAATATTATATAATGAAGAAAAGCCAGCTGAATTAGCATGAAAGAACTTAAGAAATAACCTACTGAACATCTGAAATAACATGAAGAAAACTTACAAAATGTCTGGAAGAATTGAAATGAGAGAAGGATCAAGATCGAGTTTCCAAATTGTAACAAGAATACCAGAAAACTAAACCGATCGCTAGTACAAATAGGCGGATGTTGTGACAAGAATACCAGAAAACTAAACCATTACAATTCGTCTGGTCGGTTGATTTGAAAAAGCTTCTCAAAAGCGATTTTATCTATATCAAAACTTAATGCTGAGAGGGTTTGAGGCCATCATATTCCAACCGGGTCTCAGCCTAGCATTTTATTGAGGCAAGTCAATGACTGGTAACACTTTTCTATCTCCAAAGTGTAGCTGGTTGGGCCCAGCCATATTATTCGAATATACAACTCGCACACACTCGGCCGATCCAACAGGATAGATCGACTGATCTCTGGGGACGGAAACGGAAACAACCAACTTCAGGGAAAGGGTGGTCGAGCAGCAATGACCGATCTATAAGCTTTAAGGATTACGGTCGGTAGAGATCTATACAACCCAACTCTCCTCTGCCTTTTCTCTATGGCCAACCAGAAAACAACAATCCACCTCTTTTATTTGGGTGCATGGCTCTGCATGCTTTTTTCGCATGCTTTTCTCTTTCACTTTCAAAACTGAGAGTAGAAAAACAAAAACTTAAATTAACAAGTTGCTATAACGATAGAAATCCAAAAATGAAACTCGAACTGTTTTTGGATTTAAAATTGAAAAAACTAAAAACTTGGCTTTTTAAGTCATGATCGTTGCTATTTTGTTCATGTCATTCGGTGTGGAGTTTGGTTTATAAATTCAAATTTTCAAATTAATTCTTGCCTCATATCAAATAGTACAAACAAGCAATGCAAATAAGAACTGTTAGGAGAGTTTTTATTAATCTTGTTAATTTTTTTGTTTTATTGGAATGGGTATACTAAAAAATTAGATTACTTTTTAAACCAAATCTACTTAGATTGTATATATTTTTTAATTTATATTGGGAAATTTTTTGTTAATTTTTTATTTTATTTTACATAATCCTTTAAAATATTTCTCAAAGTTAAAGCATATTATTATAGTTTTTTCAAAGATGATTCACAACTCATTCCATTGGATAATTTTCATAACTTTATGGATTCCTTAAAAAAAATTTCACAAAAAAAATGGTAATCTTTTATAAAAAAGTAAAAGGTTATATTTTTCAAATGAACCAATATCAGAAAGTATTGTCCATTTTCAAAAACCAAAATAAGTTTTACATACTTCAAAATAATACATTTGTAATGTGGATCAATACATATTGTAGTTGTCCATTGTCAAAATAAAACTATTTTCGAGTATCCTAAAAAAAAACTTCCTTAAGAAGATTCAATGACAATATCTTAACAGATATACGCATTCACATCACATCTTCACACTCAGGGTAAAGTGTGACTTTAAAGCATAACGTGAGAGAGAAAACAGGTTATCACAACCAGATCCTTCTGTCAAGGCATCTCAAAACCACATAATCTTCATAAAAAACTATAAAAAAAAGAGCAGTCTCCACATATCAGTTATCAACTTACCATTATTGAAAAGATAAACCTTCTATAAAAAAACCAAACATAAACCCAAGAAAACTAAAGAGGCATAATAGTCTCACAATGTTCAGAAAATCGATGCTTCATCATGTGCCAGTAACCTTCCCGAACAAGGGTACCTACTTTTGGTAGTTCATATGCTAATGAGTTTCTTTCCCTATATATATGCTTGTATACCACTACTTCCAACAATTCAGAAAATCTGAGAACTTTTTTAAGCAACGGAGAAACCTGTAAATTATGAATTATGTACTGACTAGTAACCCAATTTATAACAAGTTGAGAGTCACAAAAAACCTGCAACTTTGTTAAATGTTTTCCCAATGCCAATTCAAGCAGCAACTTGATACCAATGAGTTCAACATAGTTATTGGTACCAAACCCAATTCTCGCTTTAAAGGAAATATAATCACTACAACAAAACCCTGTGATTAGTATCTCTTTTAGCTTCCTTTTTAGCGTCCACCATCACTTTTAGTGTATTTTTCATCATTTTTTGGACAAAGTGGATGCTTTTCCATGGGATGGTGCTTTTAATGGCATTATTTGCGTCCATTTTTAATGGTCGACGCTATTTTGGACGCTAATTAGCATCCCAATTAGCGTCCCAATTAGCATCCCAATTAGCGTCCCTTTTTAAAAGTTGGCGCTATTTTGGATGATAATTAGCATCCCAATTAGTGTCCCAATTAGTGTCCCAATTAGCATCATAATTATCATCCCAATTAACATCCCAATTAACGTCCAAAAAAAACATCCCATATAACGCCCATAATAGCCTCCAAAAAACGTCCTGAATAACATAGCACCATATATTAATCCAGGTTTAGTGACAGGAATTACGCCATGAATTTCGACAGGAAAAAAATCCAACATAGCGCCAAGTATAGAGCCAAGAATTGCACCTAGAAAACATCCAACATAGCGTTAGGTATAGAGCCAGATATAGAGCCTGGAATAATGCCATAAATTTTGAAAGAACCCAGATAGGAATTGCACTAGGTATAGAGCTAGGAATTGTGTTCGAAAAACGTCCGACATATCAATGCTAATGTCAATGATCATTATTCATGTGATAGTACTTTTGGATCTTGAGTTATCATAGTGGCACCTAAATGATCATAATCATTGCACTTTTGGATCTTGATTAATCTTAATGAAGGGTAAATTACCTTAATGTCACCTAAATTGCTCTAATACCATTTGAGTGTCCCCAACAACATTTGATTGACCTTAATTGCATCTGATTGGCAATAACAACATGATGATGATGCATTATGATAATTATGATGGACCGTATGGATATGATTTGATAAGTATAAGACTATATCATCCATTCTTGTGAGGTAGTAGGGATCCTTGCTCATTATTATCACAACTATATTATCGATGACATTGATGATGACTATGATGGCGACAATTATGTTGATTTATTGTATGATGATGATGACAATGTGGATGTCGACGATGATTATGCATGTGGTAGCACTTTGGATCCTAATTAATTCTAATGGCACCTAAATGTCTGTAGCAACATCTAAACGACCCTATTATCATCGAAATGACTGTAATGACATATAAATGACCTTAACAATTACATGACATGAATCCTAATGGCAATGACTGATTAAGAACACTAATGGCATATGAGTGACCATCATGACAATGATGACGATGATTTTTTTGATGATGTACTTAATGCCGATGATGATGACGATAATGAGGATGATGATCAAGATGATGTTGATGTACCATATGGAACTGATGATGAAGACGATGATAATGTCGATGTCCAAGATGATGATGCTTGTCATAATACTTCTTTATAGTGCAAGACTTTAGATATTGGAGTTAATAACAAGTAATAGAGGTTGTGAGGTGTTGACCATAAAAATATTGTTAGCCATTGGTTTTACATTGACTGATACAGCCATTGGGTTTAGTAGTTCTCCCACACCCCACTCCTCCACCCCCCCCGTACACCCCCCTTGCAGAAAGGTAGCACAATACCACCTATCATGGTGCTACCAAAATGTCACCCTATAAGGTTGTTTTGGACAACCCCCCATCCATACCCTCATTTTTACCAAGAACATCCAAGGCACAAGAAGTGGATATAAATCTTAACACAAAATCTAACTTTCTTTGTACTCTTAAGGATGTTTTGGTCTTGGTTTAAAATGGAATGAAGCAACAATCATTTCAATAATGATCATAGTGTTACTTTGAAGAAGTGGATCAATTTTTTTTACATCTTTTGCCTTATAAGCAGACATCTCTCAAGGAAAAAAACAATTATTTGCTCAAGTTTTAGGGCCCCTATCAAATCTTCCAGCATTACGCTACACTATTGACCAAAGTTTGATTCCCATGGGATTTATTTTACATGGTAAAAGAGTGATTGAAAACATAGAGGTAAATTCCCAACTTATAATACTAGAAGATGGGCATTCATACGGACACACACATTGCATATCTAAGCTTGTCTCTATGTACTCTTCGAGAGTGACTTTTACTTGGCACTTTAAGTTAATCACAAAGGAATTTATAGATACGAGTTGAACTTATAACACCAAGACACAATGACTTGTATGACTATATTACAAACCTAGGGTCACCTCCATATTCTATTTAGGTCTACCATTTTTAATGTGTAGGCCTTACTTTTGTCTACAATATTCAAAGATGAACTAATAATATTTTATCACTCACGCCCTAGGGCCTAATTTTTATCTACAATATTCAAATATGAACTAACAAGCTTTTATCATTCACCCCCTTTAAGAAGGTAATGAGAATACAAGTGTCTCAAGTCATTGAGACCTGTACAAGTGTAATCGTGAATGGATAAACAATAACAATCAACAATTGATAATAAAAATCATAGCATGACACTTCATAACATAATAATATAATAAAAAAGGCACTTGAAACTAATAATATAATGAAAAAGGCACTTGGTTCTTAATTGAGGTCTAATAAAAACCATCGACATCATCATCACCGTCATCATCGACATCATCATGACTGTCATTATCATCATCATCATCATCATCATTGTCATCACCATCATCATCATCTTCATCATTGTCATTGCCGTCGTCATTACCATCATCATTATCATCATCATCATCAGCGTCGGCATGACCCTCTTCCTCATCAACATCTTCGTCATCATCGTCATCATCATCATCACCATCACCATTGTCATCACCATCATCATCATCACCATCAAATTGACACCAAATTAGCTATTGTGACGATGTCCTAGCAAGCTATGACTTATATCAATATTACCTTATAACTTTCCCCATTAACTAGTCTTTGAACTTATTATTGTATTAATTCAAAGAACTAATGTTTTCCTCATTAGTGCTATAAACAACACATCCCTAAATGTACTTTGAAACTTATTCTTTCATTTTAATCCAATACACATACCTCTATAGAGTAAGCTACAGACCCGGTTCCAGTACAATCCTTAAACCAATTGTAGGCTTAGGCAATCAAACAAGGACCGTCCTTAAGTTCATGAATATAGGACCATCCTTAAGTTCATGAATGAGAGTTTCATAAAGTTTACAGAAGACATGAGGTAGATGATGCAACTACATTAAACCCATGGCAAAAGGACCATGCACACTAAGTTGGATACGACAATCCACAACCCAAAAATTTTTAAGGAGGAAGAAAAAATGTGAACCTTTGGGGAATAAGAGGTAACACCCCTCCAAACTTGTCAACTATATGATGATGAAAATGATGATGATCATCATCATTGACATCATCATCCTCATCAACATCATTATAATCATTATCATCATCATCATCATCCTCATCGTCATCATCATTAGCATAATCATCATCATCACCATCATCGTCGTCATCATTAGCATCATCATTAGCATCATTGTCATCATTAGCATTAGCATCATCATTATCATCATCGTCATCATCATTGGCATGATCATCATCATCATCACCATTGACCTATGATCATCATCACCATCATCCTCAACATCATCATCATCCTCATCGACATCATCATAATTACCATCATCATCACCATCATCATCATATCATCGTCATCATCATTGACCTATGATCATCATCACCATCATCCTCAACATCATCATCATCCTCATCGTCATCATCATTAGCATCATCATCATCATCGTTGTCATCATCATCATCAACAACATCATCATCACCATCATCATCACCATCATCATCATTGACATCATCATCATCATCATCATCATTGACATCATCATCATCATCATCGTGTTCATCATCATCATCATCATCATCATTGACATCATCATCGTCATCATCCTCACCATCCTCCTCCTCCTCCTCATCGTGTCCATCATCATCACCATCATCCTCATCATCACCATCATTCTCATCATCATCATTTCCATCCTCATCCTCATCATCACCATCATCATCAGGGGTTATGGGTCATATGTGTTATCACAATCATAGATTAGGGGTTATAGAGTTTCTATTAGTGGTACATTGGTTATGGGTCATAATTAGATTTTCTCTTCCCATTATGTACAAATCCCTGAAATGATGATGATGATGTACAAATCATCACCATCATCATCATCATCATCATCATGTTCATCATCATCTTCGACATAATCATCATCATCATCATATCACCGTCGTCATCATCATCATTGACCTGTGATCACCATCATCATCATCATCATCATCATCATCGACATCACCATCATCATCATTAGCATCACCATCATCATCATTGACATCATCACCATCATCATCATCATCATCATCGTGTCCATCATCATCACCATCACCATCATCATCATCATCATCATCACCACCATCATCATTAGCATCATCATCATCATCACCATCATCATCGTCATCGACATCATCGTCATCATCATCATCGTCATCGTCATCATCGTCATCATCATCATCATCATCGACATCATCAACATCATCATCATCATCATATCATCAACATCATCATCATCATTTACCTGTGATCATCATCACAATCATCCTCAACATCATCATCATCCTCATTGTCATAATCATTGTGCCGAGAGGCGCTCTACAGCGCAGTATGGGGGAGATCTTGTAACTTTTCGTAACGTTCCTCATGTAAATGTCGGCTATAAATATTATGAGGGAGATGGTGTAACGTTATGTAATGTTCCTCATGTAAATGTCAACTATAAATATTTACTTATGATATAGATTTTAATTATGCCCCAAAATAAACCGGTAACAACAATATATAAATAAACATCCACATTCAGCTCTTTGTTTAGAATTCAACTTTGGATCTCCCACCAACTCTCATCCCTGGCGCTCTTGAAAGTGAGATGCTTAAAGAGAAAGAAGAGATATATGTTAAGTACATGGCATACGATCTCCAATAGTAGATCAAGCTGTAATGCAAATTGAAGAAACTGAATACTGTGTGAGAAATGTCATATCTATATCATGGAGGATAAGAATCCCATCTCCCAAATCATCTGCAACATCCAAGCACTTGTGTATGTACTGTTTTGGTTTGATACGGGCAAATAAAACAAAATAATAAACATTCTCTTTCATGTCAAGATCATACAAGCTTTGGGTTGTAACACTGTTACTTTGGTGTAAAAACCTTGCATAAACCCAATAACATGAAGTATCGTGCACCATGCTTTCAAAATGTTCCTTCGTCACTATTACTGCTGCAGACGATGTCCGGGAACTAGGTTCAAGATCCCGAGGACTATCTATCATTACATTCTCATCACTTATTCCCTCAGCATATCCCTCATTAGGATCATTCTCAACATCATCTCTTCATATATTAAGAAGGAAAGACGTACAAATTCCCATGCTTCTGCCTCTTAGGGTTTGCAGCGGATTTAGGACAACTTACCTTCGACTCATTCTCAGGTATATCTAATGAACAAAACAAACTATCTGTTGAAAAGGGTTTAAAATTCAAAATATATTCGGTGTAATTTTTTTTCTTAAAGAGGTTTCTTTCAGCTCTCATAAAAAAAATATCTACAACTTTGAATTATGCGATGAGCAACACCATTTTATTCGCTACTGCAACCAAGAGAAGAGAAGGTAGGTGCTCTCTGTGTGTATATGCTTCATAATTTTTTTTTCTTTTCTGAATTATTACGTATTATTTATTTTATTTTTCATATAAGAATCCCATCTCCCAAATCATCTGCAACGTCCAAGCACTTGTCGTATGTACAGTTTTGGTTCGATACGAGCAAATAAAACAAAATAATAAATATGAAAAACATGGCCTTACATAATAAAAACAATGAACGTTAAATACAAACTTCAACTAAATATGTTTTTAAAACATATAATAATTTGTTTTAAAACATATAATAAACTTCAACTAATATAATAAATTGGTTTTTAAAACATGTGCTCATTAAGAAATAAACATTTTTCTTTTCTTTCTTAAAGAATTTGTTTTTATATTTATGTTTTTAGACGAGGTATATAAAACACAACTTTAAACTATGTAAAGTTTGTATTTCATGTTCATTGTTTTTATTATGTAAAGCTATGTTTTTCATATTTATTATTTTGTTTTATTTGCTCATATCAAACCAAAACAGTACATACGACAAGTGCTTGGACGTTGCAGATCATTTGGGAGATGGGATTCTTATCCTCCATGATATAGATATGAGATTTCTCAAACAATATTAAGGTTTTTTTTTTTGTTTTTTTTCCCGATTTGCATTACACTTTGATTTACTATGCGAGACGAGATCATATGCAGTGTATTTAAGATATATCACTCTTTCTTGAGTGTAAATTATCTATATTTCTCACAGACTATTCAGTTTTTTTTTCAATTTGCATTACACTTTGATTTACTATGTGAGACGAGATCATATGCAATGTATTTAAGATATACCACTCTTTCTTGAGTGTAAATCTCTTTTCATGTATTGAACTCAAGGAAGTTTGCACTTTTAAGAGATTTGATATCTCTCGGCGCTTGATAGAGCCTAGGATTTGGAGTTACGCTGGTTAGCATCATCATCATCCTCACCATCATTCTCATCATCATCATCATCGACATCATCATCACCAACATCATCGCCATCATCATCTTCATTGACATCGTCATCGTCATCATCCTCATCATCCTCATCATCATTATCGTGTCCATCATCATCACCATCATCCTGTATGCACTATGAAATGGAAGAAACTATTAGGTAGTCAAGCACAAATCACTCATTCAAACATCAACTACTCAATGAATTAAAACCAAGAGGATACAATCAATGGACAAAGGCATCTAGAGACATCCCAGGAGGAAACCAATGGAGACATTGCTATAAGGATGTCTAACACAAGAAGTGAATGGAATGACACGAAGTCCAACCTGAGAAGAAATGAGATATACTACATCGTCAAAGATGTCAAGTCAACAAGAGTGACTTAAGAAATAGGGATGAGCCTAAGTGGTAAAGATGTGCTACAAAAACATTTGTTACAAATTCTTGCCCTTTTTATTCTTCAATGTTAGCTTTTCAATGAAAAAAATTATTAATGTGTTAAGGATAAGGAATTATATATGTACTAAGTTTTTGGTCAAATGCATGTTTATACAATACTATATAAAGTGGATGCTATGTCCTTTTTTTTAAGTGGATACTATACAATACCATGATTAATATCAACCTATGCATTAAACAACAAATGAAAATATTGCCCATTCATCCATTCCTCCATTGTGAGCCACGAAAATATTGGCCATTTTTCCATTCTGAGCCACGAAAATACTGGCCATTCCTCCATTCCTCCATCATAAGCCTATTCCTCGAAACCTGTGGCCACCAGATTCCATCGTGAGCCCATTCCTCCATTTTCCAATGAGACACGAAAATATTGCCTCTATAAAATATTAACATGTACCCAATTGTTATGAGGCATTTACACTATTGTGGCGTCAAGGGCAAGGGAAAATTAATGGTGTTATGGAAATTGTGGAAGAGGAGGACTGGGAGGGTATAATTCTTGTTGAGGACTGGGAGGGTATGCCATACAGTGTTTGCCATTGCCATCAGGGTTTTACGACATGGCATCGGCTAAAAGACGAGGAGGCAAAATAGCTGCCTATAGACAATGGAGGCTCTGAGATCTTGTGCTCGCCAAGGTCAAGGGATTTTCGGCATGGCTCGCTAAGGTACGCCAATCTCTTTCTCATCCCCATTTGTTTCCTTTATTTGATGTATGCGATGTATGTTGTTGCTATTATTTGCATTTGCCACATCAAATTATATGTTGTTGTTGTTTTTATTACTCAATTGTTGTCCAAGGGTTTGTGTGAATGTTTATAGATTTTCATAGGGTTTCATTTCCATTGCGCCGATTGCAATGGCCATCGACATCTTTTTCGATTGCCCAATATGTGCCAATATTTTCTTCTTAATCCTATAATTGCAAAACCTGGTTGTTGCACGGGGATTCTCTGAAACCCTACATGAGAAATCAAACCCTATCAGATATTAGTGTTTAAACCCAAGCGATGGATGCATGTATGTGTTTTTTAAGGTGGAAATTGCTTCTGTCTAGCTCCAAGAGGATTACAATTGGACCGAATTCATCAGGACCGCAAGCGACCTATTTTTGAGTGGATGTGCAATATTGGAAAAGACCATGAACCATGAACCATGAAATGACCTTATAAACCATGAACCATTCAGTGACCTTATGAACCATGAACCATGAAGTGACCTTATGCATATGACCTGTGGAATGTGTGGTGTCTCTCTTGCTAAGATGTGACCTTATGCATCTGACCCATGGAATGTGTGGTGTCTCTCATATTGCCATGCTGAGCCGAGACTCTATGAAGCTGACCCATGACTGTTTTAGGTTAATCCAAGACCATTTTTCTGCTGAAAATATAGGCCGTGTTCAGTTCTGTGGGATACTCTTGCACTGTTAGCTTTGGCGTCATTCCTTTGGGGATGCTAAACCTTATTAGTGACTGTGTAAGGTTTATCCTAATGGATTGTGACTATGTATGATCTCTCCTAGATGGGCCATGGACTGTGATGACCTCCCTCATCCTTAAAGTGGACTGTTGTAACCTCTCCTATCTAGGGTTTAGGCTAATTCACAGTACTACTAGGACTAGCTATACTAGACTCAGATACTTTAAGGATGACCTTAGTAGGACTGTGTGCCCTATCTAGGCCAGGGGTATATTTTCAATCTAAGGTTATTCTACCAATTTGTTGTCAAAAAGTGTGAGAAGCTAATATGTGTCCACTCACATTCTTGCTTTGCCTTGGCCTCATGTTGCCCAAATTTCTTTTCAAAGTGATGATGGAATAAGGGGAAGTGTTGTAAGATTTTTGCTTCAACATAGAGTGTTCTTGGAGGATATTAATGACCCTCCCATGGAGAAGGAATGTTGACAACATATGCAATCTTGTCCTTAGGTGATGTCAATTAGTTTTATGGCATTTCCATTGGATAAAAAATAATTATTTTGATTCCCCTAATAAGTTGTTTGAAAGATTAAATTTTTTATTTTGAATCAATTCTTAGTTAGTATACATGCATAAGGATTATCATTGATGGATTATCTTTATTTGTCACTCCCACAGTCTACTGGCCATCGATTGTACTCTTTAATCATATTGATCTATTCCTTGGCCCATTTGTATCCCACTCATGGAACAGGATAGAATTATTCGAAATAGGCAATAATCCAAAGAGTGACTGAATTCTTAGAAGTTGAGGCAATATGGTAGCACAATATTGTTGCATAAAAGAAAGAAAAATTAGGAAGCAACCCAATACAATTAAGTACACTGGGGACCTTGAGTTCCAATTTCCTTGTTGGAGCTTCCCTATCGAGCCAGGGACACCCATACAATAGCCAAAATTAGTTGGGCTAGGGATGGTGAGGCATATACTAACCAGTAATTGAATTTTACAGATGATTTATCCCTGACCCTAGCTCTCGCAAGAACTAATAGAGGCAACATTCTAGTGGCCTAATCCTTTTGTTAATGTAGTTAATGTTGTGAGGGACCTAGAAATGGATGGGATATTGCATATGGATCAATCTAGACCTTTCCAACACTAATAGGGCATATTGGGTATACTGCCAAATTGTGTAGATAAGAGGCTTTCTAAGAGAGAGCTCATACATGGGGTAATCTACAAGATAGTCAAACCTAATATTCGAGGCTTTATTTAAAAGGATTGGCATTGGATTTATGTAAAATCCTTCTCATATTATGATACCAAGAAGCAATATTGTGTACTTGCAGAATTGATTTTCATTTTGTATTATTTTCTTGTTTGCATGGATTCCAACAACCCCCTTATTTTCTTATTTGCATGACATATTTTTAGAGAAGGGGGTTGAAGATGATCATAGAGCTATATCAAGTCTCAGTCTCTCCTCTCCATTCTCTTTGTCCCTTTTAGAAAGGATATTTAGCCTTTAAGAGCAACACCCAAGAGAATAGGTCAAATTTAGGGTGGAAATTGGCTTCAAAAACTACCAACACACACTCCCAGGCCGCAGACCAATGATTGTATTGGAGCTGAAACACTTGTAAGGTTGCTGGAAATTATTTGAGAGGTTTCAACTACTTGGACTACCATGTTGACCCTATCTTAGCTAATAAGCGTTGACCCTGCCCTACCGAATAAGCCTAATCATTATGACCTAGCTTTATTGGAGATAATGGAATTGGTGTTGATATCTCTATTTGCTATTATCGGATATATAATTACAATGAGTAAAAGTTGACCAATTATAGAATTCCTTTTGTGCAGCATGGGATTTCATCACTTTGTGTTCTCAACTTGCTTCCTGATATGTTTGTTGAATTACAAAATGTCAATCTTGCATTATGAAAAACATATGCACTTTGAATCCTTAGAGATGGCTTGTTAACTGTGCCACTGAAGCTTTTCATTGGCATTTATGATTTAAGTCTGAATCCTTGGGTTTGAGGTTTCTAGTATCATTTTGAAGAGGAAAGGTAGCTTGAGAATTCAATGTTTTCATATGTTTCCTATGATGTATGGTGTGAAACTACATACTCAGTTTTAACTTTTGACACCCCTTGTAGAGACTTATGGTTTTGCACATTTCTTTCTATTGCATGTAAGTTGCAATGATAACATGCTGTGATGTTGCATGGTATGTTTTGATAGTGGAAGAAGCTCTAAACTTGTATGTTTTATATGTGTTGTTTTAATGGATGTTGTAGTCCTATAGAAATTTATGATTTTGGATATCTCTTAACTGCTCTTTTTGGAAATATATTCCAACCAACAGTATAGTTGAGACTGACTGATCTATATCAGCTTGTTTTTTGTTAGCAAAAAATGATGTATTTTATTTTTGAAATTATATTTTAGCTACAATAAGAAAACTTACATGCTTATGATCCTTACCGCCCATGACTCAGGAATCACAAGTTTGAATATTTTAAATGATTAACATTGAAGAGCATTTTGTATATCCACTAGAAAGACTGTCCATGGTGTACAGCAAGAGTGAAGAAGCTTTGTAATATTACTGCTTGTATTGTAATTTGTTTCTTGTTACTTGACATGAAAAGTACATACAAGATGTCTTCAAAAGACAAGAAAAGTTCATACAAGATTTCTTGTTTCTTTGAATAATATTTATGGAAAGATGCAGCTTATTTTGCATGCTCATGATCCTTACTGCCCATGGCTCGGTTTGAATATTCCCAATGACTAACATTGAAGAGAATTTTCTGTTATGTACCCACTAGAAAGATTGGTCATGGGGTACAATGAGATTGAAGAATCTTTGTAATATTACTGCTTGTATTGTTTTTTGTTACTTGACAAAAGCCAAGAAAAATACAAACAAACTTTCTTCTTCCCTTCCAATTTTTTGGAAAGCATGCATCTTGTAATACACAAAAAAATTCTAACATCACAGTGTTCTTATTGGATAACTGCATGGCCCGATGCATATTGAGATGACATCTTCTCCCAAAATTATTGAATAGTACCAATATTTCTTCCTTAGCATCGATCTCTAGCAAATAAATATATTTCCTGCACAGCCTCATTCTAACTAAACATTGTGTAGCTAACTTAGTTTTAAAAGCATGCATTTAACCAAAGTAGATGTTTCCCTGCATGATTGTACTCTATGCCCTCAAAAGGCATCCTGCATTGTCAGTCCTAATTTATGAAGTCTAGTTTTAACGCTATTCTTTGGTTATTTATCATCCCACCCTAAAACTGCTTACTTAAGTGACATTCATGCTTTCCATATAGCCTAACAGTCCATGCATTTTCATCTGCATTTAGATTATATTCTGGAAATAGCTTCTTGATCCTTCAAGATTGTAAGAAGTGAGTCATATGGGAAGTGGCATTTTGACTCTTTGACCTACTTCTGGCTCAGGAAGGGGAATTCACTTAATTATACCTAGGCCCACTTTTGTTGCAATTAGATATCTCAAACCTTTTTCCCATGACATAGAGGCTAGGGATTGATGGAACACTGGATGATTGATTTGGTAAACTTGTAACTTGCTCACATCCTCATTTGCATCTAGTGATGGAAAGGAGGGCCAAAGTGGCCAGAGAAAGAAGGGGCCAAATTCCAATACCGTAGCATGGCTAGGATAAAGGTCCACTTATTCCACCATAAGTTTTTTCAAAGTCAATTTTGATGAACAAGGCATTGCATCCCAGACATCTACCCTAGAATAAATTTCCCATATAAATCCTATCTGATTGGGTCTAATAAATGTCTGTAGAATATGTTTCAATTCTCAAAGCAAGGGCCTTTGCAATTATTTTCAAAAGATACATTTTATTGCATTATGGTCCTTCAGTTTGAAATCAGTTCCACTTCCAGGTCACTGGCCTTGATTATGAATTTAATAACACCGTTGTTTTAGATTGCTTCCTTGTATATCTGTAGAGGATTTGGGCCAACAGAGTTCCAAGTAGTCTTCCAAAGCTCAGTGGCAAGCCATCTAACTTGAGATTTGTCATTTTCCATTTATGAAAGTGCTATGGGTAGCTTCTCTAAGTTAACGTCTGGTTGGGAAGTCTTGTCTCAGATTCAATCAACTTTTGCATGACCTTATCCACTCAAGTTTGCATGGCTACCCCACTTTTCTCACTCCGTTCATTGAGATATTTCCATCCCATAACTCATCTTCAATATCAAACTGCAGGTTATTTCTCCAATCACTGTTCATGTGTCTTAAGCACGGGGATCTTTTTCAAGGGATTCCTCGAAGGCCATATCTTAAAAAAGTCTTATGTTGGCTTGTCTTCTTGCCACTTGGAATAAGTTTATTCAATCACATATTCATGTGTTTTCCCATGGTGGAATCTCATCACTTTTCAATAAATCAATCCAGAGGTTTGGGCTCTGGAGAGAATATTCCACACAAATGCTGCAACCTTTGCTAAGATGATTTGCCTCACTTTCTCTTTCACTTCTTTCTTGCATACTATTGTATGCTGGAGACATAGTGATCCTATGAAAATGGTTTTGACAGATCTTCTGTTATACGAGCTTCATCTTTGGCTAGTCCCTCTTGCCTATATTTGAGATCTGATATCCTCTTAGTGCAATTCTTTTTCTTCAAGTACTAAAAGTAGAATTTAGTGGGGTCTTTGCCATCCATTTTTGGTCAAATCTTAGTCCCTTTAGCTTGATATTCTTAAAAAATAGAGTTGCCTCTCTAACTCTCTAGTCTTCTATTGTTTCCCTAGATTGTAAAGGTTTTATGCTCCATCTCTTGGGTGGTCAGTTGAAGTTGTTCCCTAGGCTTGATTTTTTTGTTATGCTTAGTTCCAAGGGTCATTCTATTGCATTCTCTTAGAAATTTAGTTGTTGTTAGAATAACAGACATTGTATCTAATGTGAGTCACCTATTTGTGAGGGGCCTCAGGGCACCAAATTCTTTATTCTGTTGATTGCTTGAATGGAATTCTGCGACTCTGGAAGAGAAATGTAGAGTCTACATGTAGTTTGTACTATGTGGAAGGCACTTGGATCCATCAGTATCCCTTTTTTAATGCCATTATAAAGGTGTTAACCACATCTTATTACTGAACTTTTAATCTGACCAAGCAAGTAGATTTGCTAGAAAAGTAACCTACCACAAGTTGGAATAAAATCTATATCCAATCCAGGATAGATTGTAGCATGGATCCTCTCATTGCCTTTTTGTCATTTTTATCAAGTGTGTCACCCATCTGCTGCTAGATGTTATTGTCTCCAAATGACATCTGATAGTCTATTGCCAATTTGCAGTGGTTCCAAAATTCATTGTTTGATGCACCCACCATGGTCATTTGTTCTCCAACTCTCTCTTCACACCTTTCCATTATTATTAAAATCCCCACAATAATATACTTTGTGGTAGAAAGTATTAGATTTGCATTCTACCTTCTGGGATGTAGGTGAGTATAAGACCATTTCACAATCTATATTTATATTAGTAATTTGGTAATCCATTAGCATCTAGCAACAATGTCACCCCCTTTACTGAATGATGTGGGGGGATGGATAAGATGCTAGTTCATAGATTGAGCCCTGATTACATTTCTCTTTATTATCATACAGAGGTATTCTCCCTTGCAACTACCATGCATAAGAGTTGAAGTTGAAAGTCATTTGACTTTTGGCTCTTTCAATAATGATATTTAGTTGGTTGTCTTGAAGGGTTGATTGTATGAGGTATTTATCCCACCTCTTGAATGACCCGTCACAATCCATGACATCAATATGAAGCTTTGAAGCTTGTTGTCTATTTTTAAACCTAACTATCATATTTCTTTTAAATTTCGAACATCTACATTCTGATGTGAACTAGTTCATCCATCTGTACTCACTATCTTTCAACTAAATATTGAGTATAGTATTTTATTTCCATACAAGAGAGTTGTATGGATTTATTAAAAAATACTATTTCTAAATGCTGGATTCATTTGTGTAGGCACTCAACATGAAGCTTTGAAGCTTGCTGTCTATTTTTAAACCTGACTATCATATTTCTTTTAAATTTCAAACATCTACAATATGATATGAACTAGTTCATCCATCTGTACTAACTATCTTTCAACTTAATATTGAGTATAATATTTTATTTCCATACAAGAGAGTTGTATGGATTTATTAAAAAATATTATTTCTAAACGTTGAATTCATTTGTGCAGGCACTTGGTGAAATAACATCCTGGTTCAAAAGGGCCTTGGTAGTGGAACTTGTAAAGGGACACCTCCATCTAAGTGGTTACTTTGCATGTGGCCAGGATGGTGGGGTACAATTACCCTGTTAGTATGTTGATGGTAAGAATATGGTTTTCCTTTGTTGTTTTATTTCATTCCATGCATTAATTATATTACATTTAAGGTGATGTTCCTCACTGATTCAATCATTCTTGACATAGTAAATTTTTCTTATATCCTCAAAATTGATATAAGGTGCAACACATGGAGTTTAAAACAATGTGGGGTGCTTCTCCATTAATTAGAAGTATTATCTGTAATGACTTGTACAACATTCAGCACACCTATATTTTGGATGAATTTATCCAAAAATTAACATATCAATGCCACATGTTTAATATATGGAAATGCATCACTGTATTTAATAAACTATGCCTCCTTAGGACAATTAACCAAGAAAGTTGGAATGTCTTTCACCTTCTATTCTTATAACTATAAGCCATTATTGTGCACCTTAGTGGTTTCCCATGATTTTTTAAGGTCCTCCAATCTGGTCGTCCTTTTGTCCATTTTCATTCCTCACCTCAACTTGTCATAACTCATATTAGGGCTCTTCTATTCCTGGTCAATAACATCAGCAACATGAATCGCTGCAGGGTAGAATGGCTTGGCAATGCTAAATGGTAAGCTGCTTGATGGGAAATCCTTACCCATAACCCTATCGGTTTCTTCCCAATCCTCTCTTTCAATAATTAATTTGATGGAAGCTTATGCCCCAGCTCCATTTATGGGAACATAGAAACATGATGCTCTTGTAGAAGGTAAACCTGTTTAGGTTGAGTTGTGGATGCAATAGGTTAGGTTGATTAGTTTTTTACTTGACTTCTCTTTCTATATCCCAACTCCCAACTTTTATTTTGCATGCGTTGGTAAATAGCTAAACTAACTATTTGTATTATATAGTGCATAATTGACACACAATTATTGGAAATTACAGCCAATCCAATTCCTATGGGAAAGGTGATACAACCCGGCCAAAACAACTCAGTGGAGTCAAAATAAAGGAGAAAAGGCTAATTTATGCACTTGTTGAATAGAAAATGACCTGTGAATGGTGTTGTAAGACAACGCAAAATGCCCTTAATGACCTACTAATGGCTATTGGTTCAAGTTGGGTTATTAATAGCGGTAAATAAACGATAGCTCTTTGGCTATTGTAGCAATTTGAAGCATCCAAGGAAGGAAGGTTTGTATACCTGCAGTATCAGGCCCAAAGGTCAAAAACCATTTTTGTAGATAAATGTTGCATCCTTGGAGGTTGTTGTAGTTGCTTTAATATTATTGAAGATCTCAGTGAGGATCAAAACCATTTTTGTAGATTAATGTTGCATTCTCGGAGGTTGTTGTCGTTGTTCTAATATTATTATAGACTCAGTGAGGAGTCAAAACACTCACTGAATCAAGCTTATTGCTGAAATGAGCTAACCATACTCAGTAAACAGTGGGGAGCGTTTCCAATATTTGACAATCATTCAGCTAGTATAAACGAAGATGGCAATTCCATACCAGAAACTTGATGAGTCCATACAAAAAATTTCCTGTTTTGGTAAAAAATTTAGCATTTTTTTAGCTTTTTCTTTTTGTATAGGTTTCATTTTAGAATTTTTGCTAGTTTTCTTGAATCCAAATTATATTCTCGATCTTCAAATTTGTTGGGTTGATCCTGTGTTCAAATCATGTGACTTTCATTTTTGTTACATGTAAAAAGAATGGTTGGTGAGGCATGGAGTTGACAGACCTAAAAGCTCAGGGGAAATTAGCATCAAAATAGATTGTAGCAGCCATGTCTCAGAATGCTCCCTGGCAAACTCTTGTTTGGCATTATATTCAGATGGTGATGCATGTTGCAGGCATAAAAGGGTGGTTTGTTCTATGCGACACTATCATTGGTGCTAATACTTTTAGAATTCCCATGTTAGGATCACTCAAGCAGGTGTGCTAGGCTTGGAAGCTAGTATTTAAAGAACTTCATTATGATTCTGATGACCCTCGTAGTGTCAGGGACTTAGCAGACATGCGCTTTCAAACAGAAACTTTGAAGACAAGACAGATATGTATAGCTCCTTTTTTCTTAGGTTAAAGTTTGGCCAAAATAAACTTTCATACATGGCGGTACTTGAGTTCTGAGACTTTAGGCACTTGGCTTCCATGGAGAGTGATTAGCCATGGTCAAAGGCACATAATACATGCAATAGACAAATAAGCTCTTTGTAGAATCATACCTCAAACCATCCCATGAAAAGAAAGCTTGGATGTGCAAGGTCTCACTTTGAAGGATTGGAAATGGTTCAATGTAGGACCTTTGACTACAGGACAAAAGAGATTTACATTAGGACCCACATGAGTTTCTCTTAAACAAAGACTTAATGAAATATGGGTGGACTAAAATCATGAACTAAGGTAGGGTTGGAAATTTCAGGGCATTTGTAAAGCAAGTACATAATTTAAAGCTATAGTTCTGAGATGGTTGGTCCTTGATAGCCATGCTTCATTATATAGGTTATAATTATAGCTTGTGCTATGTGACAGGACAAGCAATCAAGCATCCTCTGTGGGGCTGCAAGAATGCCAAACAATCCGAGATTGGTTGTGGCTTTTGGATTTTGGATTGGTCATTAACTTCAATTACGACTCTCTTTTCTTCAATTGATTCTTAAATTCGTGACCTTCTCATTGTTCATACTTATTATATTTGTTCATACTTATTCTATTTTGTACACCATTTCAATGTTCATACTTATTCTATTTTGTAAACCATTTCAATGTTTTCCAAATTGGGGAATCCAACTTCTAAATTGTTCTTTATTCTATTTGGCACTTGATAGTAGTCTATTTGTTACTTAGAACTTGATAGGTTTTCTGGTGGTGGCAATTGCAGTGAGTTCACTTTACTCTCTATCAAGGAAAAGTTGAAATGCAACACCTATTGGAACCTCACATAAACAAGAAAACATGAAACAATATTAAGAGAAATATAAGTATGGTAAAGCAAATACAAGAGACAATGAGATTAAACCTATAGAATATACCCACTGCACCCCATAGTCATCCTTTGGATTGACAAAGCTTTGATTATGTTTTGAGAACATGTTTGGATAGGATAATCGAGAATTGCGGAAAAGAATTGACATAATTGAGATCGAACATGATAGTATGAGCTCCTTAGGTGGTTGGAGTAGTGCATATTGTTGTATCTTATTGAGATGACTGCATATTGGCCTTGTGTGCACTTGTGTGCAAATGCTGCCAGCATTATATTGATGGTCAAAATGCAGTTTGAGTGCTACTCAATTTAGCCATGTGATCATCAATAGATAAATGTTCACTAAGGTTAGTCAAATAAGCTTATTATATTATGATGGGGATTTTCAGCTTTTTATGTTCTTAGCATTTTGGCTTATGTTACAGGTATGATGCTGCAAAAGAAGTAAAATTATGATGGGGATTTTCAGCTTTTTATGTTCTTATCATTTTGGCTTATGTGGTAAGAGTTGTGCATATTGTTGTATCTTAGTGAGATGGCTGCATATTGGTCTTATGTGCACTTGTGTGCAAATGCTGCCAACATTAAATTGATGGTCAAAATGTAGTTTGAGTAATACTCAATTTAGCCATGTAATCACCAGTAGATAAATGATCACTGAGGTTAGTCAAATATGTTTATTATATTACGTTGCTTTTACGTTCTTAGCATTTTGCATAGTTCCTTGTCTCAACTGAGCTTTCAAGTATCATCTAGAGATATGATTCTATAGCAATGGTAACCATTGATTTTCTAGGATTCCTGTATTTTCTCATAACATATACCCCAAGTTAGATGGACTTGTATTCCACCATTCATGATAATGCTACTTGATGCATGTGAAATTTACGGAGCCTTGTGCTAGTTGTATTTCAATGATTTCTAGTGAATGCACTGTGCAATTGCATAGTTGAAGAGAATTTGATGTTATTCATCATTGGAGGAGCTAGAAGGGAAAGCGAGGCATGTCGATTAATGTTTCATCAATGTGTTACTATAATTAAAAATTCAAGAATGGAAGTTATGTTTCTATCAGCGAGAGAGCGATGCCTTATTGTTCATACTTATGCTATTTTGTACAACATTTCAATGTTTTCCAAATTGAGGAATCCAACTTCTGATTTGTGCTTTATTCTATTTGGCACTTGATAGTAGTCTTTTTGGTACCTAGAACTTGATAGGTTTTCTGGTGGTGGTAATTGCAGTGAGTTCACCTTACTCTCTATCAAGGAAAATTTGAAATGCAACACCTCTTGGAATCTCACAGAAACAACAAAACATGAAACAATATTAAGAGAAATATAAGTATGGTAAAGCAAATACAAGAGACAATGAGATTACACATATAGAATATAGCCACTGCACCCCACAGTCATCCTTTGGACTGACAAAGCTTTGATTATGTTTTGAGAACGTGTTTGGATAGGATAATCGAGAATTGGGAAAAAAAATTGACATAATTGAGATCGAACATGATAGTATGAGCTCCTTAGTTAGTTGGAGCAGTGCATATTGTTGTATCTTAGTGAGATGACTGCATATTGGTCTTGTGTGCACTTGTGTGCAAATGCTGCCAACATTATATTGATGGTCAAAATGTAGTTTGAGTGATACTCAATATAGCCATGTGATCACCAGTAGATAAATGTTCATTGAGGTTAGTCAAATAAGCTTATTATATTATGATGGGGATTTTCGGCTTTTTATGTTCTTAGCATTTTGGCTTATGAATTGTGCTTTATGTTCTTATCATTTTGCATAGTTCCATGTCTCAGCTGAGCATCCGAGTATCATCTAGAGATATGATTCTATAGCAATAGTAACCATTGATTATCTAGGATTCCTGTAGTTGCTCATAACATATACCCCAAGTTAGATGGACTTGTATTCCACCATTCATGATAATGCTACTTGATGCTTGTGAAATTTATGGAGCCTTGTGCTAGTTGTATTTCAATGATTTCTAGTGAATGCATTGTGCAATTGCATAGTTGAATAGAATTTGATGCTATTCATCATTGGAGGAGTGAGAAGGGAAAGCGAGGCATGCAGATTAATATTTCATCAATGTGTTACTATAAGAAAAATTTCAAGAATGGAAGTTATGTTTCTATCAGTGAGAGAGAGACGCCTTATTGTTCATACTTATTCTATTTTTTACACCATTTCAATGTTTTCCAAATTGGGGAATCCAACTTTTGAATTGTGCTTTATTCTATTTGGCACTTGATAGTAGTCTATTTGGTACTCAAAACTTGATAGGTTTTCTGGTGGTGGTAATTGCAGTGAGTTCACTTTACTCTCTATCAAGGAAAAGTTGAAATGCAACACCTCTTGGAATCTCTCAAAAACAACAAAACATGAAACAGTAATAAGAGAAATATAAGTATGGTAAAACAAATACAAGAGACAATGAGATTAAACCTATAGAATATAGCCACTGCACCCCATAGTCATCCTTTGGATTGACAAAGCTTTGATTATGTTTTGAGAACATGTTTGGATAGGATAATCGAGAATTGAGAAAACAAATTGTCATAATTGAGATCGAACATGATAGTATGAGCTCCTTGGGTGGTTGGAGTAGTGCATATTGTTGTATCTTAGTGAGATGATTGCATATTGGTCTTATGTGCACTTGTGTGCAAATGCTGCCAACATTATATTGATGGTCAAAATGAAGCTTGAGCGATACTAAATTTAGCCATGTGATCGCCAGTAGATAAATGTTCATTGAGTCTAGTCAAATAAGCTTATTATATAATGATGGGGATTTTCAGCTTTTTATGTTCTTAGCATTTTGTCGTATGTTACAAGTATGATGCTGCAAAAGATGTAAAATTCAGAACTATGTCAAATGATTTTGACATTGCTACCCCATCTACATCTATGAAGCATCTTATAGCAGCTGCACAAGCTAAGCGAGAACAAGCACATTCTACAACTCTGCCACATTCTGTTTCAATTGAAGAAACTGAGAATTCTATTCCGTTTATTTCTAGTCCTTCACCAATCCGAGGGAGTAGTTCAGATCATAGTTCACCATTCCAACTTCACTTTAATGGTGAGGCAATTGAGGATACAAAGGATGCCATTGCCCATACAGAATCAAGAAGTCCTAGTGTTAATGTGCAACAGTGGGGTCTGCCAAATACGATGGATCTAGAATCAAGTGAAGAAGGTCGAAAATCGATTGGAGAGACACTTAGTGGGGATACAGAAGCATCAATTGACAGGGACACTTTTGAAGGAACGCTAGATACGCTGTCAAGGAAAAAGGAAGGTATTGGTAGAGCATCACCTCATGCTATTGACTGTGCAAAATATAGCCTTGCTGGTGGTAAGCTTGATATTTGTTATTTTCCAGTATGGTAAACAAGCAGCTCATTTTATTTTGGCTTACTGTGGTTTTTTTACTTTTGGAAAAATAATGATGAAAACTGTCAAGGATTAGAGTGAAGAATGAATATCTTGCATGTGGATAATTTCTACATTCATAGCGACTTATGAGAAATCCCATACATTGGGTATTTTTCCTTGCATTAACTTATTTGTCAATGTCTTTTTAGTTAGAACTTGAAACCTCTTCCATATGGATGTGGATACTATATCAAAAGACCAAACTAGTGTCTTCAGCAAGATGAAAAATATCCCCTTCCATTCTCTACTACCCAATGGTCTCTTGTTGGCCATGGGATTTACGTATCCTCCCTGGAATTGATTGTCTTGGATTGATTGAGCACAACAAAATATAGAAAGGCTACAGGATTACACTCACATTCTAATATCTATAATGTGTTTTTTTTTAACCACTCTATAATATTAGGATATAGGTGAAACTCTACCACCTATTCTGCATGATGACTTGCATTGATTTAGAGTCCAAAGCAGGATCCCTCTGGATGATATATCTCATTCGTAACAAAGGTGAAAATTGATGACCCTGCATGAAGAAATTACCAAAAACAAGCAACCTCTTAATTACCTATCTTCCTATTGCAATGGAAAGGCCTAATCTTTTATTTCCTACTTGAATTTACCCAAATAATGTATCCATGTGCACCATGTCGTAATTGCATTACAATTGGTTTCTATAGAGCTTCATGGATTGATTAGCTTGGATAATGTTATTGTATCCAGACTTTTATTTGGTATTGAATTTTATGGCATTCTACACCTACCAATCTGGATTATGAAGCTTATTAAGAAATGGATCATTAGAATCTCCTATCACACTAAAGGCACATGCTTTGGATTAAAAAAATAAATGTATGTGCCCATCTACAATATTTGAACTTTGCTGCAACCAATGTTAAGAGGTTCTTGTATTATGGTGCGTAATGTGGACTTAAGCACCCTATTTTGAGCAATCATGCCTGGGCCCTCTAGTGACATATTGGTTAGTGATGAAGGTTCCTTCAATGTAACACCATTGCATCATTTTATGTCTCAATTTGGTAGTGAATTCAATTTGTTCATAATATGAACTTGTTGGAGTGCGTACTAAGATAATGGAAATGGGCCATACATCAAATATAGACATCTTTGATGTGATCATGAGGGCCCTTGTATCAATGGCATTTTACAGATTAGATATATATCCAAAATAATTTGTTTCAAGCTCAGAGTTGAGGTGTTTAGCCAGAGAATAAGATCATGGAACCATGTACAAAGTTTCTAGGTATTTCCCATGTAGCGATATTGGTTATTTAGGATGCCTCCTCTAATGTTATAGCACTGATTCAGTTAGAGATCAGATCGGTTATGAATTTAGAACTTCGTTATTAAGAACTTCTTGTGGGCAGTAAGATGATCCATTGGTTGTTTATGATGCCTCCTCTAATGTTATAACACTGATTCAGTTGGAGATCATATTAGTTATGAATTTAGAAGTTTATTTAAGAACTTGTTGTGGGAAGTAAGATGATATATTATCATTTTCTGACCATTAGATACTCAAAGTTGTGTATTGATCCTTATTACAATTATAAAAAACTCTGTAAATTAGATTCCCAAATTCTTAAAGGAAGCTAGCTCAATAGAAGAGTGCCTGCCTTACTAGCAGGAAGTTGGTGGTTCGATTCCTCCATTCCCTATTGATCTTATAATATCGGTTACAAACAACTCAATTAGTAAGCAAAAAATAAGAGATAAGTGACCAAACAATGGGACATAAGTGACTAAACAAAATGACCAAAATTCGTATATAAAACTACTAAAAACGACTAAATTATTGACCAAAAAATGAGAGATGCAAAACTAGACATTAAATATGATGCAACACATGGCGCTAATGATGAAGCCAAACATGGCTTTGACATGGTATAAAAATAAGACGTGAAACTAGACATTAAAAAGGATGCAACACTGGCGCTAATGACAAAGCCAAACATGTCGTTGATATGGCAGCAAAATAAAATGTTACTTTGGATGCAAAACATGGCACTACATAGGAAGCAAAATATGGTGCAACAATAGAAGAAATATTTGGCGTCATTTTGGTAGAAAAACACGATGCAAAAGAGGAAGCAAAAATTGGTGCAAATTTGGAAGCGAAAATTGGCACATATTTGGAAGTAAAACATGGTGCAAAACGGGATGCTAAAGTGGTAGCAAAATGGATGCTAACATGGTGCTATTAGGGATGCAAATATGGCGCTAATGGAGATGTCATTTAAGAAGCAAAAGAGGACACTTGCTAGGAAGAAAAATATGACGTTATTTAGGAAGCAAACCTTGACGTTTTTTAGGAAGCAAAGTTGGATGCTATTCTGGAAGAAAAAAATAGATGCTATTTTGGACGTCATAAAGGATGCTATCTAGGAAGCAAAAAAAGACGTTTTTTGAGACGCTTTAAGTTTTGTCCATGACGTGTCCCATTTAGCGTCTAGTTTGACCACTCAATGTAAAAACAATTTACACTAAAAAGGGACGCTAAATGAGACACTAATTCCAGGATTTGTTTAGTGAATGATCCTCCAAAAATATAAAATACCACCATCTCCACAAATATTTGGATCTTCAATTGTGGATCCATCAAAAAAACCCCATGGGAAGGTTTTATCAATATTTTCCTCAACCATTGATCTATTTTTTATAGCAATGTTATCCTGTGGAAATTATCTCAACCTACCCAAACATTGAGAAGATATTTGAAAAGGAATAGGTAAATAATCCTCAAAATAACTCTGATTCCATGCCTTCCAAATAAACCATAATATAATAACCGGTAAAGATCTAATATCCCTCAATTCCTCTTTAAGACACCAAGTCTTAAGAGAGATTTCCACTGATTCACCTATCCATAAATTCTTTAACTGTAGATTTGATTCAAGTTCAATCCATACACTTTTAGTATAAGGACAATCCACACCTAAATGAGTATTAGACTCACCATCCTCCTTGCATAGATAACATCTGCCTGGTCCTTCCCTATCTTTTCTACAAAGAACATCCCATGTTAATGCCTTATTAGACAATAAAAACCAACATAAGATTTTTGACTTAAGAGGACACTTAAAATTCCAGACCTCCTTCCACCACCAGGAGATCTCCACTTCATTCCTATCTTCAATCAACTGTAAATATCCATCTTTTGGAGAATACTTCCCAGATTTAGACTGAATCCACACTATCTCATCCACAGCATTAGATAACCTTATATTACTAGCTTTTAAAATAGCAATAAAAACATTCCATAAAGAAACATCTTGTAAATCCACTAACCCAATATTAACAGTAGAAAGCCAAACCTGCTCCATCAGAAAAGACACACCAGGACAACCAATATATTTAAGAAAATAAAAACCTTGAAAATGTAATCTTTCAAGCAAATGTGAAGGTAAAAGATGTCTCCATTTGCATCCAAACCAAGGGTCCATGCAAAGACGTACCTCAACCCCATTCCCAACCTTCCATACAAGATTATTTCCAATTAAATCAAAGGACCATAAAAACCGCTTTCCAACAAATTTTTGTTCTCCTTTTTTGTTTAGAAGAACTTCTGATCCAATTAAGAAAAGATAAAGGATGAATATACTCTTGTATGGCAATTTGAACCAAAAGACCAGATCCATGAATAATATTCCAAGCACTCTTGGCAGTAAGAGATTTAGAAAAGTATGCAAGAATTTTCAATCCCCAACCCCCCAAAAACTTTGGACAAGCCAAAGTCTTCCGAGAAGTCCAATGTAATCCAGAAGTATCATATTTTCAAGACCACAAAAAATTAAATAAATTTTTTCTGATCTTTTCAATAATTCCCAACGGAATCCAAAAGTGCATCCAATGTACTAAAATAGCCTCAAGAACAGATTTTACCAAAATCAGCTTACCACCTGTTGATGCCTAGAAAATCGTAGGTAATAACAGTAGGGATTCTCCCCAATAAACATTCCCAATTAGCTCGTTATTGTTTGGTATGGGGAATCCATCCGGTTTACGGTTCGGCTACCATAGGTCAAGTAACTGTTAAATCTTATTTTACCGGTTGCGGCCCGGTCCATCGTTTAATTGTATTTTTTAGTTTTATGTTTAGGTATGATATGCAAGTGCCTAGCTAAATGCAGTCGATAGAGATAACGAGGAGTGTCACAATGTGATGTGTAGGTTCTTACCTCTCGTCTTACCTCTCTCGATTTATCAAAGCCAAAGCCAACGTCAAGAGTTCTATTGTTGAAAGAAGAAGGAAGGCATACAAAGACATTGGCATCGCCGGAAAATGAAGTTGGGTGGAAGAAATTCAATTGAAGTTACAGTAGCAGCTCTGGGCAGTTTATAACAATAATATGTTGAAATGTTGTGTTGGTTGTGTGTACGGGTATGGAATTTTCCAAGGAGGTTCTCCCACTTAATCTAATTTCTCTATTTTTCTTAAAAGCATGAATATATGGATTGTAGAGGCTGTTGGGCTGGTTTTATTTCAAATTTAAATCCATGAAAAACAAAGCCAGCTGGTTTTATTTCAAATTTAAATCCATGAAAGTTAGAGCCAGTGTGAGCATGGATGAATCTGGTGCGCTTTTTGGAGCAACTCATTGATGAGGCCTAGTCTTAAGCATGGCTTCCAGAGGTGTTATTTTTCAACAGAGA
The DNA here is from genome assembly GCA_001517045.1 of Pseudotsuga menziesii. Lineage (NCBI taxonomy): Eukaryota > Viridiplantae > Streptophyta > Pinopsida > Pinales > Pinaceae > Pseudotsuga > Pseudotsuga menziesii. Next base: position 410,375 of record LPNX011144340.1, read on the forward strand.
TTTGGAAAAAACTTTGTTTATAAAGTATTTAAAATGTGGCTGCCAGAGGTGCTCTTCTATACGTAATTGACTTGCTCTTCGTTACAACTGATAGCCATTGTCAACTCATAATCCTCAGACAAGTTTGTTAAGACAACTACAAGTTGCTTTGTAGCCATGGAATCTTACCCACGGCCAATAGGCATGACCATTTCTTCATGGCTCTTACTGATTTACCATTCAGTTGGCTGTAAAGATGATGTTTTAATTGTTTTTTTTAGAAATATAAATATAATTTGTATTTATATTTTAATAAATATAAATTTTATTTTTAAAACCTTGTGGTTTTACATATTAAATGTTAAATGTTTCGTTAGGAAGTAAATGCACCGATTGTATTATTTGTTTTTATATTTATTAAATTTCAAATATATTTTGAAATGTAGTACATTAGATATGCAAGATTAAATTAAACTTTAAATTTTAAGTTCTCAGTTTTGTTTCCATATTTATTGAATTTCAATTATCTTTTGAAAACCAAGATATTTTAAAAATAAAAACCAATATGTATAAGAATACTAAATTAAACTAGAGGATCTTAGCTTAAGATTATTGTATTGAAAATGTGCTTTCAACAAATGCACATGTAAAACCTTAGAAATAATATGAAAATAATAAAAATAAAAAAATTAAATTTATGTATCAAACATTTTAGGACAATGAAGCCATTTAAAATATGATGCTGCCATTATATGATGATGTACATCGAAAGAACTATAAATATAAATTAATTGACATGGTAGACATAATAAAAATAATAGAAATAGGTGTATTTATAAAGAACATGTATAATGATAGAGTTTTATAGTATTATGTGAATTTCACTGAGTGAACATGTTTAATGAGAGTTTTATAGTATTATGTGAATTTTAGTGAGTTTAACATGATGGAGAGTAACAAAACCTTTAATATGGGAATGTGAAAGAGATAAAAAAAACTAGGAATGTGAATAACATATATAATGATGGAGTTTTACAGTATTATGTGAATTTCATTAAGTTTAATGTGATACAGAGTAACAATACTCTTAATATAGGAATGTGAAAGAGATAAGAAGAAATCTAGGAATGTGAAGGGAGATAACTAGGAATGTGAAGGGAGATAAAAAGACGTTGACAATACAAAACATAGTAACTGTATTTATTTCTTCCTAATTTTCACATCCCTTCTTTTTTTGGGGCTTATGTTTAGTATTTTTTTAGACCTTCGTTGACAACATGATAAAGGTCATTTTAACCAATCTATAGGTTGGCTCATATTTGAGGGAATCCTCCAACTTGGAATACACCACACCAAAACCAGAAAATTTATGACCATATTTACGAAAACTTAAAACAAAATTTGTTTAGTCAATCAACAACAATGAATTTATTACGACTTCTTCTTTTAAATCTTGTTTAGATAGGTTTCCTCGACAAAGATTAACTACATGAATATGAAAGCATCTTTATTTTTTGAGACAAGTTTTGTCAATAACCCTATCATGTTATACACTTTTATATCTTCAAAACACTAACCTATCTTTTTTTTTTAGGAAAAAATTGTAATTTTATTTCAACAAAACACAAAATTACATTCGCAGATGTATATAAAGCAAAAAAAATACCCCATACATTCTCAACATAAAAAAAAAAAAATTTGTTTCATCCATGTCAAATCTTTTTACAGTTTTGAACATTCACAGTATCATATCTAAACATAGAAAAATTTAACCATAAGAACAGGTCGCTCGATGTAATCATATATCAAAAAAGAAAGTAATATGAAACTGCCCTTTGAACCCCAATCAATCAGGTAGATTTGTTCATCATGGAATAGACGATGACATGCCCGATGGAAACAAAGCCTTTGACAGCTTGGGAAGGGCACGTTGCACATAGAGAAGATGTGCCCGTCGAAAACAGAGCCAATGACAGCTTGGGAAGGGCACGCAGCACGACGCTACCACCAAGCCAACCATGGCACGTCGAACCACTGTCCAAGAAAATCCACCACCGTCACAACAAGAAACAGGATTTCACCGACTGGAAAGGCCAAGCACCATGCCCTGCCTCTGAAGTACACCGACGTCGCTGCAAGAGATCCTTGAAAACAAAAACAAGTTGTCGTGCTAGGGAAAAACCATCATCCATGTGGACAAATAGACTGAACAAAGCCCATAGAAGATCTCACCCAAAGCTCCTGTAGAGTGTAGACATAATAGATCAATTCTATGAGCAATGATGATAAGAAGAAGCACAGGAAATAGATCTTTCTACTAAGAATTCTCACAAGCATACATAGGAAAAATAGAGAGAAGAAAAGAGACTGAATCACATGAATGAATAGATGAATATTGGTGTGTATCCTTCCATTGAATAATGATGAATAATAGTGTACATAAATACTACATCCCTCATAGGAAAATTGAATTGTATGGAAACAACTCATAAAGCTCAAAAAGGCTGACTTACCAAAATATAGCAAACCCCCATAGGTGGCTAAAGCACTTCCCAAATCTATCAAGGAACTCACGAGTTGGCAAAAGCATGAGTGTGTTTTTAAGGAGATGGAAAAAACATGCTAATCCTAGAAAATGGAGAAAAACTAATGGAGGATAGGTTGGAAACAAAAGCTGCCAGTTTCCTAGTTGACTAGCTTTTATCTTATCCATAGAAAAGCAGAATAAAGCAAAATCTACTGTAAAGTCCTGTATACTAATTTTCGATGGTTAAAAGGTGGTCAAGATCAATCCAGAATTAATAAAAAATCATTCCTAGGATATAGATAGCATGTATTGACTTTAAGGTGCAAGTGGATGCCAACTAATTAAGCTAGTGGGTGAATAATTAATCAAATAATAATTAATTATTTTATCCTAAGTTATGAGTGGGTTTAATATATTCCAACACCCCCCTATAAGTCTGACTTTATAATGGTATGACAAAAAATATGGATGCATATAGGGCCCAGCAACAGGGCTATGGTCACCCTTTAACAATTATTATGTCCAGAAAAGTGAGGAAAGAGGCAAAACCATGGGAAAAATCCTCCCTCAAGATAGGAAAAGGCACAACATTTGAAATATGTCTTCAACATATCTTCATATTCACTTTAATGAGCTGAGTCAACTGCTTCTGGAAGAAGGACTTGTTGAAGAAATCATGAACTCCATGATCATGTGCTGCTGCAAGAAGGAAGAGGAGAGACTCCTTGTATCTCATCAACTGATGAAGTAGGGGCATTATCTGAATGCTTCTTTCTGCTGTCAAACTATAATCTACAAACATAATCTGAAATGGAAAAGAGATATGTGCATACTCCTTCCCAAAGAGTACAAAAATTAAGACAATTTATTTCACACCCAATTCCTTGAATAGCTGCAAAATTGTGATGTGAATCACATGTCAATATTCCAATCTGATGTAGCACCTGTATACATCTGATATGAGGTTGATAAAACTCTGATATATTAGAAATATTAACATATGGAACAACAATAACAAATGCTTCAATGGCTCCATGAGGATATAGGGCCAAACTAGGAAAATTATGAGCAATTGGGGAAAACTGATAGGTGTAAAAATCTGAATGATGGATGGGCATAAGATCTGAACCATAAGTGTTTAGAAGAGATCCAAACATGTTTAATATCAGTCCATATATGACTAAGGTCATGGATAACCAGTCACTGAAAGTTAGGAAAGACTTCAAATCATGTAAGATAAATATTGTTGCATAAGAGACTAATGAGGAATCAACTAGTGAACTAGGGATTTGTATAGCCTTAGGATTATTCATAGCTATGGTAGATGGTATGGATGGTGGTATGATATGTGTATCAACCTACAAATTTGATTCTAAGTCAGAATCCAATGGATCACATATAAGCATATCAATAGACTCATGGGAATACACTGGTAATGAATCCTCTGTAGGAAAGGAGGAAATAAGGAGATGTTCAAAATCTTCAAGAAGGATCTGAGTATTGATGCCAAGAAAAAAAGAGGATATGCTAAAGCACATGAAATCAAGTAAGATAAGTGATATGACACAAATAAGGCTTGATGTAGCTCAGCAAACATCCTGGAAATCACTGGGTTGCGCACCTTCAATGAGAGAGGTATGCAAAAGGTGTGAAGAATCTGGCACATAGATCTCATAATCTAAGATATAATATTTAGAGAACAATGAATGGGTTATAGGATCATAATCAATATCAGCAACAACTCCATATGTTACTTCTTTTTCATCAATAGTATCACAAGAAGAAAAATCACCTTCAAGAGACACAGAAAAAGATGGCTCTTCAATATTTGCTTATTGATTGAAGGAGGAAGCATTTGAATCAAAGACGGCAGAAACAACATGAACTATATGAGAAAATTCTTAATCATGATCAAATTCATCAGAGAATGTAGAGGCCAAGAAATCTTGAGAGAGAGAACAAGAGGAGATGCTAGGTTCGCTCCATGCTTCATCTTCAATTTCCTGCAAACCAAAAGCTTTGTCCAAAATTTTCCAAAGCTCAAATGGAAGTTCAGCAGAATCTATGAGATGATATATATTTGGAGACATTCCCAAACAAATAATTCCATAAGCTCCATCACAATTATTTAGCTAATCAATCTTCTCTTTATAAGACTCAGGTTCACTCAATGCACCAATGGAGACATCAAAGAGACATTGCCTCTTCAAGTATGCACTCATCTTTTGGCTTCCAATCAGCATAGTTGAAAGGATATAGTAGAGGAAATTTTGAATCCATATTGAAGTTGTTGATATGCTCTAAGAGATACTCTCTACAACCTGCAAAACAAACTAGGAGAAAATCTTGTAAGCTAGATAAGCTCTTCTTCAGAGAGAGATAGGAGACTGGAAGTGCTCCTCAACTCTGTAGAACTTGATCAACCTTGTAGCTCTGATACCATGTAGAAATAATAGATCAATGTTATGAGCAATGATAATAATAATAAGCATAGGAAATAGATCTTGCTACTAAGAATTCTCACAAGCATACACAGGAAAAATAGAGAGAAAAAAAAGAGATTGAATCACATGAATGAAGAGATGAATATTGGTGTGTATCCTTCCACTGAATAATGATGAATAATAGTGTATATAAATAGTACATCACTCATAGGAAAATCGAATTGTATGGAAACAACTCATAAATCTCAAAAAGGCTGACTTACCAAAATATAAAAAACCCCCATAGGTGGCTAAAGCACTTCCCAAATCTATCAAGGACCTCACGAGTTGGAAAAAGCATGAGTGAGTTTTCAAGGAGATGGAAAAAGCATGCTAATCCTAGAAAATGGAGAAAACTAATGGAGGATGGGTTGGAAACAAAAGCTGCCAGTTTCCTAGTTGACTATCTTTTATCTTATCCATAGAAAAGCAGAAAAAACAGAATAAAGCAGAATCTGCTGTAAAGTCCTGTATACTAATTTTGGATGGTCAAAAGGTGGTCAAGATCAATCCAGAAATAGAAATAAATCATTCCTAGGATATAGATGGCATGTATTGACTTTAAGGTGCAAGTGGATGCCATCTAATTAAGCCAGTGGGTGAATAATTAATCAAATAATCATTAATTATTTTATCCTAAGTTGTGAGTGGGTTTAATATATTCCAACATAGAGGAGAAAGGGGAAGGCGACTAAGTAAAGAACCCAAGCCTCAAAAAAAGAAATCAACCCTCAAAACCTAAAAAATGCAGAGCTCCCTTCCGATTGTTCCTTGTATAGATGTTTGGCTATCAACTTCTTGTTACTCCAACACTAACCTATCATGTTATATATGTAATAAATCACAATTCTTTCTAAAACTTTAACTATTCATATTATATTCATAATAAACCAACAATAAGACATTCACCATTAAAAAAGGTTTTTCAGTAGTTTTTACAATAGGACAATTATTATTGCTCAACCCTATGTTAAACCATGCAAATACATTCTTAAATATCATTGAATAATATAACCATTGCATTTAAGTATTATGAAGTGTTCCCATTATATATAGAGTTTTGTTCTATTAAAAAAAACCCTTAAAACCTAAACTACTTTCTTTACTATTATTAATCTAGAACAACTTCTAAAGTATGACATTTTATTAATTAATTGAAGCAATTAATTGATAATAATCAATAATAGGCCATATTTACAAGAAAGGAGTGAATCCCAATGCTCATATTGTTCTGTTTTGAAAAGACCAATCCACGTTTTTTAATGTTAAATTTACAATCCTATCACAGCTGCACATACTTTACACAATTCTATAAGAACGAATCAGAGTACCTCTATTAAGAATTTCAAGACAGAGGAAATTTCCCAAATCATACAAAGAACACATCAGTGTACCTGTATTGTATTCAGCAATTTATGAGCTGAATTGATATAGCTGAACTTAATGAACTTATTCGGAGTAGAGCTTATGCAAGCATGAAATCACTGAAAGGGATGTGTCTTCATCTGTAAGAGGATGCAATTACCAACCATTCTCATAATCAACAAGATGGGATTATGAATACTATTATAATCCAGACTCTTACTACTCATTATTGAGGCTTCTCCTAACAAGAGGTTATGCCACTTGTGATTACCTCATGAGTGATTGACCCTTATTACTTTACTAGTGATCGTAACCATCTCTAGAAATCTAAGATGTTTGTGTTGATGTAATAGTAACTTCGGAATGTATTCATCTGTATTTCTAATGTATTGTAATCCGATGTTTATTTCAGGATGTATTGTAATGTATTTGAGTCATCTCATACCTCGATGTTTATTCCGGGAAGTTTCTGTAATGAGAAAGTCATGTCAAGTCATTGTGGGTAACCCTCGTATTGGTCAAGGGTTAAAGTCCCCACAATTATGGGGCCCTTGGGTTCTTAGACTATCCTAGAGAAGTCGACCCTAGGTGAGTCATTGTAAGTTGGGGCAATAGTCCCCACCATTGTGTTACCCTCCTATTGGTCAGAGGAGGCAAAGTCCCCACAAGTGGTGGGGCACTAGGGTTATTAGACACTCCTAGAGATATCGGCTCTAGTAAGTAATTGTTAAGTGAGGTTGACATGTTGGAGTGGGTTCCAAGTGAACGGAAGAACATAAATAGAGAGTGAGAGCCTCTCTATTTATCATACTCATACACACATACTCACTCATTGGTGCGCATGAGTGAGAGAGGAGAAGCTCTCTCAGTGTGAGAGAGAGAGATTGCTGCTGTCGAGAGATCATCTTACTATTTTCTGGTTTTACCTTTGGTGCTGATTCTATCTCTGAGGAAGTTGCGAGGTTTTCTGGTTTTACCTTTGGTGTCTCTTGTCCCTTTTGTTGTGCTTGTGTTTTATTGTTGTGCATGTTATTCTCTCAGTTAAAGATCCTAAGATCATAATGGTAGCTTGAATGATAAAAATCTAACATAGTATCAAAAATAACCTGAGAAGAAGACATTGTGCAGCTGTAGAAGCTAGGGATTCTTACTTTTTGGGTCTCTCTCCACAATCCATCACCAAAAGTATGCTAGGATGACTCTCCATTGAAGGGCGCACCTTTCTGTCGAAGCAGAATTTGATTTCGAGCATTTTCAGTTTTCAATGCGGAAATTAGGGCTTTATACAGAAGAGAAATTTTTGAGTGAGCCCAGCATAGGATTTTTCTCCTCATCAAAATTGAAGTTTAGAGATCTGGATCAATATTTTTGGTTGGGTGAAACTCCGGGAAAGTCAAACCCTAGTTTGACCTCGAGCTAGAAAAACCCTAAATACAAAAATTGCTATGTTTGGGTACATTCGCTATATCCCAAGATTGGTGAAGTATCAGGAGCTGAAAATTTCAGGGGCCGAAGATAAAATCCTGATGAACAGTGTCCAAAATTCAGCCTTAGATTCACTATATTCTGGGAGATATGATTCCTCCAAGTGAGGGTTCCATCCTCTTCCAGAATTCATCCCTAAATAAGACACCTAGGGAGAATTGCAATATCTTGGGCTACAAAGGTCCAAATGGAATTCCTGAAGATTTTCTGAAAAGGGAACGGACTGTACTTTCTATTATCTGAATTTTAGACTCAGAAGATGAACCAATGACACGTGGAAGTCCGTACAATTTCTCTATTTTGAACAGTCCTGTAACAGGTCACCTTGGGAAAAGGATCATAAATCCCAATTGGTGAAACCCATTCTGATGAAACCTATGGTGTTGGATCATGGACATGTGAGGTTACCTTAGTGAAAAAGTTAAGACATAGAGGAGTAGTAATTTCAGAGATATCATAGAAACAATAATAGGAATTTTTGCAGAAGAAATTGAAAAACTAGGGCTTCCTGTTCCGGGAGCTTCCCTCCACTGTTTTCAGAAAATGAGTACATTGGATAGGTCCATTTGAAGAAATCTATTTTTATATCCAATCAGATTTAAAAGATTCCAAGTTTTGAAAATTAGGGTTTCTGTGACAAACCCTAGATCAGCTAGCTCCAGAACCAAGACGGACACCTCAAATCGGTAAGATCTAATCCTTTTCTATTTTCATTTGAGGTTCTCATTTCAAAATGATCTATCACATCAGCTTGATGATAAGATTGGTGAAGTTGACAACTTCCAAGCATGGAAGTATATGATCTCTCTGAAGAAAATGAATTGGACACCTACATGAGTAGAGAGGTTCCAGTTCCAGAAGGAGATGAGGCTAGAAGCCTTACACAAGAAGAACTTGGTCAAGGCCAAGAAAATCATGGTTGATTTAGGCACAGATCAACTTGTACCACAAGTGTATTCCCTAAAGACACTGATGATGTTTGATTCCTTAACCAAGCTATTTGAAGGGAAGAACATAAATCAAAATATGACCTTAACAAACCAGTTGAAGGAAGTGAAGATCCAGAATGTAGAGACCATACAATCATACTTTACAAAGGTCTCTCAAATCAAAGAACAACTTGAAGCGGTAAAAGAAAAAGTGAAGAATGCAGAAGTGGTGATAGCCACCTTGAATGGCCTCCCAGGATCATGGGATTCATTCATTCAAGGAATGTGTGCTAGAAGGAAGTGATTACTTTCAATAGACTCCGAGAAGAAGAAGAAGCTAGACTCATAAGAAGAGAAGAGAAGATGGGAGCAATTGAAGATCAAGCTCTCATCATCCAAAGAAGATCCCTCAAGCGATGAGGAATATGAAGAACTCAACTCTTGAAGCACCTCTTATCCTCCTTAGCATTTGGATAAGAAATGATGCCATCATGAATGAAGAAGATGATGAAGCTGAAGGCTCAAGAAGCAGTCTAAACATGAAACAAATAAAGACAAGTATTCAATTGTCATTTCATGATATTATTTTGTTATGCATTTGTTTATATTCAGTTGATGTATTATGCATGATAGGATGTTTGCATTAATGACAGTATACTACTAATATGCATGTGATGGGTAAGTAGCTCATGGTGCTATACAACTCTCCATTGCTACTTATCTAGAATGAAACCTCTTTGCTGACATATTGGATTAGTGCACAATCTCAATGTTGTGCTGGTAGAGATGGAAGGCATCTATAAAGTTTCCGTGAGATATGGATGGATGTTGTATTGGCTAAAATAGTTGCATGATCATATAGTTATGCATAAGAATTTTTCATTATGAATATACCTTATGAAATGTTTCTAACCATACAACTGCATTTGACTTGTAGGAAAGATCGCATACATAATCGCCTACAATAAAAGAAGGATTGGACTTGTTCCGAAGAACAAGTGATGACCGTTCAAGATGAAGAATAATATGACAAATGCAGCGACATCATTGATGCAGAACCTTCAAGATATGAAGAAGTAACCAAGAAGAAAGGGAAGACCAGTTCAAGAAGAATGATGTCTAGGATGCAGTATCGACACATGAAGAGAAGTTCGTAGTTCCATCATGCAGTAGATGGAAACATCGTGGGATACAAAGCAAGATTCGTAGCACGAGGCTTCTCACGAAAAGAAGGCCTAGACTACGAAGAGACATTTGCAGCTAGTAAGATTTGAAACACATACATGATGAGCTTGATGAAAATATTAACCTTTGATACAAGGTTGAAGATGCAAGTCTATACACTAGATGGTCACATAGAATATTAGTAGCATAGGAAGCTACTTGTCACTCTGGTACAGAATGTTTCAGTGCATAGAGTACAGAAGATAGAGGGAGTATGATGCTCTGCTTCAGAGGGAGTGACTACAGAATATCCTGAGGATCGACATGGTACAACGGGATGGACAGATTACTGATGACTTTAGGCTTTACTGAGAGTAAAGTGAATTCCAACCTTTGCTTCAAGGTTGAAGGCGGAAGACCAGTGATGCTCCTGTTATGTGTCGATGCACTATTTAGGAATGGAGGTGTGGACAAAGGAAGTATGCAGTAGAGATCATGAAGAGGTTCAAGATGATGGACTGCATAACCACACCTATGGCATCGAACTTGAAGCTATTGAGTGTTGCTTCATCAGAGACGGTTGATGCTACGATGTATCATCAGATGATTGGTTCATTAATGTACCTGACGAACATGAGACCAGACATTTGCTTTGCTATGAACACCTTGAGCTAGTTCTTGATAGATCTAAGACATGTTCACTTGATTGCTGCAAAGCATATTCTGAGGTACCTGAAGGGTACAATTGATTTTGGGATCAAGTATGATGCGAATCAGAAGATTAACCTGGAGGGTTATGTTGATTCAGATTGGGCAAGCAGTGCCATCGATAGGAAGAGCACTTCAGGGTGTTGCTTCAGTATGGGATCAGGTGTGATTTCTTGGTTTAGCAGGAAGCAATCCTGTTTGGCACTAAGTACAACTAAAGCAGAGTATGTCGCATCTTGTTCAGCTAGTTGTGAGGCAGTATGGCTGCGAAAGCTACTGTCTAATTTATTTGATCTCCAGATGGATGCTACTTGTATACATTGTGACAACCAGAGTTGCGTGAAGTTGTCAAAGAATCCAGTGTTCCATGACAAGTTGAAACATATCGAGATCAAGTATCACTATATCAGGGATATGGTGCAGAGGGGAGCAGTGAAGCTCCAGTATGTTGCGACGGAGGAACAGATAGATGATGCATTGACGAAGCCATTGGCTAGGATGAAGTTCTAGTACTTCAGGGAGAAGCTTGGTGTTCTCCAGATCAATGTTTCCTCCAAGACAAAATGATGAGACCCATAGCCATTCTAATGAGTAGGTCAGATATAAGGGCTGAGCCATTCTATCATGGTGAGAGGATTGGTTCCTTCCATGTTAAATATGAGTGCTGAGATCCATAGCCTTTCTGACAAGTAGGTCAGATATAAGGGTTGAGCCATTCTGTCACGGTGAGAGGATTGTTTCCTTCCATGTCAGATATGAGTGCTGGCCATTCTTTTGAGTAAGACAGATGTAAGGGAAACTACCATTCTGGGAATGGAGGCACCTGGTCAGTTACATTAGAGAGAATTTGAGGTCCAAAATGGGCCTCCTAAGAGATGTACTACAAAAATATAAGATATATTAAAATATTATGAGTTAGGGGTTTTATGGGGTAGGTATATATGACAACTCACCTCCTACACTACTTTTTATGCACAATATAAATAACCATGGTTGAGTTACTTTTCTAAATTGACTATAAATAAAATTAATAAAATAACTCTACAATGGTGTGACTAAGATTCATTGTAAATTCCCAAAAATTTATTGTCCTTTAGCATTTATTTGTCTTGAACTTGTAAATAAAATTAAACAAAAATGAATTTAATTTATATGCATAACTAACATATTTTTTTCATATAAATATCATTCATGAATTTAATTTATTTTAAAAGTACAAGATTATCTATATATATATTAGTTTGACATTATGATATTAAATACAATTGAGTGAATATATAATTTAAAATTAAAAAAACATGAAAATGACAGTATATTATTTTATAAAAAAATGTGAAAAGACATTTTTATGAATTATGAGTACTTTACTTGAAAATGACAATAATATTATTTTATGAGAAAGTGAATTGTGAGTACTTTACTTGAAAATAACAATAATATTATTTTATGAGAAAGTGTGAAATGACTTTTATTATGAGTACTTCACTTTATGACTTAAAAGTACTTGTACCACTACCTTGGTTAACTATGGGTTTTCTTCCACCATAGAAAATGTGACAAATAAACATTCTTAACTCATGCAATGCCACACCAACCATGGGGGATGATGTGATCTACTAGAATGTAATTGGTTGATTTTTATAGTACATTTTGGTCCTTTTGAGGCCCATTTTTTACCTCAAATTCTCTCTAATGCCAGGAAAACTCAGTCTAGGACTGAGAAGCCATTCTGATGTGATAGAGGGATGTGTTCCCACTTGATCAGATGTAAGGGCTAAACCATTCTGTCATGGATAAAGGATTAGGTTCCTTCCATGTCAGATGTGAGTGTTGGCCATTCCGACGAGCAGGTCGGATGTAAGGGCAACTGCCATTCTCTAGGAGAATGGAGGCGCTTGGTCAGTTATCAGGTAGCTCAGTTGAGGACTGGGGGCCATTCTGATATGACTGTAGGATTGGTTCCTACAAGATCAGATATGAGTGCAAGCCCTTCCATCACTGTGAGCAGGATGTGTTCCCGCCTGGATGGATGTAAGTGCAGAGCCTTTCCACAGATGATAGTAGGTGTGTCCTATCATGCTGGTGGATGTGAGTGTTGTGCCTTTTCACAGATGATAGTAGGTGTATCCTATCATGATGGTGATTGTAACTGCAGTGCCTTTTCACAGATGGTAGTAGGTGTGTCCTACCATGCTAGTGATTGTAAGTGCTGAGCCTTTCCACAGATGATAGTAGGTGTGTCCTATCATGCTGGTGGATGTGAGTGTTGTGCCTTTTCACAGATGATAGTAGGTGTGTCCTATCATGTTGGTGATTGTAAATGCAGTGCCTTTTTCACAGATGATAGTAGGTGTGTCCTATCATGCTAGTGATTGTAAGTGCAGTGCCTTTTCACAGATGGTAGTAGGTGTGTCCTACCATGTTGGTGATTGTAAGTGCTGAGCCTTTCCACAGATGGTAGTAGGTGTGTCCTACCATGCTGGTGGATGTGAGTGTTGTGCCTTTCCACAGATGATAGTAGGTGTGTCCTATCATGCTGGTGGTTGTAAGTGCTGAGCCTTTTCACAGATGATAGTAGGTGTGCCCTATCATGCTGGTGAATGTGAGTGTTGGGCCTTTCTAATATGATTATAGGATTGGTTCCTACATGATCAGATGTGAGTGCTAGGTGTGCCTTTCTGACGAGTAGGTCAGATGTAAGTGATGGGCGGGCCATTCTGACAAGCAGGTCAGATATAAGTGCTAAAGAAGACCTACATGGAGGCTAGGCCTACAACCAGCATGAAAAAGGGCGGGCTCTGTAGAACTTCCTGTGACGAGAAGAATCATGAGATAGCACCCGTGATGATCCAGATCGAGCGATGATCCAAATCGAGTGATGATCCAGATCCAGTGAAGATGATCCAGCAGTGATGATCCAAATCAAGTAATGATCAAGATCCAGTGATGATGATCCAGATCAAGTGATGATCCAGATCCAAATGAAGATGACTTACAGATGAAGATGACCTGAAGATGACGATGACCAAGATGACACAGAGAAGAAGACTTGTGCTGATAAATTGTGTCGAGAGAATACCTTCCTAGTTAAGAGGGAGTGTTGATGTAATAGTAACTTCAGAATGTATTCATCTGTATTTCTTATGTATTGTAACCCGATGTTTATTCCGGGATGTATTGTAATGTATTTGAGTCATGTCATACCCCAATGTTTATTATGGGAAGTTTCTATAATGAGAAAGTCATGTCAAGTCATTGTGGGTAACCCTCCTATTGGTCAAGGGTTAAAGTCCCCATAGTTGTGGGGCCCTTGGGTTATTAGACAATCCTAGTGAAGTCGACCCTAGGTGAGTCATTGTAAGTCGGGGGAATAGTCCGCACCATTGTGTTACCCTCCTATTGGTCAGAGGAGGCAAAGTCCCCACAAGTGGTGGGGCACTAGGGTTATTAGACACTCCTAGAGATGTCGACTCTAGTAAGTAATTGTTAAGTGAGGCCGACATGTTGGAGTGGGTTCCAAGTGAACGAAAGAATATAAATAGAGAGTGAGAGCCTCTCTATTTATCATACTCATACACACACACTCACTCATTGGGGTGCATGAGTAAGAAAGGAGAAGCTCTCTTAGTGAGAGTGAGAGAGACTGCTGTTGTCGGGAGATCATCTTGCTGTTTTCCGGTTTTACCTTTGGTGCTGATTCTATCTCTGAGGAAGTTGCGGGGTTTTCTCCTTTATGGTTTCCCCAAAGAAAATTCTTTGTCTCTTATCTCTTGTGTTGTGCTTGTGTTTTATTGCTGTGCATGTTATTCTCTCAGTTAAAGATCCTAAGATCATAATGGTAGCTTGAATGATAAAAATCTAACAGTTTGGAGATCAAACTTCATCGATGAAAAAAATGAGGAAACTAATTTATGTTTAAGAAAAATCATCTTATATTTGGACAAAATAAAGATGCATGTGATAAACTGCATTCAAATGATTTTTAAGAAAAAACAAAAATTAAACAGTTCAATAAAAGTTAATACTGCATGTAAACGTTTTTGAATGAATATATGAAAATTTATGAAGCAAAATGATAATTTTCTCCCAAACAAATAAGCGAATATCAATTCCAAAACAAAACATTCAATAAAATACATGTAATACAATTAGCATTATACAATAAAAACAAATTCTACTTTCCCATTATTAGCAGAAAAATGAGAATCCCACTGATAAGTAAATGGTTTATTATATGAATAGAGCATCATTGTTCATCTGCTTTTTTCAGTGTTGATCATGAATCCAACATTCATGTCATCTTTGTGCTTAGGCTGCACAAATTCATTGTCTCTGACCATCCTAGGAGAATGTAAGCGCACAAAATTTTCTCTAGTTGATGCAACAACAACATCATCCTCATCATGAGATAATCCAAATTGTGTATCTGTCGTCACCAATCCATGCAAGTTTGATGGGTGGGCAAATGGACACAGACATGGGCCCTTTCCAGGTAGGGAAGGCTGCATGTAAATATTAGAAAAACTAGGAGACCCATGTCCATAACTTGTGTATTGTCCTCTCACTACATAGTTGCCTACAATATCTTGTAGCATTGTTGGATTAAATTGTTGCACTGCTGGTTGTTGTTGTCCTGCATTACAATAGTGTTGCATTGTTGGGGTAAAGTGTACAAAGTTGTAGCTTGTTGAATTTGTTGTAGTAGCCTGTCCATGCAAACTGCTGGAACAATAAGCAGCGGGCAGATGAGTGTTGATAAACCATGGAGCCCATGAAGCTGCTACTGCAATAGTATTAGTTAGGGCTCTAGCAATTCCTTCATCCCAAGAATCCAATTGATAGTGCCCAATGGCTAAGTTAGAAGTTGAATCAAAAGATGGTAATGCTTCCAAAGTTTGGTTGAATTGTTGAGATTCTATATCAGCTACACATTGCAATTGAAAGTAAGAAGACTGTTGATGAGGCCTTTGTAGCATAGTTTCTGTTTCTTTCAGTGGCATTAATTTGGACGAGTTGTTTCTTGCAGCTTGCTTCTCTTCTGCAGCCTTAATAATATTCTGGTTGAATGTTTTTAGTTCTCCACTAAACATTATCAATTGAGCAAGATTTATATTTTCTATATCCCTTTTCCACCATAATTCCTCAGGCTCATATTGATCATTCTTTGTCTCTTTTATTTCCAATTCCTCTAAGAGATTCTTTTCTGCTTCTAGTTCCCTTAATACATGGTTGTATTGCTTTTCTGATTTTAGAACTTTCTTGTTGTCTATATTCACTGGAATTTTTTGATACTTATCCAACACAAATTCAATGTCAGGGCTACCAAAGGTGAAGGCTTTTCCAGCAGGAGAGTATACAATGATAGCAATCTTTGCACTGCATAAAATAACAAGCTCACTAGCTTTCTTGAAGATGCCCATCCTTCGTTTTGAAAAGCAGGCTTGCTTTGAATTCGAATTCTCAATTTTTTTAATTTCGATTTTATTTTTGCCCATTTCCTTGTTCTCCTATGCATGCATCGACATCCAAAACAACAACAAGAAATCAATCATAAGCATTGCTATTTGAGGTAAAACTTCACCCTTCTTTGAAGAAAGTTTCCATCACCATATAATGAAAAAAAACAAGTAGATTAATGGTTTAAACTTTTCTTAGAAATTATATGAAAGAATTTAAGAAACAATCTCTTAAAAGACTAAATCAACATGAAAAAACTTACAAAAAATGTCTTGAATAGTCGAATTCGAGAAGGTGTGTGTTCCCAATTTGTCACTAGATTAAAAGAGAAACGAACTCATCAACACTGATGATATTAATGGTGGTTGTGGCTAATTTCTTTCGAGCTTCTTTTGATTGATTGGATACATGACTTGAACTGTAGTTATGCTATCTAATAGCATGCAATCCATGTTTTTCTCAATTGATTTTATGTCTAATATAAGATTAAAAAGGGAAAATTGATTCGATGAAACTCAGTGTTCAAGATAAGATGAAAATGATAAGTTGCAAAAATAACTTAGTAAGTTCAGAAAAACACAAATCTTATCTAAAAGAAAGCTGACAGAAAAGCAACAGTAAATTCCATGATTTTTTGAAATCTGTATGCTAACCATTTTAATCATAAAAGTTGAGCTAGTTAGAATAATTACATTTTTAATCATAAAAGATGAAAGATGAGTTAGTTAGAATGATTACAAATAGGGCACAAAGCTTATCTAAAAGAAAGCAGACAGAAAAGCAACAGTAAATTCCATGATTTTCTGAAATATGTATGCTAACCATTTTAATCATAAAAGTTGAGCTAGTTAAAATAATTACATTTTTAATCATAAAAGATGAAAGATAAGTGAGTTAGAATGATTACAAATAGGGCAGTGGGGTGTTTAACAGTCTAAACTGTGGCATTATGGGATAGATGTTGTCAAATAGGTGATCCTTGAGTCTCATTTGAGAATCAGGTTCTCCACCTTCATATTTTGCGCGATCGACATGTATTCAATATATAATCTAAATCTTCCACTATTTTCAAACATCATTCCTTTTATTAAGAGTTCCATAACTTATGAAGTGCCTTTTTTTCTCTCCTTTTTAACTAGGTCTCTAAAGATCTTTAAGTCCCTCTCTTGTTCAGCAAGGCAATACGGATCATTGAGTTTCCTACCGGAATCATATTGTCACTCTTGGTTTTCAAACATCATTCCTTTTATTGTTACCCTTGGTTTTCAAACATCATTCCTTTTATTAAGGCTTCCATAACTTATGAAGCGTCTTTTTATCTCTCCTTATTTACTAGGTCTCTAAAGATCTTTAAGTCCCTCTCTTGTTTAGCAAGGCAATACGGATCATTGAGTTTCCTACAAGAATCATATTTTCGCCTTTGGGTGATAGAGATCATGCATTCAACAATCAATTTTCTCTTTGTTGTGTGTTTCTTTTTAAGAGATAACATGTTTTCTAGGGGCATATTGACAAAGGTATTGACTCAAACCAGTAATTGTGAAAGGTAAAGATAGATCATTTGAGCTCCATGTACTTCTTTCTTCAAATTGTAGTTTTCACTTCTTGACTCAAGCACTTGATGCCTAAGTTCTAACATGTGCTTCTTAAACACCAAATTACAATTGTCCCTAGATTTGTCAACAAACTTAACTAACATCTCAAATTGGGCCTTCCACTTCAAGGTTGCTTGAGATTCCTTGGCCAACTCTCCCTAAACTTGGGTAATCTACTTTGCATAATGGTGCAATTCTTTCCTTGGCACTTAGACACAACCTTTTTATGCACACCATATTGACATCACATTTCCATGGAAAAATCGAGGCAAGGTGAATGTTGGAGGACCTACTAGAAGCCATGACTAGCTAGTTCACCACAAACACAATGGAATTGTTCACCAAAAACCTAGAGAATACACATACTAGGAACATTGGGGGATCAATAATTATAATGAAAATGAAGAGAGGAGGGCATGCATCACTAATAAATATTTCATGGAAAATTAAACATGCCCACTTGCATAGAAACTACTGAGCCATCATTCCCCTCAATCTCACACACCTATAATAGCAACCCATAGAGACATAATATAAATGAGTTGGTGTATGAATAATTAATTAGGAGGAGGGAAGAGTGAATATTTTAGTCCATCTCAAAGTTTTGCATGAGGAATCGTGGAGGGAGGGGAATATCACACGACCCCGCTCCTTGGTCTCTAATGTAATGTGTCTAGGAAACTGTAATAGAAACCTCCCCATCTTAGTGCTAATAATATTTGACCATAAGTCCTTTAAGGTAGTATTCTCAATCATGGAATGTGGCATTAGGTCCAGATTTCCCTACATCATGTTTCATGTGTAGGCTACTTGTTGGGATTAGGTAGTGTCTATGGAATCAAGGATAGAATTTAAGAGGAACTTAACATGAAAGGAAGAGATTCATATACCCATGTATCCACATGGTTATCCTTTGAATGAAATTGACTATTTTTTGGTTTAAGGAAGACTCCCCATGCTACAATGGTTGAAATATAAACAACAAATAATCTATGATGGTGATGATTTGCACACCCTACCTCTTCATTACTCGAAGCCTTAACACTGCTAGAAATTTCACTTCGTAGTTCATGGATTATCCTAAATCCAAGGCATACACCACCTCCTAATGTGTATAGGGATCACAGAGGACCTATTGCGCCTATTGCCCCTATTTCCTATTACTTAGTTTTCCATTGCATTCCTTATGTATTTTAACCAACAACATACTGTAAATCATCTTTTTTAAGATGCCATTATATAGTCAAAGTGGTTAGCTCAACCGGTTGTCAGCAATATTATTGGGAATTTGACTATTTTCATGTTAGCAAGTACTTAGGTTCAATTCTCTTGTGGCAGGCGCACTAGTCTATGTTGGCATGTTTACTAGGGATTACCATCCATGAATGATGGGAAGCATCCCTTAGATATTGACCCAGAGTGGTAAGAGACATATTACCTTTTTGTATGGGTTTTGAAAAAGTGAATGTTATTATATCATAAATTAAAATAAAACCTACTTATTTTTCAAAGAAAATAGGTTTTGTTTTTGATAATTTTCCTAGGAGTTTTATGGATATAATATTTTATGATTTTTTAATCAATGTGCATATAAAAATTTGGCACATCATTGATATGGGAACATCATCCAAAATAGGTTGTGCCTCTGTGCAATCTATCGTGTCAAATTCCTTGAGATGAAATCCTTTCTTCAAATTTTGTACTCTAAAAATGTTTTCATATCGAAAGATTTGATCCCTTTCCCACTTGATGAATTAGGCGTTAAGATGGAATTGTACTTGTTTATATGATCCTTTGTTTAGTTTTTTAATTTTTCAATTTTATTGAGTCTATTTTTTAGATTTAATTTATTAACATTACAATTGTAACATATGATTATAGATGTACCCAATTATTCTCTTGGACATAATTGGTTGTAGATGCACTTAATTAATGTTTGTGCAACAATATTTTTATACAAATTGGTTTCCTACAAACAAAAAATAAATATAACAAAAAAATACCTAAAAAAATACAAACAATATTATTTTTAATATTATTGTAATTAGTATTACATTATTTTTAATTTTGTAAAACATTATACTAACCACATAAATGTATATATATTACATTCTCTTTGATATTAGAATGTAAAATTTTAAATTTAATATAAATCTATTTTACATAGATGTTAAAGACATAAATCGAACATACAAACCGAGGGCAGAGGACTAATGAATTTTTTAAAGCAACCATGCAAATTAAGGTAAAGGATTGATGCATGCGGCAAAACAATACTAGTGTCAAAGCTATGGAAAAGAACCGATTTGATATTTTGACAACAACTCAGTGTTTTATTAAATGATTTTTTTTATATTAATTATGTCTTAATCTTTAGAAAGATCATTAAGCAAGATCATAGGAATTAACTTTTGAAATTAATTTATGTTTTATGGGATAGTACGAATTGAAAGATAGTATAAATAGCATAGTTTGATTTTAAAAGGAGATTTACCAAAAGCCTAAAGGGATCAAATATCTTGAAGTGAAAACCTCTTTTTAGAGTACAAATGTTAAGGAAGCATTTTAATGCATCTAATTTGAGCCTATATGTTATTTTTATAGTATTTTATTATTTAAAAAAAAACACATATCAGCTCTAAAATAAGCACAAAAATAATTACACATCTCCTCTTTTAAACTGTAGAATGTGCCTCTTCAAAAATGCTTTATACTTCATTCAAATGGAGAAATCTACACAATTTCATTAGACACAAGTTCTTTTGAAGAGAAAGAGGGCTCTACGTTGCACCAAAGACTATACTCTTGGTTGACATAAGTTAGTTTTTGTCAAGATTATCTTTGGGGGCAGAGGATATATAAAATGTAGTGAGAGAAAAAACTTATTTTGCTATAAAAAAAAAACTTTGTTGAGAGTTTCTGGTTAGAAAAATGGAATATAAATGAGAATACATCAATGCAAAAGAAGAAGATGGACTTATTATCATTGGGTTTATGTTTGTATCTTATTTTGACTCTTAATTAATTTGTAAGTGGATAGCAAATTCTCTATAAAGTTAAATAAAGTTTTAAAAATTTTATATATTAAATTAAATATTATAAAATTTAAAAAATATTTTTGAAATTTATTTATTAATTAGTTAATATTTTTTTTATTGAACTAATTTTATTGATTTTTAAATCAAATTACTAAAAATAAAAATATAATTTAAAAATATTAAAAATATTAAAAAATCTACAAATACCCATTGTCTTCCTCTTTATTTATTCTCCTTATAAATTGCCATTTGTTAATTTGAATTTAATGTTAATAATTATTTAATGTACTCACACAATAAATCATTGTACTTCGTTACTTTTTTATTATTAAAATTCTAAATTCTCTATAATTACATTACATTAAATTAACAATTACATGTATGTGAACAAGCTGAGGCTCACCCTTTGACTTGCTCACAGAGATTTTAAGAACGTGTGTACGCTGTCATCTCACCCTTCTAATTGGTATAGAGATTTTAAAAAATGTAAAGGCAAGGTGTATCACCCACCCTTTGACTTGCTAATAGAGATTTTAAGAACGTGTGTACATTGTCATCTCACCATTTGAATTAGTATAGAGATTTTAAAAAATGTTAAGGCCACGTAATCGATTTCATACATTCTGCGAGGGCTATTAAAATCAAGTTTAATAATAAAATAATTATTAATTAATATTGATAATATAAAGTTCTCTGGTATGCGAGTGATACACATGTAGACCATATGGGCCACTTATTGCTGGAGGGTGCATAATTATGGGCTAATGGGCCAATTCTGTTGGAGGGTGCATAATTGGAGTTGTTAACTCTGGATTGGAGCTATAGTAACTCAATTCAGAGTTGCTACAGTTCCCATCCATAGTTGACATGGCATAAGTCTAATCCAGAGTTGGCATTAACTCCAAAATTTAAATTTAATCAATTTCAAAACTATATACTTCAAGGCCATGCCTTTGATTTTTTAAATCAGTTTGTGAGCGAAACATGGTTTTGGCCTGTTTGATGTCATCGAAGTTGGGATACAAGTTTGTTCTTCTTTTATCCATGTGTGAAGGCTATGCTCTTCTTCGATCCTCTATATTTTATCCATGTGAGAAGGCTATGCTCTTCTTCGATCCTCTATACCCTGATGTACCCGGATGTAGAGCGGCTGCTTCGAGGGTATAGAGGATCCACAGCTCTATCTATTTATTGCATGTCATTGGTATTAGCTAGGCCAAATGATTAGGTTGATTAGGCTCGCTAAATGTACTTCTTAAGGGCGAACGTACTTCATAAGGGTGAACAATAAGCAGTTTGCCACAAGTCATTTAATGTGATAATAGTAGGTATGTTTTCAGTAAGTAGCTTACTGCAAGCTATTTAATGTGGTAGTAGCAGGTATATTCTCAGTGGATTGTTGTAAGCCATTTAATATGGTGATAGCAAGCATGGTCATTTAATGAGTGGATTGCTGTAAGTCATTTAATATGGTGATAGCAGGCATGGTCATTTAATGTGATAATAGAAGGTATGTTTTCAGTGAGTAGCTTACTGCAAGCTATTTAATGTGGTAGTAGCAGGTATATTCTCAGTGGATTGTTGTAAGCCATTTAATATGGTGATAGCAAGCATGTTCTAGGTGGATAAATCTTAAACAGCTTAAAATCTTAAGTAGTTTAATTAAGGAAATACCTACTGTGATTGCATTAAATGATCTACATTAAATGGTCTAAAACAAATTGTTTAGTTTTTTGGGGGGTTACTTTTACTTTTTTATTTTATTTTTAAAGCACAAAGTCCTTTTTTTTGGGAAACCCAAATCTACACAAGGTGTAAATAATGTTGTCCAAGGTCCGTACGGCTCTAATACCACTGTAACATCCATAGTTGGATATTCTCAATTAAGTAATTTATGAAATAACCCACATATCCGCAAATAATAAAATATGAATAAATTGATAGATTAAAAGATGATATGATATTACAACATAGCTCGTCTTTAATATGACTTGATCCTTTCATAATGAAGAGTTATGTCCCTTCACATTAATAGCTACTACTATAATAATTAACAATTATTCTTTTATTTAATTATAAACCTTATTTAATTATTATGCTATTTATGTTCGTTACATATGTGCTCAACAAAACCCCCACTATTAACCTAATTTAAACATCTACCTCATCCATTGGAATTGAATGAGACTATCAAATCCCAAGTTGAAGTAGCTTGCATTGGAATCGTATTATGCAATGTCACTTTGGCTTTTGCAACTAGGAATTTTGTTGTTGAAGTTATTGTCCAAGTAATGGTCTAGTGCACTAATTTGGGACATCTGTAAAATCAACTTAGGAATACAATAAGGTATTTGTCTCCATCGAATTTGGCACAAATAAATTTTCATGGTAGGAATCTTTTTCAATATATGTAAGGCATCTTGATAATGAATACATACATTGATATCAATTGCATCACTACCACGACCAATTTATTATTTATTTCATTGCATTGTATCATTGTATATCAATAAAAGAGAAAGGTAGAAGACCTAATTATTAAGGATGATCACATTCAAACCATATTGGCACTATTAGGTCAAGGAAGAAATCAAGTTCATAACTATCAACAATTTGGGAGATGATTATATGTTCGCATCGATTTTTAATTCAGAGTTGAAGAGCCTAAATATAGTAATGGTTAAGAAAATAACAATTGTAGAGGCGAAAATAGTATTTTGAATAACACTACTAAAGTCCAAGCTTATTGTAGTCAAATATAAGGGTAAATAAAAGTTCCATTAGAAGCTTAAGAAACAAGGAGAAGCCACTCAAGCTACTAGTGTGTGGCCCCAAAAATATAACCCTTAACCTAAAGGTTCAAAAAGGTATTAAAGAGAAGCTTGATTGCATATGTTGGAAAAACTTCACATAGATATACAACTTCTTAGATATGGTAAGTTTTGAAAAAGATTTTTTTTCAAGAATATCCAACCTAGTTTGACCATCTATCCATCTATCGAGAGAGGAACCCAAAAAAAACATGTATACACTTAAAGAAATAAGACAATACTAATAATTTGATAAAGATAGAGATATATTCCATGCTCCATGCCAATTATGATACTAAATAAATTCAAAAGCAAGATTAACTTTGATTAATAAAACAAAAATCTATATTATATATAATGTAACAATTAACTTAGAGAATAATTATACGATACTACATACATTCCAAAGCCAAATGAATTTTGATTAATAAAACACTAATCTATATGTGATATAATGTAACAATTAACTAAAAGAATTATATCAGGAAGACACCTTTGAAAATTGAAATAAAACCAGTGTAGATCCAAATGCTAGGCTCTATAAAGTGTCGAGAGAGATCAAATCTCCTCAGGTGCAAACTTCCTTGAGTGCCCTAAGAAGAGGTTTGTACCTAGAGATATTTGATCCCTCTCGACACTTTATAAAGCCTAGGATTTGAATTTACACTAGTTGTAAGTACAATTGGTTAAGTTTATATAGTCTAATTTATCAACTAAGTTTGTATGTTTATGTGAGAACTTTCCAAGGTTGTTATAAATAAATATGACAACAAAACAAAATAACAAAATACAATGGTATAATTGTTTTCTTTATCATGCCATAATTAGTCCAACTCTTAATTGTTGAGAAATCAAATAATAATTATTTCTTTATAAGTTACGATATTAAGTCTCCTTCTATATATTTAATTATTTTATGAAGTAATCTAAATAAGAGGTCTCCTTCTATGTATTTCATTATTTAGTTCTACACCTAATATATTTTCGCTGATATAGTAAATTGCATATGGTTTCTCTTCTATATATTTCATTATTTAGTTCTACACCTAATATATTTTTGCTGATATAGTAAATTGCATATGGTTCCTCAGATTTTATGAAGTAAAACAAATAAGAAGTGTGATATCCAATTTCCAAAAACAATATTTTTTTTTTTTTAATTATGTATGGTTACAAAGTTATTATTTTCTTTATGATATTGTTTGATTATATGTTTTTTTTACACCATTCGTGTAGTGTTTGTGAGAATGATCTATACAATTTTTGGGAGTATGGGTATGCAAAGGAGGTAGAGGTTATTAGCCTCGGCACATGGAGGTGAAAAGCCTCCAAGATGACATTATGGTAATTATGAAAGCATCGGTTCAAAACAAGGCGTAGGGATAAGGATAGGGATACCCCGGCCGAGGTTACCTAACAATAATTCTAACAACCGCTGAAAAAGGTTTGACAATTGCTCAAATCAAAGTTAATATCCAACAACAATAACAGTGTTACACATATTTAAATTTGACCAATTTCAAAACTATATACTTCAATGCCATGCCTCCAATTTTTTAAATCAAATTGTGAGCGAAACGAGGTGTTGGCCTGTGTGATTTCATTGAAGTTGGGCTACAAGTTTTCTGTTCTTTTATCTATGTGCAGAGGCTATGCTCTTCTTCAATCCTCTATACCCTGATGTACCCGGGATGTAGAGCGGCTGCTTCAAGGGTATACAGGATACACGGCTCTATTGCGTGTCATTGGTATTGGCTAGTCCAATGATTAGGTTAATTAGACTCGCTAAATGTACTTCTTAAGGGTGAACAATAAGCAGTTTGCTACAAGTCATTTAATGTGATAATAGCATGTGATAATAGCAGGTATGTTACAGCAATCTATTTAAAGTGGTAGTAGCAAGTATATTCTCAGTGGATTGCTGTAAGCCATATTAGATAGCAGAGATAGCAGGCATGTTCTAGGTGGATAAATCTTAAACCACTTAAAATTTTAAGTGGTTTATTGAAGGACATACCTACTGTAGTTGCATTAAATAATCTACATTAAATGGCCTAAAACAAACTGCCTATTGCTTATTGGTTTCCCTTCCTAAGTTACCCTCATTGTTTTATTTCAATTGTATTATAATGGCAACCTTGATTAATCATTTACGTTCCATTCGGCGATCTGCCTGAACAGACAGGCAGGTTGAGAGAGGTCAGAACACACCGATGACTGCTTCGAGATTAGTTTGCTGGGGTGAGTGAGACCTGTAAACAGGTAAGTTCTAAGCAAGAATGCATCGATGACTGCTTCAAGACTAATCCCTATTAGTTTGCTGAGATGTGTAAACAGGTACGTTGCAGTTGGGAGGAATAGCCAGGAATAACCATAAACGTTGGCTGGTAAACTCAGTTAATTCTTCTCAGATCTGTTTGGGTAGCCGAGAGCTCAAGATACATATTCCAGATGTCTACATGAGTCTACCGCAGCCGAAAAATGAGGGCAGGAATCAAGCGGACACCATGGCCACATGATGCAGTCTTGCCATCCCAACATGGTATCTATGCTAAATGTGGCATTCATGTTATGGGTGCATATTCGGTGTCCAGTATCGACAATTTGCTGGAGGGTGCATAATTGGAGTGGTTAACTCTGGATTGGAGCTATAGTATCTCAATTCAGAGTTGCTACAGTTCCAATCCATAGTTGACATGGCATAAGTCTAATCCAGAGTTAGCAAGGAAGCCCTCTTTTACCAAATATATGAGGACAGTTATGTCTATTACCTCCATGAAATGTATGACAGCTAAATCCAGTATCTCTTACATTAACTCTGCTATCTATATGTCTCTCTAATCCGCCATTAACTCTCCCAGCTCTCTGTTTCTCTAACCCGCCATTAAATCTCCTAACATAAGAATCTCAAGGAATATGACTTTCTTAGACAGCCAACGTTTTGGTCAGCTATATTTTTTTGTCCAACCAAAACCAAAAGCAAACAGAGGTAAAACTGAGGGGATGGATGATGCTTATATTGCAGAAAGGGTTTTCAGGGTTGTCCAAACGGACTATACAGCCAAAATCTGCAATTTCGGTAATATACAATCGAATATGCTTATGAAGAGCATTACTTTATATTTTTGTATAACTCTAACAACCAATCAGGATCGATCATAATTTTTCACGCATACTCGAAAAAATAGACTTAGAGCTGTCATTCAGTGAGTTGTTAATAAAACTAGTCCTATTTTAAAAGGAAAAAGTGACAAAAGATAACTAAATATGCAGATAAATAGACATACCATCTCTTCCCAAACTCCACCCATTCCATCATTTCCATGCAGAAAGCACTGCTCTACCGCACCATTTTCCAACATCTTTGCCTCCACGGCTGTACAGGGTGAATAATTTTATGTTGGTAAAAGTATATATAAAAAGATGCCAATTTGATCTACCTATTAAAAAAAACCCATATAAAAAGTTTAAAGGCATTTTACCAGGTTCCCCGAAGTCCCTAGTACAAAACGAAATGGAGCCATTTATTAAGTAGTGGGATGCAACTGCAAGTAGCGAAAGAAAATGGTGAACTACAAAATATAAATGGGGAGATTTTTATGGAGATTGTTGGCAAATTGAAAATAAGAAACTAGACAGCAAGATTAGAATCGGGTTTTACGTAACTCTTGGAGCCTAAGCCACGTGGGCTTAATGGCTTTCTGTGTAGAGAAAATACCACAACAATTAAAATTCCAAATATGGTGACATTTGGGTTGTATGCATGGCTTTAAAGCCGTAGTGGTTTCGCATGCTCCATGTCAATGTTTGTGATTATTATTACTTGTCCTTTCAACGGGATGTTTTGCCGGTGAGCCTGACGTTTAGCCGTCGAACCAGATGGCAGTGCCAGACAACCTTACCCTTAAAGCGAGCCTGTCCTGTTTGAGACAGGTGCGGCTCCATCCCATCTTTATTATACATCAATGGCAGACCTATCTCTTCCGGTCATGTTTTCAGATGTTACGAGTTCCTGGTAATTTGATCACTGCATCCTGATCCCATCCATCAATGGCAGGACGTTTGTCTTCCGGTCATGTTGTTTGATGCCAACGCGCCCGAAAATTGGTTTTGGGAAAACCTAGAGGAGGAAAATTAACCAGGGTTTCAGTTGGATCTCAACAACTTATTTAATATTGCTATAAAATTATCTATAACAACTTATTTAAAATTGCGCTCCAAATTGTTGAATCTCAAGTAACCTAAGATCAAGCTACCCACAACAACATTAAATGCTAGATATCAACAACAACTGCAGTAAATGAACTACCCCATGGTACATGTTGATAGCCATCTGAAGTTACAAGCCGTGGCATGATAGTTTCAATATGAGAGCCATCCATTCATGTGGTATGCATGGATCATATCAAGGGGAAGGATGGGACGGGACAGGTAAAGCAAATTTCTGAGTCGGGACTATGACCGATCCTTTTGCTATTACCCTGAATATATCTTTTTTTGGATATGGAGGTACGTTCATATCTTTTTTGGATATGTAGAGTGCTTCAACTACTGCCTGATGCATAGCAGCACGCCTGTGCCTCGTCAAATTGATAAACTTGAATAGTTTTTATTTATTTATTTTAATTTTTTATATAAAATATACCTATTCAATTTTTTTTTAGTTTAATTTTTATTATTATTAACATAATTTTACAAAATAAAAACTTAGCTTTACACGTCTAAACCTATTTCCATTGGAGAGAGGCGGCGGGTGAGATTATGACAAGGGCTGCACGGAGGGCATTATGGCTGGCTAACAGTGTGCCATGATCTTTGACTTATTTTTTACTCCAACCTTGATTTCATAAATTATACAACAAAGTTGAATAGTATATCCATATTTGTAAATTTCAATTTAATTATTGATATATTCTTATTATATATACATAAGTATTATGTACTAAATATAAAGTAGTAAATATTATAAATATTATACTATATTTTAATAATTAAAGAATGAAAAACTTAATATAGATAATTATTTAAAAAATATATCATACAATAATAAATAATAGGATGAGAGGTAAAAACATAAAATATAAATTACTAATGAGTTATAATTAAAATTAAATAAAATATTTCTTATAATAAATTTGATAAATACAAACTATTTGTATTTATAAAATATTTCTTATTTCTTACAAAATATTTCTTATAAACTAGTTGTTAGTTGTTAGAGGGTAAAAGAAGACAAAAAAATGTAACATTAAAACTAGGTAGTGGAAGATTGCAATTAATACTAACAAAAATGGAACACTTTAATTTATAAAACAATCAGAGAATTAATAGTTTTACAGAATAGCAAAAAAGGCTTTCAAATAGCATCACTAACATTACATTATACAGTGAACATGTCATTGCATGGGAGAAATATATTTGAAGAAGAAAAGACTTCAATGTGTTGTATGAAATAGCAAGAAAATAGGCTCTAGTCCATTCTTGGTTAAACACACATCACATATAGGAAAATTTGTATGGCATACATAATTCTTACAATAGCCCTGGATGAGCATAAAAACTTAAAAGTGAAAGCTCTTAGGAAACCGCAGCCAAGTGGTTTCTTCCTCTCAAAAAAGACTGGGAATTTGGGAATATAAAAGAAACAAAGTGGACCAAGATCATGATCAAATGAAAGCAAAGGCCTGCTTGTTGTATATTACAAATGACCTGCTAGAGGTGACCACACTATGACAAACTAGAATAAAATTTAAAACATACAAATAGTTCCACTATATGGATGATGTAAATTTTTTTGCTTTGAGTCTTCTTCTGCAACTTTGGCATTTTTGCAATCATGCTTAGATTGCGAATGAGAGATTTGACACCCCCTTATTGTCTCACCAAGTTTTCCAGTTGTTCCAAGCACTGATACTGAGAGATATCATCCTCTGAAGATGAAACATTGGACAGCTCCTCAGATTCTTCCTGCAAATTTTACACTGTATATTCTTCTTAAACACAGTTCCTGATAAGGCTAACGTTCTTCCTACAAATTGTACAATTTCTATTATCGTTAAACACATACCTTAACAAGATTCAGCTATAGAAAGCATACGAAATTCTAGAATATACACATTTCAGCAATTACACAAGATTCAAGTACAAGAAATTTGCAAAATCTCAAAGTAATTATTATTCAGTCGTAAGCAAGGTATTCCAACAGAGATATTAATTTAATTTCTAATTAAACATCTCCAAAATGTACAAGAGTAAATCTGATACAAGTTCACCTATTCTAACTTTTATTTGACTAATCTGAATTAAAATTTGACTAATCAGATACTTCCATTTTCTAGCTATGTGACTTGTCCTGTTGCCAATATCGCATAGAAAACTGAATTTGGCAAAGAGCAGGTAGGATACTATGGGCCTATCTTGGCAACCATATCTCCTCAAGATGACTTGTATTCTATTTACAAATACTAAATTCTATAATATTTGATGGATTCTCTATATTCTATTTACAAATACTATAATTATATCAACCTTTTTTATAATTTACAAAGTGAAGTACCTTGTGAAATGACATAACTATTATCAAATATTTTCTTTTTGGTGTGCACTTTTCAAAGCAACCCCAACCCAATTACTATACAAATGATATGCATTATATAAATATTTTGGCTATCACTTTACAGATACTCATCACCCATGTGACTCTGTACTCGGAATCGTATCTGTAGTGTGGTCAAATCTATGATATAATCAATCTAGTCACCTTGCAATTGAAAGTCAATTTATAGATTATGGAAGCTTTTATGTTAATTATATCACACAAACTAACTTTATCACACAATTATTAATCATTTTCCATAAGTCATCTCACAAAATGAATTGACACTACCACACCAAGCAATTTGCATTTAGAATAATGTAATATGTGGAGTACATTAGTTTATTCTTAACCAATTGACAACACACCCAATACTTTGCATTTAAAATAATGTACAATGGTTTGCATAAGTTTATCATGATTTAAATTAATGATATATCCTAACATTACAATATAATGTTGCCAACCAATCCAATACAATATTATGATGTAATTATTATCAAAATAGGGTAAGGTAATCAATGTAGTCATCATGATGTATACAGTACTCAAAAATTAAAAAGAAATCAACGTTGTCATCAATAAAATATGACTTGGGAAGAATATAGTATGATGGACTTGTTCAATAACAGCAACATAAGCATTCCATAGACATTGATATAAATACTGCTGCAACCAATTGTTCTCCAGCTAAGTAAGAAGATGTTGGGTAGAATATAATACAAATACAAGCACAGGGTCACCTATCTTTATTTCATGGTCTTTATAGGAAAGCAGTCATATAGCATTCTCATGGTCTTCATTAGTTATCATTTGTTCCTGAAAAGCATATTTATATGTATATTGTATATTCTAACCTGAAGAAAGAGAAGAAGTTTCTGCTATGTATATGCAAGTTATAGCTGAACCAACAAATTCAATTTCCAACAATAATTCTCACCAATTTGATTTGCTTCAACCTGCAATTAAAATCCACCCCTTGCCAGTGCAACTATAATTCACCATCTATGACCTCTCCATCAAAACTGAGAATGAGCTGCAAGAAAACTGTGGGAATGTGGATGCCTAATAAGCATTGGGTTAAGTTTGTTCCCTGAGCTTCACTACAAACATCAACTTCAACTGTAAAATTATTGAAATCTTTGAGTCTCTGGCCATTTATAAGCAACAAAGTTGCCTCCAAAATTTGTCTATTGCTGAGTGCCAAACTTGGAGGTGTTGATATGAGTTATGTTAATGTCTAAGTAGAGCTATTGAATGGAATGTGGGTGTGAGTCCTCATCTCAGTCCAACTTATGGGAAAGCAAGGATGGTACATGGGCAGAAAGAGTTGGTTAATCTGTTGCGAATAATGGGATTTTTTCTAGAAAATGCAATATCTCCTTCATTGATGGTCTCTTTTGTGGGGAAGAAGAAGCACAATTCAATGCAATCCCCACAGATACTTAACAAGTGAAAACAGAACACCAACATCCAGCTGGTTTACTGCAACCTTTGCCTATTCCTAGTTGGAAATGGGAAATAATCAGCTTAGATTTTATTACTGGATTACCCAGAAATTAGAATCAGAATGATTCAATTATGGTGGTGGTAGATAAATTAAGTAAAGAAACACATTTTATTCCTGTTAAAACCACTTACAAGGCTGCAAACATAGCTGACATATTCTTAAAGCAGATTTTTCGGCTACATGGTGTACCGAAGGTTATCATTTCAGACAGGGATCCTAAATTCACAGGTAATTTCTGGAATTCCTTGTTTAAGGGATTGAATACAACACTGAATTTTAGCACCTTTTTCCATCCCCAGACGGATGGACAGACTGAAAGAGTGAATCAGGTGTTGGAAGATCTGTTAAGAATGTATGTTAAGGATCAACCAGGTAAGTGGGAAGACTATTTGCATTTGGCAGAGTTTGTATACAATAATAACTATCAGTCATCAGCTAAGTTTAGTCCTTTTGAAATTTTGTATGGGCGTAAATGCAACACACCTATCTCCTGGAATAATCCAGTAGATAGATTAGTGTTAGGACCAGAATTGTTGAAGGAAATGGAACAGATTGTAAAACAAGTGCAGGAAAATTTAAAGGTGGCACAGGATCGGCAAAAGAGCCAAGCAGATTTAAAAAGAACTCCCAAAGAGTTCC
Source organism: Pseudotsuga menziesii (assembly GCA_001517045.1). Lineage (NCBI taxonomy): Eukaryota > Viridiplantae > Streptophyta > Pinopsida > Pinales > Pinaceae > Pseudotsuga > Pseudotsuga menziesii. The sequence continues at coordinate 442,659 of LPNX011144340.1, forward strand.
AGGTGGGTGAGCACGTGTTCATAAAGGTAAGACCAAAGAAAATCTCCTTAAGACTGGGGAGTTGTGCAAAACTAGCACCACGTTACTATGGTCCATTTGAAACTCTATCCAGAATTGGTCAAGTTGCATATCAGTTAGCGTTACCACCTAATTTGAAAGTGCATAATGTTTTCCATATTTCTGTTTTGAAAAGGTATGTTCATGATGCTACTCATGTAATTGATTGGAATGTTGTATAGGTGGAACCAAAAGGAGAAGTTCTGGTGGAACCGGACTGTATCCTCGAGAGGAGGGAAATTACTCTACGGAACCGCACAATTGGACAGTTGAAGGTGCAATGGAAGCACCTTAGTCCTGAAGAAGCTACCTAGGAATTGGAAAGTAAGATGCGGGAAGCATACCCAAATCTGTTCCAGGAGGTTGCAGAGGATGAAGAATAGGTAACATCGAGGACGATGTTACACTTTAAGGCGGTGTGTATGTCACATACCCCAATTTTGTGAAATTATGTAAATTGTTTTAATTATATTCCCGAGACATTATGTTAAATTTAATGCTAAGTAGGAACTGATGACTCAGCAGAGTCAACAGAATTGGAATGTAATTCAGAATATTTTATTATTAATAAATAAATTGTGGAGACAACAGCATGGGAGAGCTGTTAAAAAGAGGTTACTGGTCAAACTAGTGGATGGAACTAGGTGGAAGGCAAAAAGACAAGTGGCAGCATCCTCAAACAATTCCTAAGTTGCAGGTGGAAACTTACCTATAATTGGGGTCATGATCCCCCAAGAAAGTGGGATCAGAGTAGGTGGCTCATTAAATGACAACTAACCCAAAAAGACCTAGGCAATCTTTTAAATGTACTCAATGAAGAGAGCTGAGGCTGCTTAGATATTTTCCAGAGAGAATTCATTCAGGTGAATGATATTCAGGAAATTCATTGAGGAAAGAGGGAAAAACAGTAAGGAAGTTGTTTGAGAGGATTGCTGCAGTAACTTGGTTTATTACAGCTTTTTAGCTGGGAGAACTTACTGATAAGTTCAGAGTTAATACTGAGTTTGAAGACTGGTATCTGACTTTGCTGCGCCTAGTTCCAACCAAGGAGACCAGATCAAGCTCAGGGGTCCTAAGGAGTCGCTATCTGAGCGCTCTCCAGGAGTTGGTAGGGAGGAACGACCTCCCATTGCTGTTGTTGTCCCAGTTCAAACAGGTTCTGTCACTTATCTATTTATGTTTTAATGAGTATGAATGGATGATTGTTATGTTTATATCATATGACAGAAGAGTTAGCTAGTTTAGTAATGTGAATGTTTCAGTTATTTAGTAATTAATCTGTTGATGAAAATAAAGAACCACTGTGTTTTTCCACATCTGGGTTCACCAGACCATACTCCAGCACAGGGGTAGAATTATAGAAGGATGATATAATAATAAAATGGCATAGAATGATAGTAAAATTTTAGAGTAGTATCACTGTGTTAATTGCAGAGGAATTATCCTGGTATTGGGAGTAGTATTTCTTCTGAACAGTTCTTGTCATTTAGTTACTTTCAGTAACTTCAAGTGCTTCACATATTCACAGTTTATTTTCTTTCAATCTTAAAAACTATTTTATGGTACTATATTTTGTTTTTCAGTAATTCTATTATTGGAAAGAATAGACAGAAGAGTAGATTTTAGACTAGGTTATTTACTGTTTTACTATACAGTTATTTCTTTCAGAGTAGTATAACTGCACTATTTAGTTTAATACCAGAACTGGTAGTAGAATTTAAAATAGAATAAATTCCACTGTTAAAATAAACTAAGTAAAAACTCTGAACAAATATTAATATGTGTGCTTATAAGATAATCCTGGATAGAGACAATTAAATACTGAACATATATAATAACTATCATAGCTAAGAAAATAATTAAATTATAAAAGAAATTAGACAGCATGGCATAAATTACACCAAAGTTAATTAATAAGTACTATTTTCGATAAACTGGTGGAATTAAACTAAGGATATTAATATAGAAACTATAGTACTCACAGAAAGTTAATGTAGTGATTATAATAGTAATTTATTTATGTAATACAAGAATATTATTACTATTAACATAAGTAGTATTTTATTTCTGTCAGCAAATCTTGGAGCTACTTATACTGTTTGAGCTATAAGTATAGGTATACTAACAGTACTCAGATTAAATGAAAGGAAGGATATAAAACCCTATATTATTAACAGGGTATAAACATTACATCAATTACAATTTTCTTACTAATAAGAAGGTTAAATTATAAACCAGATAATAACATTTCTTATCAGTAAACAAATCAAATGTAATCTTTTTACAGGAAGTAAATAACAGAAGTATAGGTTGCTCTTTTATCGAGCTTAACTATATACTATAAACATAACTAGTAACCCCATTATTGCAAAAGTACTTTTTAATTTAACATTAACCTTAAAAGAAAAAGGAATGGAGTTATTACTCCACTGTCAACTAGGGTTAAATCCTAGAAAACCTAATTTGTACAAATAAATCAACAAATGATGGAATTAACAGTATCTTTCTCATAGCTGTGTTATAAAATAAAACAAAGTAAGCATCCAATTTCCAATGCTGTAAGTAAAAAGGGAATTGCGGCAGAAGGAAAACAATTTTAAAAACTTATATGATAACTGAGGGTAAAAACCCTATCCATTCAAAATAATACAACGGTAACGACTGTAAACCCAGTCTCGTTTAATAACCCACAGCCGTAACAAGAATTTACATATGAGGGATTATAGCTTGTTCATTACTTTAAACACAGAAATTTAAACAAAAACAAAATTTACAATCACGGCCGAAGCAGAAGAAGCTCTGTAGTAGAGCTAGGGTCTTAACCCAACATGTTAAAAACGAACAAACAACCAAAATAACCGAAAGCATTGAGGGTCTAAACAGGCCGCAACGACCATTTCCTCATAACCCATAAGGGTTTACACAAGGTGGATGAGCCATGGAGAAACCAGGGCTTACCATAGCCCTTATTGCCGCAACCCATACTCTTATGCAGACAGAGAAGAAAAGCAGGGCTGTTACTGCAAACCAACATAAAATCGGTTGTTAATTTCATATTTTTAAAGGCAAGGAAATTATAAAACAAGAAAATGAGTTTATCAGTTACAAAACTGAATAATACTTTACCTTGGCTTTGAAAGTAGCAACCAGCTTCGCAGCGACCAGTGACGGCACGAGCAGGAAGTTCAGCACTCAGCTGCATAAAGGAGACCGTGCTTACAACACTTCATCAAACATGGACAGCGGAGAACACTCAACTATCTCAACGGCCGAGAAAAACCCTATAGCGGTGATGTTCTTTCTTTGCAACCTCATACAGTATACCGTGCATTCAAGCCAAGACTTTCTGAAAGGAGAAACCACCTCCACAGTAGTGAACCGAAGAAAGAAGGTGAAAACTGATACAGTTAAGGGTTCAAGTTTTAGCAATGGAGCCAGCAAGAAGCAACAGGAGAAACAAGCAACGCGTGATGGGCAGAAATACCATGGGACAACCTTCACATTGGTGTAATGGAACAAATTATCCAGGGAGAAGGAGCCATGGACAGTCGTAGCACAATACAGATGACGGAGTGGTGGTTTTTTTGCACAGAGGATGGACACGAGCCCGAAGGCAAGGGAGGAGAATGAGCTAGGTCTTGGAGAAGACTTATTTAAAACCTGTACACGCTTGGCCCAAACGAAGCCACGTCGCCACACAAATTATTTCACTCACAATGGGTTTCTTTCTATAGTTTCGATGAGAAATCGATTGACAATCATCTCGGCTGTCATGAGGGGTAAACCTTAGCATGGGCCGAAGTCAACCTGTCATTAGAATGTTATAATAAGAGTTAGGGTTAATACGTAATCTATCATGAGCTATCATCGATGCAAGGCTTAACAATTATTGCAATACTATATAATCACCCTTGCAAATCAATCAATTGATAATACAAGGATCATCGTGGGTACAACCACTTATAGCAAGAAACCTTATAACATGTTATTTATTTCTATAAGCAATTGATATATGAAGCAATATATCTAAAATGGTAAGTGCATTATCATAATCTTGATTACAACTTAAATTGTCTAAAAGGAAGATTTTATGAATTACCTTTAGAATGAGTCTATAAATTTAATTTATCTTGGATTGGTTTATGACCTGTTCATCCGGAGAAATGACTACTAGGTCATTAAATTCCTTATAGTCTTAATAGTTTTAAGCTTGTAATGGGATTATAGAAGGGAGGTTAATACTTATGGTAATAAGAATATTCTTTAAGTATTTTACCAACACTTATATTATATTTATAGAGTATACTAATGGTTGGCTTAAAAGAGGTTATAGATTCAACCATAGTATCTTTGGTGATTAATGTTAACCGTTATGGTCTTGCCTTCATTATCTAAGTGTGAATGCTTAAGAAAGGAAATACCATTTAAATATTTGATGAATGCATATATGTCCTTAACTTAGAATTTTGTCACTTATGAATGGGAAACCTTTTTTAAGAGAAAGTTTATCAACATAATGATTAGACTTTGGAACTTTTGTAATTGTACATTCTTTTGATGGTCAGAATGATAACTAGTTTCAGTAAGTTATTTACCAGACCGAAGATAAGCTTAGTATATGATGAATCAGTGGTAAGGAAAATAAAACCTGGTGCATCAACATGAACTTATCTATAATGATGAGTAGTTTGAAATTTATTAGCAATAATTTGTAAACCCCATATTCTTATGCTTTACAAAGTTGGAGTGATTGTGTTTTCTGAAACATAAACTTCTGAATCTCGTAAACTATCTTATATAAAGATCCTTTAACATTGATAAATATGATAGATATCAAACAGTTCAGTGATCCTAAGAACTATAAATCTACCTTTGCTAGAATGAAAATCAGATAATTAATTTACCTCATCAAACTTTGATATGTGCTTAGCTACTAATATTATTCTTCTGAACTTTGTTTGCAAACAACTTGTACTTGAAGACTTTAGAATTCTTTTACTTGCAGCAGCCAATCTTCTTACCTGTCATCTATAAGAACAGAAGGAACTTTATGCTTTAGCTTGAAAGCTAAGTAAGCCCAGTTTCATGACAGCCCCACCTTATTGTATGCAAAAAAAAAGAAACAAGTCAGCAAATTGAAAAGATGTGTTTTATCACTTTATGCAAATAACAGATGAATTTTAATAACAAGCTGTTAATCTTTAACTAATTAGATAATTAGTTAATTGCATTTAATGTTAATATTATGTAAATTAAAAATTTTAATTTTTTCGGAAAATTTGGGGAATTGACACTCTATCTGTTGAAAATTGGAAATACTAAATATATTTTGTCTTTGTATGTTTCTGTGAAAAGTTTGTGCGCATTGGCCTGGTATGTGAAAACTCAAAAGCTTTTTCTATGGTAGGCACATGCAGACTTACTATAGGTGAACTTACTGACAAATCACATATAGATAAGACTTTATCCCTAAAATATGATTTTCTAGTTAGTCACCAAAGTTTTTACACATCACCAAAAAAAAGTAAAAATTAAAAAAAAAATGCAATATATGCCTTGCTAAACAAAGGCAAAAAGATCAAACCATACACGTTGTTGCATTAGAATACATAAATTTTGATTCATGATAATTTCACAAATGACTTACAGAAATATAAATATGTACCATTGGGAAGCTGTCGGTAACTATTTAAAATCGTCATAAACGAAATAAGAAAACTGCTCAGATTTTGCAAAGGGAAAAAAAATAGTTGATAAGCAAAAGAGTATAACACCGAGAAGAAAAATAGTGAACTGAGCATCCAGGGAGATTGCAAACATACCATTGACAGCATACAAAAAAATGTTGATTGTGTCTCTGTCTTCACCAAATGAAATTTCCAATTATGAAGGCAATTGTACACAATAGAACAAGACTCGGGGAAAAAAATAAAGGCACGGTATGGTTTTTAGAAACTTGAGAGGATGTCATAGGAACTGCAAAACAAATACCAATGTACACTTATTTTATCATGTTACTCTACTTACAAAAATAAATTTAGCATGGCATGATTTAATTTGAAAGGAATTTATGCGCGTTTAGGAAAAATGTTTATCCAAATCATCATCAATTAGATGCAGATCCAGATCTACTCAACATACCTCTTTTCCTAATTCTGACTTGTCTTCATATCCACAGCTGATAACATGAATATATTTTTTCAATAAAGAAGTAGGATTGGCATATTGTGCTAGACCACCATTTTCAATGAGAGTAGATTGAATAAAAACTGGTGGTTGACCAAATATTTTCTCTAAGCTTCTTTGGGACATGAGCAATGCTTTCTCATTGTCAAATCCTACCAAATGCAATTTCAAAGAACGATGAGGGTGAGAAATATTTAAGGTTAAATTAGTTGTCAAAGAATACAAGTCACTAGTTTGGACTGGGATTTCCCACCTTCAACAACCTCTTCTATGTCTTCGAAACTAAATATGGGTATGGTATATCCAGTTTGCTTGGTTCTCTTTTTATCATTAGCATACCCTTTGTTTGCCCGTTTTCTCTTCTTTCTAGATCCCCAGCAGCATCTCAGAAAACATGCTGGTTCAAGATCCTTCTCATTGAGGACATGGTCATAACCATAGAGTGCTTGTCTATTAAAACAACAGCCTATACCCACATAGACAAGCCCTTGGATGCCATTGAAACCTCCCAAGGTGATCTGTAAATATTTCAGAATTAATATGCCAGGATGAAAATATAAGGAAATTTCATAATTGCATACAAGAGTGCATATTGGGGGTTGATCAGTCCTTACATCAAATAACACATTGTTGTGATCAGCATATCGACCATTTCTATCAATACCATCAAATATTTGAGGGAACTGTACATGGCAAGTTTTCTTCCCAAGAGCATGATCCATTAGAAAAAACATTGCCTCACGAAGATCTTTGATGTTGTTTATATAATGACCACAGTCAAGATTCAAGAGAAAGAGGCCATTTGTGAGGACAGAAGAAACTCAGACCTAATTAGAGAAATGGGATAACAATCATCAACATAATGAATCGTGAAATTTATAGTAGGAAATCAGCAAAAAACAAAAAAAGGTATACTTAGCAAGGAATATACCAATGCATTCATTGCACCAGCGTTCTTGTGGTGTTGGAAACCAAGCCTCTTTTCACGGGATACATAAACTAACCATAGTAATTCATTGGCATCATTGTCAACTCCCCCACTATGACCTAAGAAACCTAAAGTGGAAAGTAAAAAGTTCAGTAAAACTAATTTACTCTATTTGAAACATATGTAGATGCATGTTAACAAATGGAAAAGAAATTTATGATCGATACTGTATATACACTACAAAGGAAAGATAAGACTACAAGATTAAAGACAAGCATGTGATATTTGGATCATCCCAGGATGGTCTCGAGTGTTGTTGCATGGCCATGGAGTCCCATCTTGCATGGTCCATCCCTCCTCGGGCATTTTTTGTGCTTTGGCCACAAGAGTATTAATTTGGATCTTGAACTCTTCATATTCCCTCTGAAATTGGGAAAAATATGGAAGACGTCAAGGGAAAGAAAAATCAATAGACCAACGAAAGTAGCACTTGCAATTTGGAGACTTTAATGTGCACTTGCCTTCATTGCTCTCAAGAGTGAATCTGACAGGATTGAAGTTTGCAGAGCGTCAATTCAATGACAAAATACAAAATAGACTTAACTCGAACTATTTCTAGCACATTCAAACTAAACCTATGCAAAAGTACATTTCTAAATTATATTCTTCAACGCTATGCCATGATAGGGTAGGACTCACCACATGGTTCTAATAATGCACTAACAAAAATTTGCCCCAAATTTGTGTCATTTTGCATGTGTTTTGAAATCTTTAACCATGTGTGGAATGAATGTTCACTGACTAACAAGGAAACCCATAGGACAAAAAATCCCCAGAAGGATACCTAATAAGAATGAAATAGTCCAATGGCTAAAACATGACATGAAATCTTTAATGTCAATTGAAGTCAAATTTTCATATGATAATAGTACATTGCTTCTCCTTGAGTTTAGTCAGTCATCCATTGTCCATAAGCTAATTACGGTGAATTTGTAATGGTTCTACAAACTACATAACCAAGACCCTAATAACAAGGGTGTGTAGCTTTTGCAAGTTTGGCCAATAATGAATCATGCGACCAGTTTGAGTGGAAAAGCAACCAAGTAGTTTTATGTTCTTAATTGGAAGGCCTTCCGATTTTTTATTAAGAAAACAAGCTCCAAAAGGTTCCATAAATTCATAATGTGTTTTAGTAACTGAGCATGCTTCCATTATACTTTATTCTCATCAAAATAACTTTCCCATCTTTGCAAAACCCAGTGTGCAATCCAATCATTCTCACACAACCTATCACTGGGCAGGTAACATTAGCTTGCAGCATTGCCTCTAATTAATTGATCTTTACATAACTTAATGCATGATCTCCTCTATTTAGAATTTATTTAAGTAATCAACTAAAAAGCGGAAATTATAAAACAAAATTCTTACTTTAGTTTTGAACTTTATTCATTAATATAGCAATTGCAGAATTTGCAGCACTAAGCCATCAGGATTTCTAGTTCAAAAATTAAGGTCACTACTTTAGAGGATTAGATGGCTTTAGGGCCTGCCAGAATCAACCAACATATATTCAGGCTTGCAAACTCTATATTTGCAGGGGTGGAGGTTTCACTCCTATCCCGCAATTGTGAACTTCCTTATATTTTCCATTCAGGTGGCCAGGAAAAGGTCATGCAAGAATTTTGTTGAATCTATTAAATCTAAGATAGGAGATAAGTTATAACTATGATTTTTTTTTGTAAGTAAGCACGCAAGGAGTTTCAAACTAGTGAACTTACAGAATGAGTTCCTTAATAGTACACCCATTCACTATCCATTTTACGCCCAGTGGGCTAAGTTATAACTATGATTTAAACAAATACCCTAAAATCAAATATGTAGCAGATCAATTTTCAGATCCTGATCTCAAAACTAACAATATATGTCATAATTATCTCTTCACAAACATGCTAGAAAGTGCCCAAGGTGGTGATGAATCTCAAACACTTTTGCTAGTTACTGGAATTATGAAGGGGGGTCATGTTTACATGTCTTAGATTCCACGAGCCATCTCTCCAGCCCTGTATTAGTAAAGCAGAGAAGGTTCATGCCAGGGACAACAATCCCAGGCATGCTGAGCAGTAAGGGGAAGAAGCTAGAGCTACATAGCTGTCGTGATTATCCATAGTCCACAACCACTAATTACATGATCCCTTGCATCCCTCTTGCCATATAAAAAGGTGAGGAAGTCCTTGATTTCAGAGGAACCTCGCATTGGCTGGCCCTAGAAACATAATTCTGATGAGCTGCTACCTTTCGCTGCCTGGTGGCTTCTGGTAGTTCAAGTATTAAATTTGTATTGCCCAAGTTATTTAATCTTAGTGATTATTTACTGCTTCAATTGCCCTATAGAGCCTTAAATTTTTGGATGTTATAATGTGTATTGTGAAAATTGTCGCGGACAAATTACTTGATAAAAACATTTACTAATAATATAGATTAGTGGGAGTGTTTAACATAGCCCCATTTTTTTCTTGTGGTAATCAACTATTTGTCCTGACTCCCAAGCTAGAACATAAGGTCATCTCAACTTGAAAAGAGCAGTCACCAAATAAAACCAGTGCAGGACTGAGGGACCAAATAAGGCATAGGACCTTAGTTTATTTGGAAGGGGTTAACCTGCGCAGTATCCAAGCCAATGAGTAAATCCTTTCATGAGAAAATAAATCCCATGACATAATTTTAGAAGGTCTGACATTTCAGTTGGAAGGGTTAATTGGGACCTTAGTTGACTGACCTTTCAGAACCAAATAAATCTAGCTCAGGACATTGACTAAGAAGGCTCGACCTTTCAAGAGCAATGCTTCGCATTAGACTGGCCGATCAAGACCTTGTTAGCTGGCTCGCTTGTTTGACGCAGCCTATAGGAGAAACCCTTTGATTTCTAATTAAGGCTTGATCAATATATTCCTGGGTTGGTTGCACTTTTTTGGAACCAATTAAACCAAGGTGCCCCCTTACAATGTGCCACGCAACGTATGTAACCCTAATAACCCTTACAGGGATGTGAATGTTAACGCTTTATTAAAATCCAGGAATTGTTTAGATCATTAAAAGAAATGTATGACATATTGTTACAGGGATATCTCGTGTAAAAATAAAATACCATGACTAATCTTGATTCCTGAGTTCACTTTCATTAGTTTACGAATCCCGGTTTGATAAGAAAGTGTAGCAGGATTTGAGCAATTAAATTTCCTGACACCTTGCAAATGCCATTGCAAGATAGTACTAGCTTGCTTCCTTTACCAAGGAAGAAATGATAGAAAACAAACATCTTTTCCATTCCATATTCCATTAAGTACTTATTGGGAACTCTTAGAGACTTGCACCAACCAAACAGACCAAATTCAATCAATTCATTAATTGACTTTTATACAACAAGTTGTAGCTCTGTACTGCATCTATGTTTGTATAATCATTGCAAATCCATGGAGGTCTAACAGAAAATAAATGTTCTTCCATTGGCATGTCATCCATATGCTTACAAAGATGGAAGGATTGGAAACTGATCCCTTTTACCAGCATGAGTATCAGTGCAACGCTGGTATCAACAAAACAATCATACACTTAACTGTTAAGTTGGAAATTATTTGTTCCTGACTAATCAATGGGATGAAAAAGGCGGTGGGTGTTTTGGGGAAATGTGTATAGGAAAAGGGATCTTTTATGCGCTAATTAATTTGAATGTTTATCATTCTCAGCCCTATAGAATGAAGAATCATGTGGAACATGTCATAAGGATTTGGAGGTTGGTTTATAAGAAAATGTTTCTGAACTTGCTTGAATTGTTTTTACGTCAGGACATACTTATTTACAAGGATGGATTGGAGTATGGTTTTGAGATTTGGTATATTAGACAAGGAAACCTGAACAGAGAAACTTGTCCAATTTAGCACATTGCTGAAGGGAAGAACATAGTTTTGTGAAATTATGACAGGCACACATTCACTGTAAATCACCTCAACAAGTCGAGGGCTAGCCACTTCGAATCCACTTGGGCATAGGAAATATCTGCTCTTCTTCAGAAAATCATGACAAGACAATACCGTGGGCACATGTTCACATACATGTATATCATCATCAGCGCCCTCTTTCCAATGCTTAAACAATATTGATCTCATAGGTCCATGGTTTTCGCCTGCAAAGAATGCAAGAATAGGCCTCTCTAGAGCAGATAGACCACCAACCAAGCCAGTCATTAGACCTGTTAGCAAATTCATATCTGGAAGTGTTGCATCTTTTATGGGATTGAATCCTTTTGAAGAATTAACATTACAAAAAACATGAATTGAATTATTATAAAAATATGGATTAGCAATATATGCAATCGGTTCCTGCAAATACCAAAAGAAAAAACATGCAATGCAATCAGAAAATCACCTATTCCACAACAATATAAACAAAAAGCTTAGAAAAAGGATACTCATCAAGGCTACCAGATAAAAACGATACTTAATATTGCCTCTATTCCCTGCCCATCCTAAAATGACTTTATGTTTACATTTTACTGTCCGTGTTCCCTTCCCATCCTAAAATGAAGATTGTTTACATACACAAACATAAGCTAATTCAAAACAAGTTTTTGGGTGGAGCATGATCAAAGCTTTTGGGACATGTTTTTTTGATGTTTCTTAGACAAAGCTCATACAATGATAGAATAAGAATCAAACCAATGCTTAGTAAAAATAATTATTTTTGAGTGGAGTGGGTTCAACACTTCTGAGACATGTTGCTTTAAAGATTAAATACACAAACATAAGCTCATTCAAAACAAGTATTTTTGGGTGGAGCAATATTGAAACTTTTGGGACAGTTTCAAAGATTCTTAAGTAGGACCATACATAAATAGATTGAGAATTGAACTTATGGCAAGTCAAAAAGAATATTTTACGATGGATCAGGTTCAAAACATTTGAGATATGTAGCTTCCAAGATTACATATACAAACATAAGGCCGTTCAAAACAATTAGGTAGACATACATCAGCTTACCAGTACGTGGCATATTGGTTCGAAGACTCTTAGGCAAAGTCAATTGACAAATAGATTGAGAAAAAAACCTATGCTCATTCAAAACAAATATTTTTGGGTGGAGTGAAATGGAAATTTTTGGAACGTGTTGCTTCAAAGATTTTGAGGCGGAGCCTTAGGCAAAGGTACGCAATAGAATGAATGGAGAATTGAACTTTTGGTTAGTAAAAATAAAATATAAAATATAAAAAATAATTTTGGAGTGGAACAGGCTCAAAAATTTTGAGATATGGTTACATATACCAGCATGAGGCCTTTCAGATTTTCAAACCAATTATGGTAGACTTACATCAGCTTACCACAAGGGAGATGTTGCTTCAAAGATTCTTACGAGCCAATTCACAAATGGATTGAGAATCAAACCTATGCTCAATCAAAACAATTAATTTTGGGTGGACCGAAATGGACATTTTTGGGACATGTTGCTTTGAATATTCTTAGGCAAAGCCTCAGGAAAAGTCCCTGCAATAGAATGGATTAAGAATTGAAGCTAAGCTCATTTAAAACATCTATTTTTGGGAGGAGTACGATGGAAAATTTTAGTACATGTTGCTCCAAAGATTCTTAGGCAAGCCTATAAAACAATGGATTGAGAATCATACATGTTGCATTAGAATAATTTTTTTTTAGGACTGGTAGATTTAAGGATTTTTTAGGCAGAGCTTATACATGAATGGATTAAGAGTATACTCATTCAAAACTATATATATATATTGTTCTGAATGAGTATACTCTTAAACCATGGGAACATCAACCTCTCAAGAGTATATTCAACAGCTCGCACGCCAGATATATGTAAGTCCCTGTTTTGACCCCGTTTGCATTAAAAGATACATGATGTATATTTTATAATTAATCGTGGTGTGGAGCTAAAGGCAAAAGCCCCGCCATCGATTTGGTTGTGTATGTTTCAGCAATAGGGATCATTGCCGATGGTATATCGTGCTATCAAGCACTTTATAGTTTTGGTGTCATGTAAATCTGCACATCAAATAAATTAAACCTACAGCCAGCTACGATGGTGCAACGTTAAATGAAAAGGGCATGATTCCTAAGGTTGGGGGGGGGTTGTCTAACCCGTGGGGGTCATTGGGAGTTTGCCATGTGTCGACCACCCACAAAACTTCTGTTGTTTGATTAGTTGGGAGCAGTTATGGCTGGGGAGTGGTGGGTAGCAGGACTTCCAGCCTTTGCCCCATGTAAACTCCACCAGTGAGCTCGCTCTTCCTCACGCAGAGGGTAGGGGAACGGTCACCACTCTCCCACTCTTGTACTCACGATTTTGGGGGTTTTGTTCTTTCTCACACAGGCAAGGGTCTGTTCGGCTCTCTCTTCTCTCACAGTTTGCTGGTCAGTGGATCTGTTCCTACTCACACAGTGAGTCGTTTTGTTGATCCACACACAGGGATTCGTTCTCTCTCACCTTCTCATGCATAGGAATTCTGCGTTGGTGTTCCTCACGCAGGGAGCAGGAGAAATCATGGCTGTCACTTAGGATTTTCGGGTGCAAGAGCCATTCACGCTTGGGGCTGTGTGCCTGTGTGTGTGTTCCATACCGGTTTCGGTGGTAGGTGTATGCCTCCTTGCCGATTGTGGTCTGCGTCTATGTTTTCCCCTGTCCATGCTGGGAGTTTGGCTTCTTTTCCATTTGTGGACAATGTAATGTTGGCATTGTTTCATTGTGAGTTTGGGGCTGTTGTCTTCCCCTGGGTTCAGGTTGCTGTGTATGCAAGTACCTTTTGGGTTTCTGCTGAGTTGTTTTGGCCACGCTAGGGCCAATAACAACTCTGAGTCGTCTTATGGACTTGAGCCGTGTTCATCTTTTCGTTTGGGGTTGTCACCCTGCTATCTTCATCTTCTTCATAGAGCTGCAAACTATTGTTTTACTGCGGTATGTAGTGTTTGGTCTTCGGACTGTTGAGAGTAGGATTAGAGGCTGGGTATGCTTGAGAAAAATGGTGTTTGGAGCCACTCATACAGACTTAGACTACTGGCTTTCTGCTCCACAACCCTTGAAGAGTATTGGAAAGGGAAGTCAGGGCCTGAGGGACTGTGAAGCAGAGAAAGGATTGATTCTTGGTGTTGGGTGTGTGGATTCCTTAGAGGTTAGGCTTATCTTTGGTGTAGGCTTCCTTAGCTCTCCATTAAGGCCAACAACTTAGCATTTATCCTTTCCTAGCTCCTTGACAGCTTGATAAACCCTACTGTGTGGGCTTGGTTGTTTGGTGTAACCTTGGCTATGTGTAAGTTTGCTTGACACTTATACCTTAGGGAATCATGCCCAGCTCGGGGGTGGTAGTGTTGCCGAGATATTGATGAGCACGCTAGCCTATGGTTGGGGGGAACGTTGTAGCGACATAGCTGGTTGCGGGAGAAGTTCTTATCAGATAAGTATTCTTGTCCATTTTGCTTCTACATTTACATTTACTGTCTATTGTATAATGAATCATGATGAACATGTTCATGCCTAAATGAATGTATGATGGTTTCCACTGTGCACATGAATAGACATCTTAGTATGTTTTATGTCTTAGGCATTTTATTTCAGTTTATATGCATGTTCATGTTCATGGGGCTATTTTTCCTGGAGGTTTTTGATGGTTTGGTATCGTCCTCTTCGTCGGTCAGAGGGTCGGGGACGTTACAGTATGGTATCAGAGCAAAGGTTGCAGCATGGGCCTGAATGGGCCGTGAAAATGGAGTCACAAAGCCTACAGGTTGCAACATGGGCCTGAATAGGCCATGAAAGCTCAGCTAGTAGAGGCAGGTTGCCTTTACCCAGCAGAAAACTGAAGAAAATATGTGCATGATAAGAGAATTTTGGAAAATATCTCTAAGTATTGGGATCATCAGATCATCAGAGGACTTAGTATGAAGTCCCGCTGATGCATCGAATCACCTAAGCAGAAGGCCGTCTGACGGGGACCACAAAATAAAAATCTCAATTTTTTTTCTAAGTATCCAGACTGTCGGCCATTGGAAAAGTTTAGAGGATCGCTCCTCTGATGCAGGGGAAGTCTTAGTCAGAAGGCCCTCCGATGTGGGCCACCGACGGACGACGAAAAGAGAGGAAACTCCATCGGAATTCATCAGCAGAAGACCGCCGAAATGACGGCGCAAAGTAGTTGATGGAGTCATCGCAGTGTCAATAGTAAATAGTAGATGGAATATCTGACGGAGCATCGTGGGAAAATGACAAGGAGAAAGAAAGGATTTTTCGAAATTCTTTCTAAGTGTTGGCCATCGATGATCGACGACACTTAGTTGTAGGGATCGCCGATATGACGGCTCCATAGGGTTTAAAAAATTGCCAAAATGGCGGCGATGAGTAATTGTTCGGATCACCGATGAAGTTTCGGTGGAGAAAAGATGAAGGAATAGAAGATGGTTGAGCCAATGAAGAGGTAGAAACATGGTTAAGGATGAAATTTCAGAAGTTTTTTTTTAAGTATAGGAATTGTCGACCGTTGACAAATGTTAGTGGATGCGGGAGCCGCAGTTTCGGTGGAGATCAACTGAATACCACTGAAACATCAGCTCAATGTGATTGAGGAAACATTCGATGTTGATCTTCGGCACTGGAAAAGTTAGTCATTCGGACCGCTGATGCCATTGGTGGAAACTAGTTGTTGGGTTCACCGACATGAAAGGAAGAAGAAAACTTTTGAAAACTTGCCTAAGTGAAGAAAACATTGGAAAATGATAGGAGATCGGGCCATTGATGAACGTCATCAGAAGGATTTAGTTGTTTAGGCATCCGTTGTTGCGGTTGTCATGTGAACTATCCTCCAGACGGTTACAGGTTTTAACCACCGACGAGGTACATGGCGGAACCCACAGTTGATTAGATTGCCACCATTCCAGATGTCTATGGGACTAACAGTCTAATGCCACAGTTGCTAGTCGTTCCGACCGCTGACAAGGTTATGGCCACGAAAACTTATAGTTGATAGGGCCGCCGATGAGCGCCGGAGAAATGTAGTCGTCTGGGTTCCCGAAGTGTCGAAAGATTAGTCCACTAAGGATCTGAAACGTCAAAAACTTAGTTGGAAAGAGACCTGTTAGAGAGAAAGACATTTTGGGTTTTTCAAAGTGGAATTTTTCTCAACAAATTCCAACTATTTTTCAGAGATTTCAGTAGTATTCTGTGAAGTTCTTAGTGGATTTTTCAGCAGTTACAGGGATGAAAAGGAAGAAAATTCCAGGTGGCTGAAGTTCACATTTAAGACTAGAATACATTTTGTAAAAAGCATCATTTTTGAAGTGGTGTAGTTTTCACACCCGAGGTCAGAATGAAGCATGTGGATAGGCATTGGAAAACCTATCCAGCAGGGAATAGGGAGGAATCACCAGAATTTGAATGTGGAGCAGCAAAGTGCTAGTGATTGCTTGAAAGAGAAATGTGCTGACTGTCAATATGGACAAATCCAGGAATTGCATGCCTATAGGTAGCAAGATCATGAAGTCAAACCAGTTGTTGTGTGGAAGAGGAGCTCCATGCAAGGATGAGGGACTTGAAAAGGGAAGTTTCCTTAAACCCTATCTTGCTAATTATAACTACATTTTATAAGTTTTATACATGAAATGTATGAGGATATGCTTTGCATGCATAGGATATTACATGTTGGTAAGAATAATGAGCCACTAATGATAATTACTGCATTGGTGTTGACATTAATGGAAAAACCAACGACAACATGGACATGGCTGAATATGTTGCTGAGGCTAACGAATGTGACCAAAAGCCCTATGGAGAAAGGGATAAGGCAACAAGTCCAGAATCAAAAGTTGGTGAGCAAATTCTGCAAACTCCTGCAAGAGACCGACCAAATTGGTGATGTGAAGGGTGTAAGTAGGACCCATGAAGGTAAGGGTTTGATTATGACAATTTCATGGAGTGGTAAAAGTAAGAGATCTCATACCATGTGGGTATTTGAATTTTATACTACATTCATATAGAAATGTGTCATGCCTGTATATGTTGATTGAGCTTAGTAGCCCAAAGGAAGTAAGTACTGATGGTCTTGATTATAGTAATCCCCCCTATATGAAGTAGGCATGGTTAGGCCATGCATGGTATGTTTGAATGCATAGTATTCCTGAATCAATGCCAGGTATCATTGAATGGATATGCATTAAAATATTTTATAAATCCTGTAGTTATGCAAAGTATGAGTAAATGTGTAGATATGCATACATAAATATGGGTGCAAATGTTGTGATGCATTGCATGAATGCATCGAGGTAGTGCATGTGATATTATGGATAAATGATGGCTGAAATGATGAATTGATGACAATTATGGAACCATTTCAAGAGTTGTTATGAATCCAGGTTAGTAAGTACATGAAGAGGGTAGTCATGATCAGTTGGCTGCCAGAAATGCTCTATGGAAGGGCAAGGTGGTACAAATGATATGCTTATGAAGTAAGGAGTATCTAAACATTTCATTTAAATTGCTTAAATGATGTGACTGTACCCGGTAATTTAAAGTATGATAATGATTGTGTGAAGTAAATGAGTTTTGGTAATATTGATGTGATTAACAACGAGAAGTATTTGAATTTTGTAAATTCTGAAAATGCTTCAGTGATTGTTGTAGCAATGAAAAGGTTATATGCATCAAGACTTACCAAGTGTTTGGCTGATTGAATTTTAGGTTTCAGGTAGATTGTTTGGAGCAGGGCAATGAGAGTAAGACCATGATAAAGGCTAGAATCTACCATGGGAAAGAGCCAAACCTCATGAGAAGAGTCTCATGGCTGTGAAAATAGTTTGTATGTTGAATGAATTGTCAATTTAAATTTGTAAATTTCATATTTGAGAAATTGCTGACAACTACTAATCACTATTGGCTTGCATAAAATTGTGTTAGGAGGACGCATTGTAAGTGGGTGTTCATGTTATCCTAGTAATTATAAAATTATAATGGGCATAGTGGTGCTGCTTACAACAGACCCATGAATGAGGATCACTTCATTGCTAAGCAAATCAATTTCTGTAGTAGACAGAGTTGCAAATTCACACTGAATTTAATTACTAATGTCATTGCTTGGTTATGGAACAATCAATTTGGATTGTATTATCATATAATGATTGACTATTTGGATACTTGATGAATGTGCCAAGGGTACACATTGCAGGTAGACCATGTGTGAAGGCCTGAAGGAGCCAAACTTTATGGGGAGGTTCTCCCTTCTCTTGGAAATGGGTTTCGGGTGAAACTCCATTGGACATTTTGGAAATGTCTCATATGCACTACATTTTTGGTAAGCAACATGAGTGAGATGGTATAGATTATGTTGGTAAGACATGTGTGGATATGAAAGAAGGAGTTGGGATGGAAAACCGAGGGACTACCAACTCAGAGAAGGGAGCCCCCATTCCTCCTCAACAAAAGAATACTACATCGGCAAATGGATAAGTGTTCTATGACCCTAGCTAAGAATATGCATGCCAAATTGTTAAATTCCATATGCAGAGCATGTTTTGATTCTATTTCTATTATGACCGATTGCTTAAGTATGAATAGGGCCTACATGGCACACACCGGAAAAGGGTGCACACTTTTTCGATGTCAGATCATGAAAGGGTTTTTCAATATTGATTACACCATAGGGAGTGGATGCACTCCTGGTGTCTCAATACTTGATAGAGAATGATATGAAACATGATTACGGTTTTAGAGCAATAACGCTAACAAATATACTTATATTGCTTGTGCTATCAGTCTAAACAGATGTAGTCTGGTATTGTACACTGAATGGACAATGGCTTGAGCTCATCCTACCTTCTACTAAAGAGCACAGAGAAGGGAGTGGTTTCTTGTGTTGTATGGGGTAGTGGAATTCGAGCTCACTGCTGGAAATGAAACCTGGAAATGGTCGTTTAGTGTTGATGGCCTGATAAACCCAATGGTGTTGGCTTGGCTAATGATTGGTTGTTGATAATAAGTGTATTTTTTATATAAGTGTATTGTTGATATAAGTGTAGGTGATTTGTTGATGGTCTGATAAACCCACGATAAACCCAACTGAAGGTTGGCTTGAATGTGTAATTATTTGATGTTGTGCAAATTGTGGAAACGTTACAGGGTTGGCTTGAATACCTGGAGTCTGATAAACCCAACTGCTAGCTGGCTTGGCTGAGTAGCCTGATAAACCCAATAAGTGTACTGGCTTGATTTCGTACGGCCTGATAAACCCAATTGTGTATTGGTTTGGATGGACGGTCTGATAAATCCAACGGTAGGTTGGCTTGACTGTGCTTGATATATATAAAAGGATGTTGTGAAGTAGCCTGCGCGCTGACCTAACATCCAAGTCCATAGGCAATCCCAAGGCTTGCAAAGCAAAGCAGGATCCTGTGGACCAGCGAGGAAATGCACAATACAGATAAGTATTGGATTATTTTGCAATTTCTTGCTTATGAATATACATGTGTATATGATTTGGTTATGATGTTTTAAGCTCTTTCTAAGAGATAGAAACCGATGAGAATAAACTAAACATGTGAATCTATTCAATGTTTGAATATAGGTATCGCTGGAAGTGAGGACTATGAAAGAATCCTAGGGGTGCATGTGGACATGTGACTATCCTGAAGAGCTCAGAATGAGCAGTAATGAAAAAGGTGCTAGTGAGACTGTGAAGGTCCTAGTAGCCGAGGCAAACCATGTGGGGAGGCTCCATGGTTGAGAGGTCTGAAATAGACCGGAGACACTAAGTGTCATGACCAAGAGGGATTGGTCCAACATTCACGGTGAAGTGAAAGAGGCTGAGAGCATGAAAACCCACAGCGGTGGTGTGCGTTCCAGGATGGAACAAAACAAAGAGGGGAAAAAATCTTCCTGCTCTCTCTTTCCCTTTTGATTATATATGTATATATTTATGCATTGTGAAAACACAAGATTGTTGAATGCATGTATGACTGAAATTGGAATGTGTGTATTTGCTTAAAGTAAATTATGAATGATGGAATGGTTAATTCCCTGCCCAAGAATGGACATGAATGAGCTCATGTGCCTGGCATGAAAAATATGAAAGTCTCCTTGATAAGACTTGGACTGTCATGCCAATTGGGCAATTGATTGACTGATATTAATGCCTATATTATGCTTGGTCTAATAGAGTTTCCATGACGCATTTCACAGGTGAGAAAGTTGAAATCCAATGGTGCACATTGATCATGGCGGCGGACCAAAAGTTGTTGGACTTGGCTGGAAGTCTCCTTCAAACGATTGTCAGGACCCAAGAGAATCTTGGGGAGATGATCAAGATATAGAAAAGGCAAAATAAGATGACCCAATTGATTTTGCAAGACTCTATTGGTTTACAAAAGGAGTCAAAAAGCGTTCTAGGAGCAATCCGTAAAGGCAAAGGAAAGGAAAGTGGATCAATGATAGGACATTCGTCCAAGCGATCCGTTAAGAAATGGTCCAGGCATGAAGACTCAAGGGAAATTAAGCAGGTAAAGATGAAGCAGCCAACAAAATGTTGGAAATGCGGAGGACATCATTTACGTCGGGACTACCCAATGAGGGAACATAAAGAGGGCAACAGCCACAAAGTTCCTAGACTTGGGGATATGCTGAAAGCCGAGAACTGACAGAAGAAGCTCGTGGAAGCCGAGGGGCTTGGTCCTGAAAGTCCAAAGTAAATAATTGGACGTGGGACAAATCTACAAAATTTTGAAATTTTTATTTGCAAATCGTATATGTATTCCTATGTATTGGAACACCGAGGACGGTGTTATTCCAAGGGGGAGGGGATTGTAATGTCCCGTTTTTGACCTCGTTTGCATTAAAAGATACATGATGTATATTTTGTAATTAATCGTGTTGTGGAGATAAAGGCAAAAGCCCCACCATCGATTTGTTTGTGTATGTTTCGACAATATGGATCGTTGCCAATGGTATATCGTGCTATCCGGCACATTATAGTTTTGGCATCATGTAAATATGCACATCAAATAAATTAAACCTACAACCAGCTACGACGGTGCAACATTAAATGAAAAGGGCATGATTCCTAAGGTTAAGGGGAGGGGGGGGGTTGTCTAACCCGTGGGGGTCATTGGGAGTTTGACATGTCTTGACCACCCACTAAACTTCTATTGTTTGATTAGTTGGGAGCAGTTATGGCTGAGGAGTGGTGGGTGGCAGGACTGCTAGCCTTTGCCCCACGTACACTCCACCAGCGAGCTCGCTCTTCCTCATGCGGAGGGCAGGGGAATGGTCACCACTCTCCCACTCTTCCACTCACGGTTTTGGGGGTTTTGCTCTTTCTCATGCAGGTAGGGGTCTGTTCAGCTCTCTCTTCTCTCACCATTTGCTGGTCGGTGGATTTGTTCCTCTTCACACAATGAGTCATTTTGTTGATCCACACACAGGGAATCGTTCTCTCTCACCTTCTCATGCATGGGAATTTTGCGTTGGTTTTCCTCATGCAGGGAGCAAGAGAAATCGTGGCTGTCACTCAGGATTTTCGAGTGCAGGACCTATTCAGGCTCGGGGTTGTGTGCTTGTGTGTGTGTTCCATACTGGTTTCGGTGGTAGGTGTATGCCTACTTGCCGATTGTGGTCTGCATCTATGTTTTCCCTTTCCCATGCTGGGAGTTTGGCTTCTTTTCCATTTGCGGACTGTGTAATGTTGCCATCGTTTCATTGTGAGTTTGGGGTTGTTGTCTTCCCCTAGTTTTGGGTTGCTGTGTATGCAAGTACCTTTTGGGTTGCTGCTGAGTTGTTTTGGCCACGCTAGGGCCAGGAACAACTCTGAGTCATCTTGTGGACTTGAGCCGTGTTCATCTTTTCATTTGGGGTTGTCACCCTGCTGTCTTCATCTTCTTCACGGAGCTGTGAATTGTTGTTTTACTATGGTATGCAGTGTTTGGTCTTCGGACTGTTGAGAGTAGGATTAGAGGCTGGGTATGCTTATTAAAACTGGTGTTTGGAGCCACTCAGATAGAGTTATACTACTGGCTTTCTGCTCCACAACCCTTGAAGAGTATTGGAAAGGGAAGTCAGGGCTTGAGGGACTGTGAAGCAGAGAAAGGACTAATTCCTGGTGTTGGGTGTGTGGATGCCTTAGAGGTCAAGGTTGGCTTTGGTGTAGGTGTCCTTAGCTGTCCATTGAGGCCACCAACTTAGGATTTAGCCTTTCCTAGCTCCTTGACAGCTTGATAAACCCTACTATGTGAGCTTGGCTGTTTGGTGTAACCTTGGCTATGTGTAAGTTTGCTCGACCCTGATACCTTGGGGAATCATGCCCAACTCGGGGGTGGTAGTGTTACTGAGAGATTGATGAGAACGCTGGCCTATGGTTGGGTGGAACGTTGCAAAGATGTAGCTGGTTGCAGGACAAGTTCTTATCAGATAAGTATTCTTGTCCATTTTGCTTCTACATTTACATTTACTGTCTATTGTCTAATGAATCATTATGAACATGTTGATGCCTAAATGAATGTATGATGGTTTCCGATGTGCACATGAATAGACATCTTAGTATGTTTTATGTCTTAGGCATTTTATTTCAGTTTATATGCATGTTCATGTTCATGGGGCTATTTTTCCCGGTCAAAACAATTAATTTTGGGTGGACCGAAATGGACATTTTTGGGACATGTTTCTTTGAATATTCTTAGGTAGAGCCTCAGGAAAAGGCCCTGGAATAGAATGGATTAAGAATCGAAGCTAAGCTCATTTAAAACATTGATTTTTGGGAGGAGTACGATGGAAAATTTTAGTACATGTTGCTCCAAATATTCTTAGGTAAGCCTATAAAATAATGGATTGAGAATCATACATGTTGCATTAGAATTTTTTTTTTTAGGACTGGTAGCTTTAAGGACTTTTTAGGCAGAGCTTATACATGAATGGATTGAGAATATACTCATTCAGAACAATATATATATATATTTTTAAACCATGGGAACAACAATCTCTCAAGAGTATATTCAATAGCCCTCAAGCCGGATATACCAGTAATTTGTGATTTAGCAGAGCCTTGTCACAACGGGTCAATGAGCAACCCTACCCCTTACCCCACCGCGGTTTTGAACCTGTGACCTCTAGAGAGATAACACATGTTCTTAACCATTAAACCCACTCAAATACATAGAATAATATCTTTTTGGGTGAAGCAATATTGAAACTTCTAGGTCATGGTGCTTCAAATATTCTTAGACGGGGCCCATACAGAAAGGGATCGAAAATCGAACCTATGCTCATTCAAAACAATTGTTTCTTGATGGAGCGGTATTGCAAGGATATATTGCTCTGAAACACATCAATTCAAATTTTCTTAGGAAAAACCTTAGACAAAATCCATACAAGAATGGATGGAGAATCGGTCCTATGCTGATTATAGTAAACTAGACCACAGTGCTTCCCATGTCATCACATTCAAATGCAATGTCCTTGCAGTTGGGGTAGTGGGGTTTCAATACATGATTGGTTGGATTTGTAGAAATGTGAGTGGAGTTGTGGTCTAGAAGTAGACTTCTGGGAATCTATCATAGCTATAGAGCTCAATCTTAATTTGTGATGGATTCCTCTATGGGCTTTAACTGAGAATTATCCAAGCAATATGGAGATCAAGAATTGGTTTTACTTTCCAAAACAAATGAAAGGAAGAAAATTAAAAATGGGAGGGTACCTAGGAAGGTAAAATGGAATTCATACATACCCAGTCGTGGCATGACAACATGAAATGATCGCCCCCCAGACTTCGGTTCCAGAATGAGTACTTGTTGGCAACCGGTGATAAAATAGGAGTCTCCCAGCTCCTGTTTCTGTTCCCTGTACAAAATCATTTTCCTTATGGCTTCTCCCGCACATCTCAGGCCGATTTCCACCTTGGAAACACCACGACTCCTCTGATTCTTCTTTGGGCATACCCACTCAATTCAATTCTATTGCGATTAAATCAACCATGAATATTATCATACCACTATATATATAATAATAATATTAAGGACGACATATGTAGGATTGTTAAGCACAATGAGTTCACATCTAAACACTTTTAATAAACATACTGGAACTTCTTGGGTGATTGTGATTATGTTTATTTTTAAGCGAGTACTTCAAGAAACATGCCCAGTCGACTGCATCTCGAAGGAGGTAGGAACGATGTCAGGGGTAGGGGAATCTACTCTGCCAAAACTACCCAGAACTTGCACCTGGCCTTAATTGGAGGCAGTCCATCCATATTATTTAGGCAGACTAGATCAAGAATAACTATTCCACCAAAATCACCCAAAACATGCACCCATACCTCATCCCTTAGAGGCTCATGCCATAATGTTTGGGCAAATTAGAGCAAGAATCTAACTATAGTGGACGACTTAATACTGTGTCTTCGAGATCACCAGTGAACAGACACGAGTTGGTAGTTTTATAACCTTTTTTTCCTTGTATGATCTGAACTTTACTATTTTTTTCAAAGAAATCCTATATTTTCCCAAATCATAGCTACTACTCTCTCAAATGATTAAGGACAAAGGCTGGGAAAAATATGCATAACCGAATAGAGGAAGATATAGGAAGATGGAAGAACAACTGTAGCAATAAAAACTTAAAGCTTTAGAAATCAAAACAAATTCCTAAATATGATAATGTGGGACATTGAATTTTTTTAATTCAAGAGACAAAAAACAATAATTCAGGAAACGACAAGCACTGAAACTAAAAACCCTTAAACAAATTATCGATACTTTAATGGATTTACTGGGGGAAACTTTGAAAACATTGACGCCATTTCCCCAGAACAAGCCCTGCCAACCCTCGTTCTGCATGATATGATTAAATATCTCGGTCATTGATTTCTCGTTGCTGCCCACCATCAAATGGGCTCTTATTGTTTCAAGCGACGCCACTGTCGTTCTTGAAACGACCCTCGTGATGGCTCTGCTGAGAAGCCTCTTCAACGAAGCATTTCCCACCTTCAGATTCAAACCCCATCTCTTTCCCTTCTTCTTCAACATCTGTGCCTCTCCCTCATCATCTGTGCCTCTCCCTCGCCCTCCATAGAAACAATCTCCCTTTCCCTCCGCAGAAACAATATCTACCTGCAGAATCATGGTTTGACCCTAAACAACCAGTGAAAAACAGAGCATGCAGGAAGCGACGACAAAAAAATGACAGACGTGGCAGTTAATGGTTTTCCAAAGGGACGACAGATGTGGTAGCCAATGGTTGGATGGAGGGACGACGAACGTGGCAGCCAATTGTTGGACGGAGGGATGACGATGCTACAGTGCTCTGAAACCAAACTTCTGAAAGAAAAACGCCTTACAGTGTAATAAAAATATTAGGTGGGAGCCCTTTACAAGCCAATATGTTATATGTATTACATAATATATTTAGGTATAAAGAAATATGATAAATAAATAAATAAAATATTACTCTGTCACACTCTAGCAGCTTTTGCTAATTACTCTTAAACTAAGGATATATCAATAAATCTTAGACTGAAAAGCTCAAACTAGTATTGAGTTCATGATAGTGACTATTAAAAAATTGGCTACCACTCAACCTACATTACAACAACACATGTCCTTCAATCTTAATATGTGGTCCATCCATTGAATTTTCTTTTAAACAAGTGAAATTAGCAGCAAAGTTGCTTATACCTGCCTTAAGAAATGATTTAATCTAATAATTTAAAAATGTTTTAATTTAGTAGTTTTATATACCTATGTTTAATTTAATAGTTTAAAAATGTTATAATTTAATAGTTATTTATAACCCAAATTTAATCTCATAATTTAGAAATGTTTTGAGCTAATAGTTATATAGGTCAAAGTTAAAGTTAAAGTTAAAGTTTGACATGAAAATAATTGGATAATAAATAAGAAGTCATAAGAAAATGTCATTGTCATTTAGAAAAATAAAAATTGTAAAGAGATTTTATAAAATTTGCAATTCTTTACTAGCAAAATTTTACTAAAATAACATATAATTTTTCTATAAACAATAAAAAGGCTAAGCTGTTCATGATTTTACGCAGTAAATATTGAAGACAAGAGGAAGACTGCATTGGCTGAATTTTGTTCTCGACGTTTCAGGCCACAGAGTAGGGCTCATTCCTCCTGATGATGAGCCCTACTCTGTGGCCGGAAACGTCAAGAACAAAATTCAGCCAACACAGTCTTCCTCTTGTCTTCAATAAAAAGACTAAATAAATTATTAAACTTTGGTAAATCTCTGGTATAATGTCAACTAATTAAAATATTAATCATCTTATTTGTTTGAATAAACCAATAAATATTAAAAAAAAAAATCTTTAGTTTCATTAATATGTTAGTTTATGAAATGTGAAAAAATGCTTGATTAAATATCAAAATAAATATTTAAAATTTTTATTTAATAAATGTATATAAAAAATATTATAATATGTTGAAGTTTATATATATATATTAAAAAATATTATATCTAAATAAAAGTTTTATATAGTGATATAGCTATATTCATTCAATGTGATGTGATTGTCACATCTATCAAGATTAATCATTATGGCTATTTTAATAAACACGACACTTGACATTATTAGATTATATTTATAATTTTTATAAAAAATAATAATATAGTGATGTGTGTGTGTAGAAATAATAGATCAATGCTATAAGCAATGATGCTAAGAAGTGTTGGAGTCATTTACCCAACATGCGCACTTATTTGGTCAATTTTGGCCTATTTACCCACTATCCTAAGTTTAATTGACTTACTTGGCATCAGATGAGCACACTATGGCATGAACATGAGCTCACAAACGCCCTCCTTAAGTCAAGGAGGCCAACTAAGCCTTCTCCTTCATTCGGGGAGGCTAAATAGGCTTCCTCCTTCAAACAGGGAGCATTTCTGGGGTGATATGAGTGTCATAAATGCACCTAATTGCTAATTGATTGTTACAATCAGTTAAGTTGAGTTGTGAAGGTGCCTCCATTCATTATTTGATTATTTTTGGTCACTATTTATGAACTGGAGCTAACACATGCGCCTACAACCACTTCTGATGACATGTTTACTTCAGCCAACTCTATCTGAGCTACTTGGAGTTATGGATGCACTACCTCCTTCAGTTGGACATGTAGTTACATGTGATGAGTCACTTTCAGTTAGAATCAGTCATCTATTGCACTCCGCTTTAGTTAGGACTTAGTTGAGAGTCAGTTATTGATTAGCTTGGTGGTTAACTATGTGTGCCTATTGTGGCTAACATTCAGTTAAGCTACACACATCCATTCAATTCGAATGGCCTCCTTGAGTATTCAAATTGTCTTGGCATTCATGCACCTTGCATGACCATTGTATTGTATTACTCATTCTTTATTGAATATACAGAGCTGCTACTCCTATTGCAACACCATTATGCCATTTTCATGCTTAATTGTCTGGAATCTCTTATGAGACTGTGTTTTAGTCCCTAGATTACTGTGACAGATTAATATGGTATAAGATCTCATGGTAGGACGAAGCTCATTCTCTAAAAAACATGGCTTTTGACGGATCTTGCATGAAATATTGAAGAAAAGCTCAAAATTCTAGCATTGCACCAGAAGCAAAGGCTTACCACTTAATACCCCAAGTTAAGGAACTGTTGATCAAGCTTGCTTGATCAATTAGGCTGGGTGTGATGAAAGCCTAAAATGTGCAGGCTGTTCAACCTTACAGTGACTTTATTGTTTTGATTTGCAGGTTTTACAAGCTCACTGCATTCGTTACAACACTTTGATATGGCTTCTTCCGTAGATATTTCGACTCTGTACAATTTCCATCAATGGAAAGGAGACGTGGAGATCTAGCTACGTGCCAGAGGACTCTATCGGGTCACTGTGGACACAGAAGAAGAGCCTACTCATGTTATAGACAAGGCTAGATTTTTTAATAAGAAAGATGAAGCATTCAGTTTCTTGTGTCTCTCTATCTCCAATGATCTTCTATTCCACCTATCGGGATTGAAGACTCCAAAAGAGATTTGGGACCAACTTGCCTCCCTGTATGGAAAAAATGACGACTTGAGGGTTTATCAGCTTGAAAATGAGTTTATGTCTCTTCAACCTAGCAATTTTGAGACCCTCAAATCACAAAATTCAAGCATATAGTCCTTTTGCTGCAACAGAGTGAGGTGGAGAAGGAGGATGATCAGATCATCCTCGCCATTCTCTCAAAACGTGGAGCTGATTATTCGGTATTTGTTTCTACATTCCGTGCGGGGAAACTCACAACCCCTGGATGGAAGATGCCTACACTCAATGCCTTCATTGAGTCCCTAACAAGTGAGCATGATAAGCTTGTCCAGATGGGGATCATCAGATCCTCCCATGATCAAGCCCTCTTTGCTTCAGGACCCAAGGATTCGAAGGGGAAAGGAAAGCAGAAGAAGAACCCCAAAACCAAATTCGAAGCTCCTAAGCCAAAAGTTCAAAATGAGTAGCAACAAGAGCCTTCCGGCTCGAAGAAGAACAAAAACAAAGGCCACCATGGGAAGGAAAAAGTCATGTGTTCATACTGCGAGAAGGGCTTCCACCCTGAACATGCCTGCATCAAAAAGAAGCTTGATGAAGCTACTTCTCTCCTTGAGAGAAATAAAATAAATCTTATGGAAATATTTTAGAGGAAAGAAAATCAAGATCGGGAATACCAGCATGAAAGAGGTCATGTCCTCATGGCAAGCACTTCGAAGTCCATCGCTCTACTCATAGATTCTGGAGCTTCGAACCACATGATGGCCATAAAAGACCCTTTCTCTTCTCTCAGCACCAGCAAGAGCATTCCCATCCACATGGGAGATGACTCTATCATCATCTCAAAAGGATAAGGTATTGTAAATCTTCAGCACAGTTATTTTTCCAGTGTTCTGTATGTACCATCTTTTGCATCAAACCTCCTGAGTGTCTATCAAATGACCCACACTGGATTTCCCAAGAGAGTATCCTTCAGCCCTAATGATGTACAAATTACTGAACTTGCATCTGAGAAACTTGTGGCAAAAGGCTTTGCAAATCATCATCCAAAAGCCTATGAGTTTTCCCATTTTGTGGAGGATGCAAAGCCCACAACTATGATGACTCATAGAAATGAGGTCAATAGGCTTTGGTATGAGAGGGCTGGCCATCTAAAATTCAAATACTTGCAGCAATTACAGAAAAATTCCATGGTTGAAGGCCTCCCGTTCATCAAATCTACCACCGAAATTTGCAAAGGTTGTATTTTGGGAAAGCATCCTGAGCATAAGTTTGATCGGGGGAAGCCAAGCCGAGCATCAGAAATTTTGGGGATGATTCATTCTGATATCAATGGACCAATTCCCATCAAATCCTTGAATGGATATTGGTATGTTCTTACTTTTATAGATGGATTTTCTAGATATACATGGGCCTTCTTCATCAAGAAAAAGCCAGATGTCTTAGAAAAATTCATTGAATTAAAAGCATTGATTGAGAATGCATTCGGGAAAAAGATAAAAATTTTGAGATCTGATAATGGAGGGGAATATATCAGTAATTATTTGTTGCATATATGTTCCGAAAGTGGTATTCATATCCAACATTCAATCCCCTACACTCGCCAGCAGAACGGTGTAGCGGAGAGAAAGAATCGGTCTCTCAAGGAGATGACCACTTGCATGCTGGAAGCCAAGAAGTTGGCTGCAAATTTGTGGGCCAAGGACATGAATGCTGCTGCATACATTCAGAATATATTGCCTCACTCATCCATGAAATGGAATACCCCTTTCGAATCCTACTTCAGACACAAGCTGGATGCGTCGAATCTCAGAGTGTTTGGGTCCACTGCATGGGCCTACATTCCGCATGATAAGAGTAAATATTTGCAACTACAAAGTGTTGAATGTTTGTTTATTGGATATCCTTATGAATCTAAATGTTTCAAGCTGCTGGATATCATAACAAAACAAATCATCATTGCAATAAGTGTCCAGTTCGATGAGCCTCTTCAAGAGGTAGAACTAGTGGAGGAGAAAACTGTCGAATTTCCTTCCTATTCTACTGAATATTTGGATGATGAAATTTGGGGTGTTGACTCTGATTTGGAACCTTTGATATCTAATATCAGTTACCAGCAAGAATCAAGTTCAATTTCAGAACCTGAAGGGCAATCAAATCTCCCAACTTGGGCCAGACAGACACTTTCTTCCGTCGGTGACAACATTGGAAATCCTGATGATCCAAGAAGAACACGGTCCGATTTCCAAAGAGCAGGTATTGTGATCTCTTGTCATGAATATTTGTTGTCTAAAACTTGTTATTTAATGATAAGTTCAGATCCTAAGTCTTACTACCATGCTCAGAAATATCCGAGATGGCAAGCTGCCATGGACAAAGAGATGAATTCTCTTCAAAAGAATGCTACTTGGGAGCTAGTTTCTCTTCCTCTGGGGAGGAAATTAATTCAATGCAAGTGGGTGTTTCAGAAAAAGGTTGCTTCTGATGAAAACACCTGCAAATATAAGGCAATTCTGGTAGCAAAATGGTTCTCCCAAGTCCAAGGTGTGGACTATCATAAGACCTTTGCACCGGTTGCAAAAATGGACTCCATCTGCCTAGTTTTGGCAATTGCAGCATCCAAGCACTGGGAAGTGCATCATATGGATGTTAAGTATGCCTTTCTACATGGAGATATTCATGAGGATATATACATAAAGCATTTGGAGGGCCACATTTCAGATTCAACTTTGGTTTGCAAACTAAAGAAGTCACTATACAGGTTAAAACATGCCCCAAGAGAGTTGTATTCCAAGATGGATGCCTTCCTTCTCTCGCAAAAATTCCAAAGGTGTAAATTAGATCCGAATGTGTATCTACAACAGTATGATGGTCATTTTCTTATTATTGTTTTATATGTTGATGATCTCTTGATTACTGGCAGCATTGTTGTTTCCATTTCAGTCATAAAAACAACCCTTCATGATGCATTTGAGATGAGCGATTTGTGGCTCTTGAAGCAATTTCTTGGGCTTGAAATTGCACAAAATTCTGATGGGATAATGGTCACTTAGTCCAAATACATATCAGACCTATTAGTTAAGTTTAACGTGGCTGAATTTAAGGCTGCTCCATTCCCTTTCCTTTCAGGGATCAACCTTGAAGAAGGAAAAGGCAATCCATCCATGGATTGCACAATCTACCGTTAACTGATTGATAGCTTGCTTTACTTGACTCATTCTCGCCCTGATATATGTTATACTATGAATGTTGTATCAAGATACATGCAGTAGCCTCATGATATTCATTGGAAGGCAGCCAAGAGGATCCATATTCAAGGCACCAGGACCTACGGCATTCACTATGCTGCAGACTCTGAGCTAGAGTTGGTTGGTTACACAGATTCAGATTGGGAAGGAAATTCTATTGATTGGAAGTCTACTTTTGGATATGTATTCATGCTTGGTGGTGGCCCCATTTGCTGGTCTAGCAAAAAGCAGGCTGCCATTGCATTGTCTTCAGCAGAGGACGAGTACCGAGGAGCGGTGAATGGTTGCATCCAAGTTGTTTGGTTGTAAGGAATTCTTTTAGAGTTTGATTTTGGTAGTACTTTGTCCACTGTCCTCTTTTGCGACATTCAAAGTGCTATTAAGATCTCCACAGATCCAATTACCAGGAAGAGGACCAAGCATGTAGAGATACACATGCACTATATCATGGAATTGGTGCATGACAGGACCATCATTCTACAATACTGCCCTAATGATGAGCAGATTGCAGACATCTTCACAAAGAGATTTTCAGAGAAGAAGTTCACTTACCTCCGTTCACTATTGAAGGTGAGTTCATCAGAGTGATCAAATTACTTCTCCAGTGTTCAGCTTGAGGGGGGGTTTTTCCGACTGGGTTTTCCCTCTTTCCTTACTTAGATTTATTTTTGAGCATTGTTTTAGTTACATTATTGTACAGGGTGTCCTATGGCCTTTGTTTCCGGGGCCCTAGCATTACATGCATTTTTTTTACTCCTCCTAAGTATAGCTTAAGGGGGGTGTTGGAGTCATTTACCCAACATGCACACTTATTTGGTCAATTTTGGCCTATTTACCCACTATCCTAAGTTTAATTGACTTACTTGGAATAATATGAGCACACTATGACATCAGCATGAGCTCACCCATGCCCTCCTTCAGTCAAGGATGCCAACTAAGCCTTCTCCTTCATTTGGGGATACTAACTGGGCTTCCTCCTTCAAACACGGAGCATTTATGGGGTGATATGAGTGTCATAAATGCACCTAATTGCTAACTGATTGTTACAATCAATTAAGTTGAGTTGTGAAGGTGCCTCTGTTCATTATTTGATTATTTTTGGTCATTATTTATGAACTGGAGCTAACACATGCACCTACAACCACTTATGATGACATGTTTACTTTAGTCAACTTCATCTGAGCTACTTGGAGTTATGGATGCACTACCTCCTTCAGTTGGACATGTAATTACATGTGATGAGTCACTTTCAGTTAGACTTAGTCATCTATTTCACTCCACTTCAATTAGGACGTAGTTGAGAGTCAGTTATTGATTAGCTTGGTGGTTAACTATGTGTGCCTATTGTGGCTAACATTCAGTTAAACTACACACATCCATTCAATTCGAATGGCCTCCTTGAGTATTCAAATTGTCTTGGCATTCATGCACCTTGCATGACCATTGTATTGTATTACTCATTCTTTATTGAATATACAGAGCTGCTACTCCTATTGCAACACCATTATGCCATTTTCATGCTTAATTGTCTGAAATCTCTTATGAGACTGTGTTTTAGTCCCTAGATTACTGTGACAGATTAATATGGTATAATATCTCATGGTAGGACGAAGCTCATTCTCTAAAAAACATGGCTTTTGACGGATCTTGCATGAAATATTGAAGAAAAGCTCAAAATTCTAGCATTGCACCAGAAGCAAAGGCTTACCACTTAATACCCCAAGTTAAGGAACTGTTGATCAAGCTTGCTTGATCAATTAGGCTGGGTGTGATGAAAAATTATATTAGTGATATAGTTATAGTCAATCATTGTGATGTGATGGTCACATCTATTAAGATTAGTCATTATTACAATTTTAATAAATAAGACCCTTGGCACTGCTATATAATTTTTTTTTTAATCTAACAATTTCATTTGCATCTAGAGGAAATTAGTCAAATCATTAAAATGAACCAATCATAAAAAGAAAAAAATAGATTTAAAAAAATAAAAAATATATAATTTAATTTTTAAAATAATAATTTTATATATGAATTTTTAAAAATAGTATGTTTTTTTTTTTAAAATATATAAATTAATTAAAGTCAAAACTATTGTTTGACTAAATGATAGCTATATACCTGCCTTTAATAAAAAAAAGTTATAACATTCAATAATTTATATACAATATGACGACTTTATTGTAATATGTCCATATTATTAATAGGGATATTTAAATCAATATTTATGACCTGTCTCTATTAGCATGTATCCCTTTTAAGATGCAAGTATCTATATTCAGTATACCAAAATCTCTCTCTCATATATATATATATATATAAGTCTTAACATTGATTATAATAAAAATTAAAATATCAAGCTAGCCCTTTACGGTTTGTAGAGCCATAAGGAAACAAACATGCTCTTTTCTTTAAAGAAGTTTTAAAGATTGGACTTTCAAATGACATAATTTAGTTGTATATTCCATGTATTTTAAGATAATATCAATGACTAGGCTTCGTGATTGAGTTTAAGATAATATCAATGAATAGGCTTCATGATTGAGGGGATGGAAACCTTAACTTTTGTATTGGTTTTTGATGGCGAGACATGCGTCGCGTTGTTGTTTCCTGGATATCTGTAATAATAAATATTATTATTATTATTATTATTATTATAATTACTTAATAATTATATTAAGTACAATTATTAAATTACAAGATTAAAGAAAAACAAGAAAAAATCGAAGAAGACAAGAAGTCAGTCAAAAGGAAAACCAACTATCGTCAAAGAACACCACAAGTCAAGAATTATGGCAAAGTCTAAATCAGAATTGTAGTCCCAAATACAAGTAGCAATTCACAAAGTATTTGACATGACGAAGCTGGATATTTCTAAGGAATTAATGAGTAAAAAATATACCAATCAGAATCTACAAAACCAAAAAATCATGAAAGATGCAGTCGAGAATAACGAAGAAATAAAACGATTAAAAAAAATCATCAAGGACAAAGATGAAAAAATCATGCAAATTTAGACAAAAGTAAGATGCATAGAAGCAGAGAATTGTCGCCTTTAGCAACAGATTGAGGAACTCCAGTAAAAAGAGAAAGACTCCAAAAAAGCGCACAAGTTGGAAAGTACAAAAGTATATAACACTTTAACAAGTAATACAGAAGAAATATACTAATTAAGAAATCATAATAAATTATTAGTTACGAAGATCAAGAAGTGAAAGAGTACCAAAAAGGCAGGCAACTCGAATCAAGACATCGAAGGAAAAGTCCTAGAAAAATAAAAAGAACATCAATTCCTTCTAAATCTTAATCAAGAACCAGAGAAAGAAATCGAGAAGTTAAAAGAGGACAAAAAGTCACAAGATGAAAGGTTCAAGAAGATTCATAGTAAAAACAATCTACCAGAGAACAAAATAGCGTGAATCTAGAGAGAAGCATCTAGACTCTCTGAAAAACAAAGTCAAGTCGAGGAAGTGAAGGAAGTCCTTGCCGCAGTTAAAAGAGAAGAAAAAAAAACAACACATATGCCTTATAGACATCCAAATTATAATCGTCATTTTGACCAACGACAGGGTCAAAATGAGCATTCACAAAAGAGTTATGTTGACAAGCAAACAATTCGACATACTAAGCAACAATTGAGACGACCCGTTTCCCAAAACAATCTAAGAGGTCCAATCAAAATAGATATGGGATAGACAACATCAGATACGATGCGACAATTCTCCTAGGGAATCTATAACTCATATCGTCTTATCTCATCAAGTATCGCAAAGGATCTAGAGATGACAGTACAAGCAAAT
Organism: Pseudotsuga menziesii; assembly: GCA_001517045.1. Lineage (NCBI taxonomy): Eukaryota > Viridiplantae > Streptophyta > Pinopsida > Pinales > Pinaceae > Pseudotsuga > Pseudotsuga menziesii. The sequence continues at coordinate 477,916 of LPNX011144340.1, forward strand.
CAGACGTTGTTGTCAATGAAGCTTTGAGGACAAATATTCCCTTAAGGGGAAGGCAATGTAACAAACTTAAATAATAACAACAAACAATAATAAAATAATAATAATAATAATAAACATCAACATATATATATAATAATAATAATAATAATAATAATAATAATTAATAATGTCTTTATGAAAAGACATGACTCTTAATGAAATGGTATTCTGCCAAAATATAAATAGCGGACCCTCAATTGTAACTTATGACTTATCTATCCAATTATCAATATATATTTGTCCTATTAATGGCTTATCGAATATTCCAGGTGTTTTGGTAATATTGATTGTGTGAAGTGAATAAATATTCTCTTCAGTGCTTTTGTACACTCAGAAAATATGAGAGCAACCATTACACAAATAATTCACACAAAACTTATTATATATTATCTGGTTGAGCAGACTCCTTGAATTTTGGATCTGAAGATCTCTTTCAATCTCTTAGATGTAACAAATTCTAAATAATAGTAAACATTAATTCCAACTCCCCCCCTTAATGTTTACAATACAAAACACAATTGAAAAACATAAAATACAATATTGAATCTTGTCTGACTGGTCTTCATCAACATTTACACCCACTTTGAAGTCTCATAGTTTGCGCTCTTTCTTCACTTCATCTTCGAGTTTCCTATTTGACTCATTTAAACTACAACCGCTTCTAACCATCAATAAAATAAATGGAGTGACTAACAATAATAAGTACTTAACTATGCCAAAGTGCATATTTCGCTGAGTTTGGCAAAGAAGTAGCCAAGTAACTGGACTGATCTATGGTGATACTTCCATCTGTTGAACACATAACTCGTTGAATCCAACAGGATCTAGGAGAGTACTCTAGATACTGAACATATCCAGAAGATAGTCATACAAGTGACCTTCACAAACTAACAAACACACATAAAATCTTTCTTCTCCAAGAGTAAGCACAATGTTCTTGCTCACATACATAGCTTGTTGTATTCTTTAAGAAACACAATCTCTTCACATATTGGAAAGCACACCCAAAATCCTTTTCTATGACCGTCTCCCTCAATCGATCCCCATCTAGATTCCTCACTGTATTGACAACTCTTTTTTCTTCCACATGACAATAATAAACTCACACAAACATACACCAACCGGCACGGGTGGCAAGAAATTGTTTTTTCTCTTACACAATGATCTCGGCTCCTCCACACATGTCGTGATCTGGTTCATTCTCATAGTGGTGGCAATTCCTCGGAAATGTCACCTCGAATAAGTGGTGAAGCGAACAATTAGGCTTGATTCTCCTCACGTGGCTGCCCGCTCACAAAAAACAGTGGAAACATAATAACATTGCACTCTCACACAAAAACTATTCCTTACAAAAAAACAATGGAAACATAATAACATTTTACCCTCCTTCGTGTTCACTTCTGTGTGACCTTAGAACTGGGTTTTCTACCCTTTACTTCTAAAAAATTTCGCGTTTTTTTTTCTACCATGGAGTTTGAATCCCTGTAGTCCAGTCGGGATTTTAGCCCCACCTAGTACCAACCAGGTTAAACAAGTGGGAACTGTCTATTTTTTTTTCTTTTGGCACAATGTTACATCGATCATCACATGTTTTCTAGGGTTTCCTAATTGTTATTTTTTTATTCTGTTTTTTGGGGAAGTTGTGATGCAGGAGCATCCTGCTCTCCATTTCAAATTCCAAGTTCAATGCTAGATCAAGCCTAGGAAAAGGTCTACACATTTTGATTTAATAATCCCTAGACTATTACATTGTAGATAACCTATGTTTTTATGAATATTCTAGATAGTGATGAGTCATTCTGCTTAGTCATAGGTTGTTAGAGTTGTAAGAACAATAGCGAGTCGTGACTCCCTACGTGGAGATCAGTTGTTGAACCATTTGTTTAGACAAAGAAGTTTTTACATCATGCTTTGTAAATTTGTTACAAGACCGACTCAGTAGAGGGGTAGCAGAGTAGATTAAATAACTAGGTTGTAAAGGTTGAAAGGGTTCCATCTTTTAGAAGAAAATTGTGTTTTGCAGAGAGGCGGACAAATCTATGTCTGTGTTGACTTGTAAATATTTGAGGAGGCTGAAAGAGGGCTAAGAGTTGCGTGTATTTGCTTTTATTTCCCTAATAGAAATGATCCCTGTGTTCTGAGTGTTGTTAGTCTATATGTATGGATTGATTTGAGCAACATAGCCGTGTAGAGCGATTTCGACGTTTTCATGAATATTTGTAGATTTCTCTGCAATTGTTGGTTTAAGAGATGAATTTTGTTGGAATCGTTGAAGGATAGGGTAGATGCATGCATAGGAGGACTAGACTGATGATCAAAGGGGTTGAAAGACGGATTGATCAATTCTTTCATCAAATCCGCGCAAAACAAAAGTTTTCTGAATTAATGAATTATTGCAAAAAACAAACGGTGGAGATTGGACCTGCAAATGTAGATCTAACGGTCTAGGAGGAATCCACAACTGGAGTTGTGAGGGAGATAATGAATCCACCAAGGCTTGGGCGATCCGCATAAAAAGGCAAATCGATGGCTGTGGTGAAGGCCACAACAAAAATATCTAATGGTCGGAAATAATTACGGGCGAAAAGTTACGAAGTTGCAACTTTGGGAAGTTGGCATCCTGCATCCCGCAACCTGCTTGCGAGAAGGTCATTGCGGAAAGAGAGTTGTGAAATGCAACGTTGGGCGTTTGAGATCTCACATCCCGCAATCCAAGTTACCAAGGAGGAATTGCAGAGAGGAAAGTGTGTAAGACGCATTTGGGAAAACAAAGCTCCCGCATCCCACATTCTGCATGCAGAAAGGCAGATGCGAAAACGGGGTTGTGAAACGCCTGTTGTGGAAAGGCGGAGGCGGAAGGAAAATTGCAGGAAGGAAATTTTAGTGTGTTATTTGGTGTTTAAAGCTAAATTTGGAGATCCTGCCAAGTGTAGGAAGCTGAATATCCTGGAGATGTTGGTTGGGTTGGTTTTGGTCCAAATCCCTACACCAAGTTGGGTCTTGGGGTGTCGGTATGTCTGTTTTCTCACTGGCATATTCTGATCTTGTGACTGACTATCGGACAGATGGTCAGATGTGGGTCTCCACAAAATCCCCCTCACCTTCGGGATTGAACGACGTTGTTTATGGGATTAAACCCTCATGTCATACTAGTGCAGGAAAGCACCTCGACTTTTCGGAGGCAAGTACTACGAGATTTGAAGAAGTTTCAAGACCTGCTCCTAGCTATGTTAACCCTTGGGTTGGTGTTGTTGTCTCAACTGTTTTTAAGTCGGACAAAGGTTGTCTTCGTTTCGAGAAAGTTAAGAAGGGGAGGCATCTATACATTTTGGGTCGGGATATTACCTCTGATATGGTCTCTCATCTCGTCGAGAGGGCCCTTGTCAGCAAGTGTGAGTTCCTGCGCTTGACTTGGGTGGAAATTATTTCCTGGATTAGGGTTAAGTGGCAGCCTTTTATCTCTTACATCCCTTGGGTGATGACGTTGGTGAACAAATGGGTATTTTTTCACTTCATGTCCATGGAGGACCGCCAGGATATAGGACAATGCTATTGGATTATTGGTCATGGTTTGTTGGTTCTAGCTCATTGAAAACTCAATTTCGACCCATGGAAATATTCACTACCTAGACGCCACCTTTAGGTTATCCTTCATGATCTTCCGCTCTTATGTTGGAACATTAAAGGGTTTATGAGAATCACTAACTCTGTTGGTTCTTTTATTATGATGGAGGCTTCTTCTCTGTCAAGGGATGAGCAGATGGCTCACTGATTTTAGTTGATGTGGATATCGTAGGGGGGCTTCCTTCTGATATAGAGGTGGTGTGGGAGGGATGCTTCTTTATTCAAGAACTGGACTACTGGTGAGTCCTATTTAGGTGTTTCAAGTACAAAAGGATTGGTCATGAAAAGGTGGATTGTTCCTCGAGTTTTCTGAAGGTTAAGCCTCCAAAACCGCAGGTGGTTGACCTAGGAGGGTTAGAGGATGTCGTGATAGATATCAAATTTCCTATTCCTCTTTATCAACCATCCGCAAATTCCTTTGTTGGTAAGTTCATTGATAACCTTCCTATTATTCTTAAATTTCTTTCAGTCGATGATTTGCGAAATTCGGTTAGTACTCCTCTTTTTCCTTTGGCTGGTTCGGGGGTAGGGGAGGCTCTTGTCTAGTGTGTTTAAAAGTCGGGGGGGGGGGGGGGCCCTGTTAATTATAGGTCTTACTGTTGTCGGTGAAGGAGTTGGAGTCTATTGTNATTGATGCTCCGATGGAACCTTCGAGCCTGACCTTCCAACTTGAAGTTTTCCCTTCGTTACCTTTCAAGGGTTGCTGCCATCAGGATGTTACTATTTCCTCGTCCCCTATGCAAAAGATTTTTCCTACCCCTCCTGGTAGTGAGATTCCCATTGAAGCCTTCTCTTTGGTAGCCGATCAACCTGATGTTCTCCCCTTTTACACTATACATAACCCTAATGTCACCTTGCGAAAGATAATAAATCCTAGAAAGTCAAAGCAGGTAGGGGGAGTAGGAAAAGTTGGGGTTGAGACCGGTTTTTGGGATAACCCTATGGTTTCATCATTTTTTGACAAAGGTTTACCTTGCCTATCTAAGGAGGGTCGTAATCAAGATTGTTGGGCTCTTAGAGATGATTCAACCCCTAGAGAGGTTACCTCGTGAATGTGGTTTCCTTCACTATTCGGGGTTTTGGCAGCGGCCCTAAGCGAGTTGCCCTGAAATAATTGATGGGTGTTTTGAGACATGTGATTGTACTTCTTCAAGAAATAATCAACTTTGTGAACTCTTCTTGCGATTTCTTTCTTAAGCTCAAACCAACCTGGTGTGCTTGTGCTTTGGATGCCGTAGGTATTTTGGGAGGCACCATGGCTGCTTGGGACCCGACTGTGGTGCATTTAAAGGCATTTTTTACTTGTGCCAGGATTATGGTTAAAGGGAAGCTTAAGGGTTTTGATTCTACTATTTGTTTGCTCAATGTTTATGCTCCTTACTAGAACTGTTGTATTTTTTGGGACGTGGTCATCTAGGAAGGTTTACTTAATGATGAAGCTATGATCGTGGCTAGGGACCTCAATTGTACCCTTCATCCAGATGAAGTGTGGGGAAGATATAAAATTTAGGATCCATTAACATACTACTTCCTCAACTTGTTTGATTCAACAAATATTATATATATTATTTCTTCCACTTTGGTCCCAACTTGGTCAAATTGGTGTTGTGGTCCTTGGGGGTTTCCGAATAGTTGGAAAATTTCCTGATGGCGGAGGCCTTGATGGAGGATATTTACAGATATAGGACCTGGTCTCATGCTATGGGTTTTTCTGATCATAAGGCTATTTGTCTTCAATTGGATTTTGACTATGACAAGGTCCACTATCGTTTCAAATTTAATCCCATTTGGCTTGAAGACCCTGATTTCTGTGCTTTTGTTCATCATTGTTGCGGTAACTGGGATAAGAAGTCTAAGAGATCTCTAGTTTGAAATCTGGTTTCTAATTCGAATCTGCTTAAAGTGGAAGTTAGAAGTTGGGAAAGAGAAAGGAAGAAGTGTATTGAAGAAGAGTTGGGTAAGATTGAGACTAAATTTCAGCTCTTATCCGAGGGTCTTGATGATGCATTTTTCTTTGAGGATAGAAGGGATTGTTTAGTTGCATTGGAAAACCAGAGAATGACTTTATTGAGACTCAAGAAGGAGACCTTGAGGCAGAAGAGTCGGGTAGTGTGGTTGGCTGCAAAGGATAACAATACTAAATTATTTCATCATTGTGCAATTTCGCAAAAATTAAATAATGTTGTTTGGGATATTAAGAATTCTCAAGGGGAACTGGTTTCTATGAATAAAAGGCTTAAATATTTGACAACTGATTATTTTCAAGGTATTTATTCTAAACCTTCCTCTAAGTTAGTTAAATGTTGTAAAACATTCTCTTGGCGTATTTGGGGAAGATGATTGTGCTAAGATTGGTGCATGAATCTCCTTCGAAGAGGTCAAACAAATTTTAATCCACTTCCCCAAGGATAAAATCCCTGGAGCTGACGGGTGGACGCTTGAATTCTATCTTCATTTTTTTGATCTGCTGGGTCATGAAATTACCAAGGCAATTGATGAAACTCGAAGGACAGGGGTGGTTCCTGGTTTTTTGAACTCTACTTTTATTACTTTTATTCTGAAATAGGACAAGTTGGAAGCCCTTAATGATTTTTGTCCTATTTTTCTTTGCAATCTATTGTATAATATCATCTCAAAAATCATTGTTGTTCGATTGAAACCTTATTTGGACAAGTTTATTTCAGAGAATCAGTTTGGTTTCTTACCAAACCGACACTTGCAGGATGTTGTTGGTATTACACATGAATGTATCCACTCTTTGAAGTTGAATAAGAAGAAGGCCTTTATCCTTAAATTAGACCTTATCAAAGCATATGATCGCTTGGATTGGTATTTCCTTAGACTTATTCTTATCCAATTAGGATTATCCTATGTCATTTGTTCTTGGATTATGGGTTGTGTTACTTCTGTCAGATATGGGATTTTAATTAATGGTTCACCTTCTCCTCTTTTCTCAGGATGTAGAGGTATTAGACAGGGATGCCCCTTGTCTCCCTACCTTTTCATTTTTCCCATTGAAGGGCTTAGTCTTCTTTTGAGGAATGAAAAGGAGTCCAAAACTATTGTTGGGGTGAGTTTTTTTTGGACTGTTAACTGCGCTCATCTTATATTTATGGACGACGTCCTTCTATTTGGGAATGGTGAGGTGGAGGAGTGGCACTCTTTTCATGCTATCATTACACTCTTCTGTGAAGCTTTTGGTCTGTATGTAAGTACAGATAATTCATGTTTTATCTTTTATAATGTGGATAAGGGTGAAAGAGATTCGGTCAATGTTTTTCTCAATTTCAAAATGGTTGAATTTTGGATGGCTTTAAATACCTCAGGTTTTTCCTCAAACCAGCTGGTCATAATATGAAGGATTGGGACTGGATTCTTCGAAATATTGCATGGAAAATTAGAGGTTTGTATGGTAGATATCTCTCCTTGGGGGGAAGTCTCACTATGCTAAAGCTATTGAAATACTGAGAGTGGGGTGAATCAATATTTGCACAATGATAAAATTTTAACTTTAATTAAGAGCAATCTTCTAATCACCAATCATAGCAAGATATCATCAGTGTTCATGAAAAGTAACAAGATGCACAATACACAAGATTTTTACATGGAAACCCAAGCTCTGGGAGAAAAACCATGAAATCCTTTATAATAAAATTTAACCCAGCAACAACTGGGGTAAAAACATTTAATACAACTTCTCCAGCTACAACTGGAAGGGGCTACAACCGCATAGGCTTCGTCAGCTGCAACCGGCAAGTTGCTGCAACATCTCTATTCACAAACTTGTAAGCCTTTGGCACCGCCCTGCCTCTCTGAAGAGTAATGAAACTGAAGTCATTGAACCTATGGACCTGTCAAACTAATCAATGTACTCTCTTCTAATCATCGTTGCTCATCATCACTATTGCACATCATCATTCCTTATTAATGTACATTATCACTATGCAACATCACTGTACAACATCACTGACGTAGATCATCACTGTACAACATCAAATAAAGATATATTCCAAGATAACCATCACCATATCCTCCATAACATATTTAATGACTTCAAATAGATATACAAATATAGAGTCTCACATACTAAGATCAAAGATGAAATCTATCCATGAGAGACATGTGCCATAACAAAAGAAACCCAGAAGCGTGAACCATACATTTTTTAAGATCACAATATGAATAAATAATAGACAAACCAAAAGAAACTCTATATCATGTCAACACATAGCCCTCACAACAATATTTCCAACTAGCTAAGAATTTTGTAATTTTGATTCCGTATGAGAAAGTTATGCCAATTTTAGTGAATCTCTTCAAGCCTTAAAGATGCCCCAAAATTTCTCCTCCACAAAGTTTCGCACTTTTCTCCAAGAGTTGTGAAATACCAAAAAGAGAATTGATTGATGAACAAATTAAATGTTTGATATTATATTTATATAGGTCATGGAGGAAATTTAGTACCTCAAACTGAGCCGTCATGTAATTCAAAATTACAGATAATTAAATTCTCTTTTGTTTGGTCGGTTGATCCAAAAAGGTGGGGTACACCAACTTCAAAAACTTATATCTCTTCAACCATAAGGAGTTAGAATATGCTCCACATATCAACGAAAATGGCTTGATGAGTATTATCTCCCTATGATGGGTTTATTTGCAAATTCTTAGTCTAATATCCTTAAATTATTCAATTTGTCCAGGACTTTAAAGATTCCACACATAAAGGTGCCAAAGACCATGTTACCTTATGCATAAGTACCAAGGTCAAAGGCTTCAATGGACATCATCAAAGGCATGAGGAATTCGATGGTATTCACATCCATAGAATTCACATCAACAAGGAGGAAGACTTCACCATATACTCATCATATCAAGGGTATGAAGGACCCCAACACCACCAATAAGTGGGAACAAAGACTTTTTCAAGAATATCATCATGATATTCAAGATCTCCATATCATTAAAAACATATCCAATGGTTCCACTATAGATCTTCATCACCATAAGAGTACCAACACCCCAAAAGAGGGGTACAAAGACCTTACCACTAGTTTGCAACACCTTATGGGATTCATATGCATGATCACAAGGCTACATCATGCCAAGGACCACATAGCGTCCAAGGGCCATCAAACCACTGTATGTGTGGGTTCAAGAACCAAGTCTCCACATGCAAGAGGACCAAGATCTAAGCTTGTGGACTCAATGAACTCACGAGAACTCAAAAACCTCAAGACCATCCAATGCAAGCAATGGGATCAAGCATCAACACATCAAGGGAATTACACACATGAGCCACATCATCCACCCAACAATCAATCAGGAGACCAAAACAAGTACAAGCATAACAAGCAACACAAATACCAGTAACCAAAGATCAACCGAGATCAAGGAAATCAACAATGGACTCAAATGGGACCAAGATACAACTTAGGGGCACTTGACCAAGTTAATGGGTAGCCGGGGATTTTTCCATTGTTCTAAGGCCTCCAAGGGCTTCAAGCTTGGGCTTGGACAAGGTTAAAAGCCCCCCTATGACACATACAACCACAAACTAAACACTAACCCTCGAGGGATCCACAAGGGGAACTAAGGACTCAACAGTTGGAAACAAGAACCAGACATCGTTGGCATCAATGACAACTTAATCAACAAAAGTTTGTTTTACAGAGCATGCCAATATTTTGGCTCTCTCTCTTTCGTATTATAAGATCCATTTTATCGACAATCAAGCTCCGTGTGCTACTAGTTTCCGGCAGTGTCTTTTTAATCGTCGCCTATGGAGAAAGGTTATTTGAGCCAAATATTTAAATAGGTTGAGTCCTGATCCATGGATCATGAATGGTAATAACAAATAGAACCACTCCTCTTGTATTTGGTCCAGCTTCCTTTATAGTTTTCCTTTAATACACCATGCTTTATCTTGGGTGGTTGGAAGAGGTATTCAAGAAAACATCAGTTTAGATCCTATTGTGAGGATGGAATGGATTATAGATTGTCCAGGAGTCTTCTCTCATTCTTACACCAGAAAAAATTGGTGGTTTTGCAGCAGGCCGGGAAGTCAGATTTGAGTGGACATTCTTGGTGGGTTTCAGCTCAGGATCTACAGCTGACTAGTAGCATTGGAGAAGAATGGTCTAGGTACATTACAGGATTATCTCAGGTTGGTATTTCCCTCTCTTCCTCTCCGGACAAGTTGGTATGGGGGAGAAATAAATATTGTGGCACTATTACAGCTAAATTGGCATATGACCTAATTTTCAAATCCAATTCAAAGGTTACTTTGTGCTGGTGAAATCAGTGACTTTGGAAGGCTCCTTTTCCATTAAAAATCCAACTTTTTGTGTGGTTCTGTCTGAATTATAGGGTACTTATGTGGGATTTACTTCAACAGAAATGTTACTATGGGATGAACAAATGCTCCTTGTGCAAAGTTGAGGCAGAAAATGTGAATCACTTGTTTGGCCACTCTTCCTTTTCAACTTTATTATGATGGAGTTAAGCAACCACTATCATTTCATGTTTCATACGATAGTATTTTGTTGACTGACAACGTATTTTATTGGTTTACTACTGAGAAAATTCTTAGTAACCTTCCTCTATTTGTGATTTGGGAATGTTGGAAGACTCGCAACCAAGCCCTACGTGATGATTAAAGGTTTGATCCTTCGGTTGTGGTTTCAAATATTTTAGGAGATTTCTTGGCTTGGCACTCCCCCAATCCTACGAGGAAGATTCATTTCAGTTAGCAGCCTTGCTATCTGGTGGATTGTCCTACAGGTTTCTTCAATGGTTTGTGCAGGAAGGTTTGTGTGGTGTTGGATTTGATCCAAAACTTAATGCTTAGGATGTCATTAAGGGTTGGATGAAGGTTGGGCGTGGGACCAATTCCAGAGCGGAGCTTCTGGCACTTTGGGGTATTCTCTATCTATCCAAGGCTTTTAGGGTGGAGAATATTTTCATTACAGGTGACTCTCAGGTTATTATAAAATGGGATGGAGGTGTCTCTAACTTCCATTCCCTCATCTTGGACCATTGGAAATCAAAAATTCGTAAGTTGATCTCCTCTTTCACGAGCATCTCTTTCAAGCATATTTATCTTGAAATTAACACTATAGCATATTGTTTATCAAATCTTGGGCATGGAGAGATGGATGGTCTCATTCACTACGATATTTGGCATAATTCCACTCTTTCTTCGAGTGGTTCTTTAGACACTCATCGAGGGACTCATTTTTAGTTTCCTTGCAGTCAATGGATATGGAGGTTTTATTGAATGAAGTTTTTCTTGTCACTAAGCATGCTGAAGTACTGGTCTTTTATTTATTTATTTATCTTAGTAGCTATTCTATATAGTGAAGTTTCTTGGGTAGACCATATGGATCTGCGGATTGTATATGATGGATTCTATTGTTTAAGTTATTATGTATTTCCAAGTTTCAACTTTTTAATATAACATTAAACACTTTTTTCGCTCTGAAAAAAAACATGATCGCAACCAAAGATTTAGCAGTATCTTACTGTTGCGACAAAAGTGGGTATGTTTCGTGGACGCTACTCTTCATAAATATCGAATGTTACATGCACGACAGATGTCTCTTAGCCATTTGAAATGTCCAGGTGATTGTTGTACATTCGAAGTGTAGAGTGGTAATATTCAAGGGCTTGATTTACCCGAGTATACGCCCAACCTTGAAAAGCGAAGCTCATCAAATTCAGGATTTAGTACATTAACCTTACATTAAACACACTTATATGTCACCCGGAGTCACTTTGAACCAAAATATCTGTTCAATTATATTCCAACGATATCATAATTTTTTTATTATCACAAAAGCTTATAATTCAGAAGAAAGATGACATAAATTGCTTTAAACCACATTATACAAAATATTGTAATTCAAAAGAAAGTTTAAAGAATTGCTTTTAACAATTGTCCAGCCACTATACATCTCATAAATACGCTTAAGTTCAACATGTCTACCTACATGTACATGGAGAAATAAATTCACCACAGGTCATTACAAGAAAATAAGTTGGTAAGCTATATGTATCACTACAAGAAAAAATGCATTTTAGCCTCACATTAATACCACTATTTGTAAAGGATTTGGGAAATCTTCCATTTTCAAATAGTGGTGCAAAAGTGGTGGTAATGTGGGGATAGGAAACTAGTGCTAATATTTTTGGTGCAAAAGTGGTGTTTGTAAAAACGTTGATTTTGGTGTTTAATGAATATTTGGCATTCCATGGTGTATGGTGCAAACCACCAAAAACCAATCCTAAGTGGATTAATATTTTGTGGTGTAAAAATCCAAAACTAATCCTACATGGAATGATGTTTTGTGGTGTAAAACACACACAAATTCATATGTGTGTGTGGTGTAAAACACACAAAAAAATGGCAAAAAAATATAGTATAACCATGCTATATTTGTCAATGTTGTGTCATTATGTGGGGTACCCCACATAATGACACAACCTTGCTAAATATGACATGGTTGTGTTATTATTTTATACAACCAAAACATTAAAATTAAACATAATTTTAACAATAGTAACAATAATAGTAATAATATGGTTGGTTGTCTATGATGATATTAATTAAGAATAATTACATTTAATTTTATTGATATAGAATTGAATATGAAAATTAATAAAAATGGCTAATAAAAATATCATAGAAAATTCAATTAATTTTTTTAATGAAAAATATTATAGATTAAATGAAATAAAATGATGTTTTGCATTTACATTTATAAGAATCTAACAATTTCATATAATGATGACTATTAGATTTAAGAATGTAATGGATTTTATTTGAAAAACAAATTACGGTTGAAAAATAATTACATTGGATCTAATTGGATTTACTAATATTGTGACTATTGTTATGAGCTACAATTTATTTTCTAGTGAATTGATGGGCATAAAAAGGATATTATATTGTCACGCACCTATAAAATCCATATATATTTAAAAATATATATTTTACTTTATTATTTTGTTTATGTTATTGTAACTTATAAATGTTGGTCACAGCGTAAATTATTTGTCATCACAGTAAACGATGTGTGTAACTTAACTTGTCTCAATTATATGTTTGAACAACAGGTTATGCCACTTGTGGCATTGTATTCGGGTGACGACGACCCTATATCAACTCGCCAAGGTGAAGTTTTTCAATGCTTTTTAAATTATTTTAAGTTTGGATTACTCGGGACCGAAGCCTAAAAAGTTATGGCTTAGTCCTACCTTACCCTCCACCCTCTTACTATAAGTTGACATGGGTAATTAAAAGTTGTATCAAAGGATTATATGCATGGGAGACCTAACGCGTAGTTTGGTTAAAGGCTTCATTAAACAGTTTGGACTATGCTGATAAACACCATAGTCGTGACCCTAGCCTCAACATACACATCATGGTTGATATGTTATAAGATGGCATGCAATAAAACTTTGGAAGGGAGATACAAGGGTTGTCAGCACAGTATTTAAGTTTTGTACTATAGAAATAAATCTACCATGGATGCGAGTTGACAACACAACCAAGCGCTTTCAATGGCAAGTTTGAAAAACATGCAAAAGTGGTCTGAGAGGGATCTCAGCCCTCCACTTGTCGTGATCTATTGCAAGGGTTTTTGAAATGTTTTAAACACGATTTACTATGACCGAGCATTTTGTTTTTGTATTAGTTTGGTCTGTAACTGCTCAAAGGGAGAGATCTCGGCCATTCATGGTTGCGCTGCGCATTTTTTCCCAATCCTATACACAGTCTATTAATGGAAGTTTTCTACTTGCTTCTGAGGTTTACTTGAATCTTTTTGTCAGAGGAATGACCACCATTATGGCCTCGTCCTATAGGGTTTGTCACATTAAGGCAAGGGACAATTCCTTCTTTGATATGTTGCGAAAGTTTACAGGCTTCCATGCTTTTTCCAGGCAAGACATTTAAAGTATTTGCAAGTTCTTGTTCTTGGTTTTATTCCAGGTCTTCAAAGAAAAATAAGAAAATGATTTCATTTCTAACTCAAAGCACTCTATTCTTGTGCATGCAGAGAAGAGATAAGGGAAACTAGGACAAGTCGACCCCTAGCTTTCTCTACGTTAATTTAAGGTAAGTTTCGAGCTGAAAGTTCCTTTGCTTGTCAAAAACAAATTCTAAGGAGAAATTCTAACTTTCTTCTTTTAACGTGCAGGTGGATTTTGGGTGGCTATAGAAGCTTTCAAATGAATTCTAGCTTCAAGCTTCCCGCCCATGCATTGTTTGGTCATGTAAGGGTTTTACCCTGTCATCCTTATGGAAAAATATTTGTTACAAGTTACAAATTATAGTTTTAACCATGTATTATAGTTTTAAAAATTTGAATTTCAATCTAAGAGCGAATCTTATAGCTAGAACTCACAACGCCTTTCTATTTAAATTTGAATTTGAGCAAGAGGGATCAACAACCGCCTATTTCATTCATTTGGATTTGAATTTGAGCAGCGCCATTGTTGGAACTGCCAATAGTGCTACAACCTCATAATTCTGCTTTTTCCTATGAAAGTATGGAGTTTCGCTGGCATTCATGGTAGCCTTATATATTAGCTTAATACAGGGTAAAAACTCTAAGTATAGATGTTTTGTTTTTTATTTTGTATTTAAGAGCTCAACTTTATAACTGTATTTGTGATGCTTGCAGGGGCAGGTGTGACCTTCAAGATCTAGAACGAGTGCTCATTTACCGTTTTGGCACCCAGTTCATCAGGTGGTGGAAAATAGCTGGAGAGAGGGCAGTCATGGATGGTTAAAATCTCCACTACTCCAATGGGGGGTAGGTTTTGGGGGCGTATAGGGTGTTCATCATCACCATCTCCATACACTACTGCTCATTTTCATGTGCACCCGCTTTGATATCATTTCCAAATGCCTCATTGGTTTCTCTCTTGTAAACGTAAACATAAGACCGAGAGACAACGAGAAAAAAAATCATATTTAAAACGTTAAGAACAGCTCACAAGCCATAATAGTAGTAAAGACGAGATGCATTAAGATTGTCAAAAATACACGTGGTGTGGCCCTTTCTTCCTGTGATCTTAGTCACAACCGTTAAAAGAAAGCTACTGACGAAATTCCCAATCTCTAGAGTACTAGCGAACATTGCAATTCCTATCCTCTGCATACTCTCAGGGGCTTGATTATAAAACAACTCTAATTTTACCACTTCAACGAAGAATCTGTTATTCCCATAAGCAAAAACTGAGGAAGCATGATAAAAATAGTGAGAGGGGCTACTGCTTTCTCGTTTCCCTAAATCCTGTGTGTTTTCACAACTCTAATCCGCTGGATTTTAGTTATGGAGGCCACTACCATAACTAGAACGTGGATGGCCAGCCCAATACCCATCCTCTGTAGGATTGTTATTCCTTTGGGATTTCTTGTGAATCTTCTGAAAATCCCTACTAGGATTCTATCATAGAGTATAATGAATCGAAGCATTGACATGGTGACGAGTGATGTGACACAGCTTGAAGGAATTTCAAAGAGAGAACCCATGATATGCATGTTCAGTCTCGTTCCCTGCTTTACAAAAAGTGTGTTAACTTGGGCTATCATGACGCTTGGCATCAACATGGCAATCCAAATTGGTAGCATTTTCTTCGTCTCTTCTACTTGGGTTACTGAACATAGCTTCCATGTAATCTTGCGTCATCGTCCGTTAATGTTGCTGCTTTATTCAAAAATCTGAAGAGAAGAAAGGAAAACTATGTTATTGTATTTCAGTTCAGCTATGAATTAATATTAGCTTGTATTATTATTAGAAATTACATAATTTAACTATTATTTTTATTTATTATTTTTTTAGAAGATGGTCAATTTCTCAATATTTAGTTGTTAAATTATTTTAATGGTTTAGCAAATCCTAATTAAAATATTAGCTTTATTTCAAGAAAATCATTCCCATGGAGTTGTTGAGCTATTGACCTCTTTGCTTATTTATAAGAAAATTTAGCTTTAACTAATAAAAATAACTTTAGAACTAACACGAGATTAATCTCTTACTATTTTATAAACCATTACAGTTAGTTGATACAAATTTATTGTTAAATAAAATTGGGAAATATATAATTTAATTATTTTTATATTTATAAATAATTGCATTTAATTTACATTACTTTGATTTTTGATCTTTTATTTTGTATAAAATATTATGTTGAGTTAAAATACTCAAATGGGATAGATATTAAATTCCATTAAGATGGAATTGTAAATGTAGAGTACAAATTTTAAATTTAGGAAAGATTTATATTAATAAAAATTTGATTAACATGGAATTGTAAATGCAGAGTACAAATTTATTTAGGAAATATTTAGATTAATAAAAATTTGATTTCTTTAAAGTTATTATAAATTTAAAATTAAAATAAATATGAATTTAGTCTTATTCAAAGTATAATATATATATATTTTTTAAAATTAATAATTTCATTTATTTTATTAATATAATTACATCTATAATGGTTTTTATTTGAGAACAATATAGTTAGAGAAAATTAATGAATCTTTATTTGACAAAGATATCAAAGAAGCATGAATAAATTAATCAATTTCTAACTTTTGTATAAGAGGAGATTAACTACAAACAAATATCTTCCCTCTTTTAAACTATGCTTTAAATTTTCTCTCTTTGTAATCAAAGTTGTTTGTACTTGTTTTGATGCTAATAACCTCTTTTAGTAAGTAACATCAATATCTCCATCCATGAATTGCTAGTATTACTTATGATTTAATAAGAAAACATAAAAGCAAAAATAGAAATCATAGATAAATATAGATGTTTATGTTTTAGAATAATTTTAGCAAATAGATATTAGAATTTTTTAACTTATTTTATTGGGCATTTTTAAAAGTATATGAAAAATGGTACTATAAAGGATTGTCTCATTGGATTTTTTTTTTTTAATTTTTAATAATGAAAGCAACTATACACATCTCACAACCAATCAACTATTGAGTTAGAGGAAAGTACTATATAAAATTAACTAATTAATTAATCTATTATATTAAAAGTGAAAAAATTGCAAATATAATTTTTTTCAAAAAAGAGAGGATGATTTTTTTTTTCAAATTCCAATTCACAATTCTTAATAAATAGTGGATTAAGATAAACATATAGATCATTTCACCACACTATCACATTTAACCTAAAATTTATATTAACTATTTGCATGACATTAAATTGCAATGTGAAGCTTTTAAAAGCCATAAGTTTTATAGCAAAATTATTTTTCTTATTGTGGCTAATAACATGCATGTTCTATTTTTATGTTTACTAAATTATTCATCATTTTGTAAGTTCATCGTCACATTTAACATATCTTAATATTTATTCTTGTTTATGAAATATGTAACCATTTAAGATGTTCCATACTCACTTTAATTAATAAATAAAGGTTATTTGTACAACCACTTTTTTTCATTTATTGAATATTTTAATTTTGTTAAAATAACATATTTTTATTATATGTATATATAAACAAAGTATAGTGATTAAAATAAAAACTATTTTAAACTTTTCATTTAATAGAATAATGAATATTTTTAATCAATAAACTAAATATAAAACTTATATAAATAGTTAAATTTAATTTTATATCAATATATTATCATGTTTTGAAAGATAAATTGAATATCTAATATCAATAAAATGTATTAAGAAGAAAACAAATTCGATCTTTACTTTATTTTATTAATTTTCAAAATTCCATAATCTCAAAATATTGACCTAAGTTTTGTTGAGATGAAACTAATAATGAATTTCAATAAAAGGAAACACTGATTTAATAATATATAGCATAGTTTCAAAGTAAACATGACTTTCTAAAATTATATAATTCTAAAATAATGAAATAATGAAATACTATTTATTGGGATATAAATAAATTTGAATTTCAATAAAAAAAAGAAATATAGGAATAAGTTTGATTATCAAAACACATTAAAAAAAATAGTAAGAGGTAAACATGAGAGGTGCTTGAGGTCCCCAATGATATTCTCATATTCTTCTCATATCATTCCATATATAGCCATTTTTTACATATGTTTTGGTCTTGTATTTATTATTCTTTGCAATATTGATTTCATTTTATTTCCTAAGTTGTATTTCACCTACATGAAGTTTTAGGAGCTATATTATTAATATATGGACATGATAATTTGTCAGCAACACAAACAACCTGAAAAATTGAAAGTAATGGTATCAACATTTTTTTTGTGGATAACACAAAAAATAGAAGGAAAAATAAGTAATGGCATCTTCTATCAAGTAGCATCAAAATAAATTTATTCTTGACATTGACTATCTTGTTGGCTTCTACACAAGAGCTGACAAAGTTAATGGATCCATCTACATTGTTCTACCCATGAAAATTGTTGGTGGAACCATGAGCTCTATTTATGGAACTATGAGCATTGTTGGTGGAACCATGAGCTCTAGTTATGGAACCATGAGCATTATTGTTGGAACCATAAGCACTATTGATGGAACACTGATGGAATTAGGAATTTTGTTTATGGAACCATGAGCATTGTTGGTGGAACCATGATCTTTGTTTATGGAACCATGAGCTCTATTTGTGGAACCATGAGCATTAGTGTTGGAACCATGAGTAATGGTCGCAAAGTGGTGGAACTATGCAAGGAACCTTGAACAAAATTCATGGTAAATGAACATTTTAGGGGTGGAACCATGAAGAAAGTAATTGAAACCACGGTCAGTTTTGATGGAACCATGAACAATGCGGGTTGAACCATGTGCATTTAAGGATCTTGAATATCATAAGAATTATTTATGGACCATGAACCATCTGTTGAGTAACACATACATGGTCACAAGATATATTTACATGAGCATTGTTGGTGGAACCATGAGCTCTATTTATGGAACAATGACCATTAATGGTGGAACCATGAGTATTGTTGGTGGAACCAAGAGCTTTGTTAATGAAACCATGAGCATTTGAGGCAGAACAGTGAGTAACCATTTCAAGGTGGTGGAACCATGCAATGAACCTTGAACAAAATTCATGGAAAATCCAAACACCCGCCCTCAAATGCTATACCCCCCTTTCCCTGTAATCACCCCCTAAACCCCCCCTCTCTTTCTCTCCTCACTAATGCCTACTAACCCCTTCTCTCACTCTCTCAAACCCCCCTATCTATTCCCCAACCCCCTAACACACCACCTCCTAATTGTCTCTCTCTCTCTCTCTCTCACACACACACACACAAAAAGCCATAGGTGTCCCCCTACCACTAGCACCCACCCCCCCCCCTCTCTCTCTCTCTATCACTCACAAACACACATCTGATCTTCCCCCTAACTCATAGTAACCCCCCTCCCCCAATTTTCCCCAACTCTTACTAACCCACCCCACCTCCTCCTCTCCCTAACTCTAACCCCCCTCCTCCTACTCTTTCTATCCCCCCACTCTTCTTTATCACCTCTCCCTCTCTCTCTAACCCAAACACCTGCACTCCATAACTATACCCCCCTTTCCTTCTCATCACCATAAGTTACTCCAAAACCCATCTTAAATTCATGATTTATTGATCTAACTCTTGTTGAGATGAAATGAATCATGTGATCAAGAATTTCAATAAAGGAAACCTTGAGTTAATAATATATAGCATGTTTCCAAAGTAAACGTGACTTCCTAAAATGATATAATTTTAAAATAATGAATAATATTTATTAGGATATAAATAACTTTGAATTTTAATAAAAAAGGAAATATAGGAAGAAGACTGAATATGAAAACACATTTAAAAAAAACAGTAAGAGGTGGACATGAAAGGTGCTTGAGGTCGCCAACGATATTCTTCTCATATCATTCCATATCTAGCCAGTTTTTAGATTTTCACATTTATTTTTAGGTTTTAATAATGTAAAATATTCCTCTGGAAACGTTGACAAGCTCTCGGCCTTTGTATGAGAAATGATAATAATTTTGTGCGTGATTTATTTTACTTAATGTAGAGTGGATATTTTATATGTGTTTGTATAATCGTTGCTCACAAATGTAATATGCGAGTGTTGAGTTAGTTTATGTGATTTAGTTGTTTAAGGGATTCGATCAGTGGTTCGCGTTTATGTATATTTGTTTATTGTTTAGCTTAATGTATAAGAACCGATTGTTGCACATCCTTTATATGGTTTATTTGGTTGGTTAAGGGATTTGATCCCTAGTTAT
Source organism: Pseudotsuga menziesii (assembly GCA_001517045.1). NCBI lineage: Eukaryota > Viridiplantae > Streptophyta > Pinopsida > Pinales > Pinaceae > Pseudotsuga > Pseudotsuga menziesii. Next base: position 497,815 of record LPNX011144340.1, read on the forward strand.
TTGGTTAGGAGTATTTAGATTATTTATTCGTAATTTGTTTGTTTTCTTCCTTTAGTAGATTTCGTTGGATGGATAAATTTATTCGATGAGGTTTTATTATTTTAATAAGGTCATAGACCTTTGTGAATTCTCTATAATTTATACTTAAGGATTTTATTTTGTTTTTACTATGTTTTTAAAATGAGTCCTATGCTGTGATATAGGGTTTAGTTTCACTAGGGTTTGACAGACGCCTGGTTGTTAAATTCATTTGGAAAACTGAAGGTTGAATCCAAACTAAAACCCTAACATATAACATAAACATTTGAAACTAGTTTAATACAACTTTTGATCAAAATTTTACCCTAGAATCTATTTAAGAATTAAAAACTGAGATTATAATCAACTTAATAAAACAAACCTGAATTATCTATTCAATCTGATGGGAAATAAAATTACAGATCTTAATCTAAAGCATGATGACTATAATTAAAACCTGTAAACATAATTAAATAACTTGGAAATGTAGAAACCTCTTACCTGCAACTATGCAGCTTTGTTAATGGCCAAAAGACCCTGCACACTTTAAACACCCGGAATTAATAAAACCCAAACTATTTCTGTCCTTAGAACTAATAACTGGATAAGTTTGGAACTACCACGTTCCTCCCAACCATGACCCGGAAGCGTTCATGGTTCTAATGTGAGTCCCCTCGAGTTGGCTCCAACCTCTAATATGGGTCCCCTGTAGAACTCCTAAAGGTGGGTTGTTGCTGTTTGGAAAATCAGGCTCTGTATAAGAATGCTTGTTTTTGGAGAATATTCTTTCAATTCATTCAAGAATAATAATCATGTCCCTAAGCCTTCTCTTGGCTTGGGTCTTATAGAAACTCTTTCACCGAAGGGAAGTTGGTTTAAAATTCAGTTGAATCAAGAACTCATTACTTTCTTGAAAATAATCTTAAATTTGATTTATATGGAATTAATGGTTATTTTGTTTAACTAGGAACTTTTTACTAGTTAAGGATAATTGAGATTTAGAATAGAATATTTATATTTAATTATTTTAGTTTATAATAGATATATAGACTCTCACTTATTATTTTAGTTATCTTTAGTTTATAATAAATATATATATTATTTTTATTCATAATATATAAACTTTACATATTACTTAATATTTATTCATGCATCATATATCATAGTTTATTTATTTTGATGCTTTCCTTAGTTTACATTATTTCTTTTATCAAGGCCTCGGGTGGGGTTTGCTCAGTCAACTAGGTTAGGCATCTCTAGATCCTCCTTGCATGTTGGATTACCTCGTATATCGTGGTAGTTCTTCCAGTCCCTGATGGGAAGGAGATTTGAAATTTCATTTAATCAACTTAAAATAAGTATGATAAGGGTCGGTGCTATTTAGAGTCGTTCTCAATCAATACACTTAAGTTCAGGATTCGAATCATAGGATTTAGGCTCCTTCCCCTTGTGCTTCCCTTTGAATTGCGCATTTTTTGAGTCCGACATCAAGAGAGATTGATTCTTGGAAGTTTGAAGCGCTCCCATTTGAACCAACTTACCCTGCTCCTATATTAAAGACTTAACAAAAGTATCTAGAGAAGGAATCTTCCAATTGGGGATGGAAGCTTCTTCGGAATGTAATGTAGATACAAATATAGAGAACTCTGAGCCAATATTTCTCAGTACTGATAGAACTAGTTGCTCATCTTTCCTCTCTATTTTGCATTACTTACATTGCAGTGCTAATGACTTAAATTTTGTGAAAAACTACTGAATGGTTTCGAAACTACTGGGCTGCAATGCAATGAGATCATTCTCCAATATGTTCCCTCGAAGCTCATCTTGTTTTCCAAACAATGATTCAATATTCTCTCAAGTTTCCTTCGGAGGCTCCAATCCCTCAAGGTGAAACAGAAGATCATGGGAGATATGAGTGCATAAAAACACAAAGGCTTCATCCAACTGATTCAAGAACTTAGTTTTCTCAGTAGGGTGATGGGGTTTTGTCTCTTTGCACATTGTCATCCTAAACAGGCGAATCTTGCGCAAGGAGACCTGCATATCTTCCCTACACTCAACATAATTGAAGGGTGTAAATATGCGAGGTACAAGAGCTGAAGAATCCATCAATCTTTCTGCTGAATAGTCAATTCCTCAACAAGATACGTAGGTACCTACAAGTAACGCTATAAAAAACAAAATAAATTCACAATCAGTCAGTTTCAAGCCTTCCACCTTGACATGTACACTTCCTCAGGGTCCATCACACCTGCAGAGACTTCTGTGGACGAATCTATAGTTAGCAAGGCAAATATTGTAGGATTTATGTGGAAACCCAGCTGTTTCTGGTGTACAATAGAGATTAGACAGACTTGTTGCTAGCCTGAACAAGGATCTAATACCATGTTTAAATGATTGAACCATTGATCTACATTAAATGAGTGCAATTGAAAGGTAGAATTTTGCAGTGGAATGGTAAGAACAATGTACACTAAACATGACAAATTTTAGATAAAACTGATAAGAATTGATCAGTAAATTACAACATTAATATTCATTAATCCTAGCAGTATACAACAGTGTTACATAAAGGAGGATTCAAATCATGTGGATAAGATTTGAATCTACCAACTCAATCCTTACTGACTGGCTAACTAGAAGTGTCTAAATCATTGTCAGAGCTCACTAGTCTAACTCCACTTGTCTAATTCAGTGTATCCATCAATTAAACCAGTTAAACTGACAAGGTAGGTGGGAAATGGCACCTACTCCCTTGCATCCATGCAGTACTGGCGCTAATTGAACTGAAAGACATCTAACTGAATGTAACTGGAGCTTAACTTAGCATAACTACTTACCTACCATAACTAACTGAAGAAGGCTGCTGATGGCACTCAAAGTGGCTCCTGTAATGTAGGGATTGGTCTGAAAGGAATAATAACTGATGCATCAACATGCAATAAGTGTCATTTAACCTCTATATGTGTTCCCCACACTCCAATGGTTGTTATTGATGGACCCAATAGCACTGGTGGACCCAATATCATTGATGGACCCAATATCAAGTAAATGAATCCTAAGTTAGGAAAATGATCTAATAAACTATATATGGACAAGGGTGGATTATAAATCCTAACACCATTAATGACACATTTTGGTATTTCACACACTTGGTTGCCTTAAATGGCCTCTTGGTGTACTTTGGATCTAGAACATGGATCATAGTGTTCACATTATGATCTTGTTATTTCTTGGACACCTCTTGGCCTATAGAAGAAATCCATGTGCATGCTTATTGGAAGAAGAATTTTTAGTAAGGTTATGTTGCTGGAAATGTGATTGAGATTCCTCTTATCTCACCTCTTCCTTCTTGTCAAGCATTCACCAAAGATCCCTTTCCTCCTTCCCTCAAGGGGAAAGTGTTCTTCTCATTTGGTTCCTTAACCATTTTGCAAACACGTTTGGACAGGAGAGGCCTCCCGTAGCAATATTTTTTACCTCCTGGAGCTCACATCTCCAAGGTGTTGTACAGATGGACCATTGGGCATGATACAAGTGGTTTAGCTCGCATTAATTGTTGGAGTTTGCATCCTCTACTACCTTTGGCATTTTATTTGGTTTTGTTATCACTTTCTTTGTTTTGTTTTAGTTTCCTCTAACAATCTTTTGCAGAATCACTTGCGTCACAATCCAACCTTCAAATACTTAGGACTTGTTGCAGCCTAGAAGCATAGCCCATAACCAATTTCCAGGATGGAAGCACTCTTATGTAATATTTCTCACAATAGATAAAAGGGAAGGGGATCTACTCCAAACAAATAGAAAAATGTGCATGACAAAGAGTAAGTCACTTATCTTTCATCACATTTCTATATAGTAACTATTCACAATGAACTTTATAATATATATTTCATCTCATACGTACTATGCATCGATTTGATTTCTTGAATACGACAACAAATTCAAAAATTGATACCATTAATAAATTCATTCTTTACAACATAGAGGCAACACAACCATGGGTCACATTGTATGAATAGAAGATGAGGAAATGGGACATTGAAAGGAAATAATTTAGATGGTTGAATGGTATTAGAATTCCTTATATAGATCATTTGAAAGATAATATGCCAATGATATGCCCCAACAGTTGGGTTGCTGACCAAGTAATAAAGAAATATGGTGCATTTGGTTGTTACCCACATGCTGAGGAGGATGCGCTAAACATATGGATTGGGTGCAACTACTTGGTGATAACCTTTTTGTACATTTTAAACTTTATAATGGACCTTTGAATGATAACATATATATTTTATATATTAATGGTAGGGTTATTAGACATATGCCACCATCATTTTTTCACTTTCTTACATGTGCATTTGTTCCCATCTATGTGGGCATATGTGCATTTATTTCACACTGAGGATGCCAATGATGGACATCTTATACAAGAATGTGGAGTAAAAGTCAAGATTGACCAATCTAGTTGTGCTAGACATGGAGATCAAAACCTAAATGGGGGAAGTTGGGTTATGTTAGAAAGATACAAGAGATCATTCAACTAGACTTCTCACCTTTCCAATGTGTTATTTTTAGGTGCAAGTGGCAAGACACATTCGATAGATAATGTAAAGGGAGATTGTTATAGTGGGATGAAACTAAGGAGCCTTATGTTTTCCCAAAACACTGCAACCAAGTGCTTTTTTACCCGGATGCGTTGGATAGGGATTGGTGGTTTGTATTAATACATGACCCTAGATCTAAACATATTTTTTAGAACAACTGTGCTATCATGCAAAGCGAGAAAGATAATTAGGGTGACGGAAATGGAGAGTGATATGTACATTTGTATTTCATCATTAATTACGATGTTGATATATAATTTTATTATTGTTATCTTTAGTTCTCTAATTATATTGTGTATTTTTCATGTTATGATGGTGGACATGGAAATTGATTATTGGATGTTTTTAAATAATTTTAGTTGCCTAACAATCAATTTGATGTGAAATTTTATTTTATTTTACTTGAAGGTATTTATATCTCATTGCATATTTAGTTTAAAATAATAAAATTAATGTGGAACCATTATTATTGCATGTTGATATTTATTTATTTGTTAAGTAACACTAACATACTAATTAGATCTCATTTTATTAATTTACATAATATTAATGCCTTCGCAAATCACACAATTAACCGCTTTCAAACTCTAACATTGCAATCACATTAAAGTTTTTATAAATGAAGTTATTTATAACAATTCACCAACTCATAGTCACGAGCATGATTTCTTTAGTAAATTCTTATGGTAATTGTAATTGTAAAATGTAGTTGTGAAATTATAATAATGATTGTAGTTTTAGCATGATTAATTATTTAATTTGTAGTTGTGAAATTGTAGGAATGATTGTAAATTATAGCATGACTAATTCTTTAATGATTTCTTATTATAATTGAAATTGTAATTTTTAGTTGTGAAATTGTAATAATGATTGTAAACTAACTAATTCTATAGTAATTTCTTAATGTAATTGTAATTTGTAGTTGTGAAATTATATTAATGATTGTAAGATTTAGCATGATTAATTCTTTAGTGATTTCTTATTGTAATTTTAATTGGATTTTTTATTTGTAAAATTGTAATAATGATTGTAAATTGTAATAATACTTGAGATTGTTACTTGCAATTATAACTAAGATTGTGCATAATTTGTAATTATAATTATAGCTAATATAAAAGACATCCACATAAATAAATAAATAAATAAATAAAATTGCATCACACACTTGAATCATGCTCCTCAACATAAACAAAATACATCATAAACATGAATATAAATATCATAAAATAATTTGACAACCCATTGACTTCATGAAAAAAAAGTCCATATATACATAACAAAAAAAATATTATAAATTGATAATCAAATCAATAACCACCACAATCATCTCCTAACACCATGCAAAGTACCATCATCATCATGACCACCTACTAAACATAAATTCCATGTAACATTTAACCATCACACATGTATGACAAACATCATCTAACATACACATTTATCATCACCTATCAAACATGAGCATCATCTTACATACATGTAAAAATATAGCTAACACAATCTAACATATACATCAACCATCACCTAACATACACATGTAAACATTACCTACTATCATCTAACATATACCATAAACCTTTTTAAATTGTACCATAACATGAGCACACCTTTTTTAGTTTTATAATTATTTTTTATCAGCTTAATTGTGTGCTTGTGACACATTAGTGCAACAAATATGTGGTGAGAACATGTTAACAAAGAGCATCGTTAACCGTGGTAAAGTTTTTAAATAAATTTAGTTTTGCGGCATGTTTTTAAGGCAAACATGTCAATGCATAGGGTATTTTTTGATACACTAATTTTTTTTTGTAAATATGAGATATGGTACTTTCATCAATAGGAAGAATGAGTGCATTAGTGACACATTTGAGCACCAAAACTGGTGATCAACCATATTTAAAGCGCACTATAATAGGAGACTTTTTTCCTTTTTAGAATAATTATTGGTTGACACAACGATGTGCTCATCACTCGTCAATGAACTGAAATTTTAGTGTGTACACGTAAACAACGCGTACTGGTTAATGTGGTATTTTTTTCAAATATTTTCAGTGTGACAATGTGTCCGTGTTTAGAAAGCGCATTGATTAACGTTGTGATTTTTTTTAATTTAGTTTACTGATGTGTCTAAACTTATGTTCAAGTTTTGGTGTTGCGTTATGAAAATTATAGCTCATTGTATCTATGGTGTGCTACAAGTATAAACACTCTGTTCTTGTTGCACAATGTAAATTTATAGTGTGCATTGTGTAGAGTTATGAGCTAAATGTTTCGAATGCACCATGTAGTTTTATTAAAGTTTAAAAAAAAAAGGTAAACTAAAGCTGAATTTTAATTTTCAATCTGTTAAACAATTAAATTAGGAGGTGACAAAGATTTTACCTATTCAATTGTGCATCTTAGAGGCATGCTTGCAATGTACACCAAATTTCAAATATTGCCCACCATTTGGAAAAATTCAAAATCCACTCAACAAGCAACAAAATTAAGTAATGTGACCACATGGAGCATCAATGGAAGGGCATTTGAGGAGGGAAGGTATGACACCGATGCTCAGGTGGTCAAAAGCACCGCAGAGATGGTAAAAATGGTTTTTCAATTTGGTAATTTCTTTTATATTTAATCTTGTTTCGGTGCATCTGAAATGTGAATGCACTGGTGCAATTTGGGAAACTAATGCATCAGAAGTGTGAATTAAAAATAAAGAATTAATCTAATCCATTTTTTTAATTTAACCCTTTCATGGTGCACCATATGCTCTAACTCCCTAATGCAGTTATTGAGAACGATCACATCGTAATGATAATTAAAAATAAAAACTTAATGTAATAAGTTCTTTTTTAAATTCACATTTTTTATTTTATTTAACCCTTTAATGGTGTGCCATAAAGGCAAATGCCCATGTGTTGTTGTTTAGAAGCAATGTACCAGAAATGAAAATGAAAATTAGAAATTTACTTTCATACATGGTTTTTGTAATTCAATATTGTTTTTATTTAACCCTGAACTACGATGCGCCCTAAATTGGAACACCTTGGTGCAGTTATCTCGATTGCCGCATCAAAATTTATAATTTAAAAATAAAAAAATTCTAATCCTATGACCTCCACTATCAGTTTACCCTACTTCAGTGCTTTCAAAATACAGACCAGTGCGCTTTCGTAAGTTAAAAACATTGTTTATATATATATATATATATTGCTCGATGGTGTTTCTAACCGCGGTGCCACATGATTTATGTCTGCATCGGTGTGTTTGTGTTGTATCTGCACCGATATGTTTTGGATGTATAGAAACACCAAAGAAAAACATATGCTAAAACCTTCTCCTGCTTCCCTCCGCTAATGACCTCCACTATAAATGAATATTTGGGTTTTTTTAGAATAACATCTGCAAAAAACCTCCACTAGAGGGCCTTTTCCTTGTATTGTTTCCAAAATAAAAAGATTGACCTTATGCAAATTTGGAGATGAAAAATGGATATAAAGACACTCTAATATACCTCTGGTTTGATGAATTAATAAAAAAAGGAACTTGATGACTAGCACAATTATGGTTACTAAGAGGACCAAGTTTTTGAGTTATAAGAGGGATAAAAAATGAGAGTCCTCCATCACTATAACAAAGCAACTAGAAGAAAAAGTTTAATATGAAAATAAGTTACAAATCCTTGCTTGTTTGCTCAGCTTTTGTAGTTTCCTCCTGAGTGGGCCTAATATACAGCTTGAATGGGCCTAATGGTTAAGAGCATGTGTTTCATTTAATTTACATATAAAAAGTAGTTTATAATTATTTTTAATAAAGTAATCATTTTTAATAAATATAAGTTTAATGAAAAACAAACACACTAGCCAATTACCAATCTTTAATACAAAAATACAAGTTTAATGAAAAGCAAACACACTAGCCAATTACCAATCTTTAATACAACTCAACATCATAAAAAAAATACAATCACAATTTAATTGATAGTTCCATTTATACACACGTGCCCATCTTTAATACAACGGAACATCTCAAAAATACAATCACAATTGAATAGATAGTACCATTCATACACATTAAAATGAGAAAAATAATGGAACACGGTGTGTTTTTGGATATCCAGGATGTAGAATTATTGGGGACACTTTATCACCTTATATCATCTGGACAAAGTTAATCTTCTTCTAAAACATACATCATTAATACGGTTATAAAGAATGTAGATTTCTCTAATGCAACACCCCATTGAAAATGATATAACTGAATAAAATAAAAATAAAAAACTCTAATTCATGAGTACTTTAAGACTATGGCTGGAACTTGGATGGAAATGATATAAATTATTTAAAAAAAAGGAAGAAGATCTGTACCTTAAAATTATGACTGGAATTTGGATGAATAAGTGTTTGCTCAAAATAAATTATTCATTCATTACTACCATTCACAAAAACTACTAAACCATAAACCATTGAAGTTGTAAAGTTAAATAAATTAACCGTACATTAATTTGATTCACAAAAACTACTCAACCTTTGAAGGTTGTAAAGTTAAGATTATTTCACTTCACGTCATGCAGGAAACATTTACGGAATGTATTAGTCCAGAATATTAATTTTGATGTTTATTGACTAAAATTTATTCACTATTTAAAATTAATGGCTAATTAGTAAAAGGTTACAAAGATTTATGGTTTATTGAGTTCTGCGTAAGACTTTTCAATGTGAAAATCTGATTTGACTCACTGCGTTTTTCATTTTTAAACCAGGCATTTCCTTTTAATTTTATTTAAATCCCTGATCGTTTACACTTTCCAACAACACATAACATTCATTTACCATTGGAATTTTAATATTTACAAGGGGCTCAAATATGCCCAGACTCTTTACTCTCTTGCTGGAATTCCATGTTCACTGGGATTTTTATTATCATAAATGGTCAATTAAGTGAATCAAAACGTGTTGGACCTTTCAATACACAGATGAGCAATCAATAAACACACTGCAGTACTGCATTGGTTGCATTATATAACCTCTAATCATGAATTACTCTATTCTCAAGCTGTACTTCTTTATTCAATATATAATGCATAAAACAAAACCTAGAGACGTTGTTCATCTATTTCTACACAGTGGCTATTCATGCTGCAGAAAATTACCGTTATTTGATACAACAACATCAACAGTACCATCATCCTCATCATGAGATGATCCAAATTGCCTCTCGGACGATTCCATTATATACATGTCTGAGTTGGGCTCTGCAAATGGAGGCAGTAATTAGCCCTGGTCTGGCCCTACCGAGGAGGAAGGCTGCATATAAATATTGGAAAAACTTGGAACCCCAAGCCAATGACTTGTGTATTGTCTTCTAATGGCAGAGTTTCCATATTGTGCTGCTGGATTGAATTGTTGCATTGTTGGATTACATTGTTGCACTGCTGGTGCTCCTGCATTATTAAAGTCAATTAGAGGAAATTTCAACCCAAAATGGGCCTTCTAAAATGAAATCAACAAATATATAAAATAATTCCGTGTAGATAATTTTTTAATATATTAATTTTAGTTTTCACTCTTATCGAAACTGCCCAGAATTAATTCACTTTGATCAAAGCTGCTCGAAATATTTATTTCAGATTAAAATAAAATTTATGAAAATGAACTTCGATGAAATGTTTGACCGAGAAGTAATTATAGAAATACATAAAATAAGGAAAGAGATGTAATAAATAATTGCATCTAAAATTAGTTATTTTAAGGACCAGGATTAATAAATTGTTTGACCCCGTCGGCTGAGCTGTGGTCTAGCGGTTAAATCGGTGGGAGTTTCCATCACTGGCCCAGGTTCGATTCCCACAGGGGAGTCCTCAGAGTGACATCTTTCCCAGGAGTGATAAAAAATATAAGTCCCCGACTCCGGCCAAAAAATCAAGGGGTGTTCTTGTCAAAAAAAAATAAAAATAAATTGTTTAACCCCAACTTAATAATCCAAATTACATAAAACAATGATAAAAATTTAATATCTAAAAAGTAGTTATTTAGTTATTTTATTAAACTTATAAAATTATAAAAAAATGATTAAAAAAAAATATAGTATTATACATAACCCAAAAATTACTATTATAATATTAAATCTATCTTATTATTAAAAAAATTATACAATATTACACGATCATATTATTAAAAAATGCTATGTATTAAATATGCCTAAATTTATATTTTATTAAGTTCATCATATTATTTAAAAAAAATATACAATATTACATGATAACAATTTTAAAAATACAAGTTTATTAATTCAATATTTTTATTTAAATTTGATTTATAAATTTAATTTAAAATAAAATTTAATGAACCGTAAATTTAATGTAAGCTAAGAATATGAAATGTTTTAACATAAGGGTAAAAAAAAATTCATCAATTATTTAATAAACCTATTTTCGTTTTGAATGATAGTGTTGTCAATAAAGGTCTTTTTGACCTAGAGGATATGGAAAGTCAACATTGTATCCAAATGGACAGTGTATCCTGGGTATTACGCCACATGGTATGTTTGGGAACTGTAAAAGTATTATTAGCAAACATAAAAGCATGCTAAAGTCCAATATCTTCACCCTCAAACTAGTTTTGAAGAAGACACTGAAGAATTTTGTCTTGAATATGAAGTTAGGAATGATGTTTCAATTTCATAGAATCAAAATATAAAAATCAGGTAGGAAACAGTAACAACGAAGAAGTGTCATAACAAGATTAAAGACCGGTAGGATATGGCACTTTCATGTTTTCCACATTATGAGGATTTTAACTTTAATGACAACCATGATCATGAAGATGATGGAGATGGAAGAGTTGATTTTATACCTCGGCAACCAATAAAACATGCGGATTATTTATTTAAGCAAAAATCTAGCGTTCAATCAACCGTAAATTTAATGAACTGTTCGGGTTCAGTTCATCTGGCTCTGGCAAGAAATGCATTCGAGGAAGCTGAAACCTCCCCTACCCAAATGTAAAAAGATAAAATTTAATGAACCATTCGGGTTCAGTTCATTTGGCTCTGGCAAGAAATGCATTCGATCTTCCTCGAGACCCCGTCCGACATCCACCTGGCTCTGGCAAGAAATGCTTGCCATTCGATCTTCCTCGAGACCCTGTTCGGCATCCACCATAAGAGCTTTAAAAATATTTGCCATCCGCCATAAGAGCTTTAAAAAGATTGGGGTTATGCTAAATTTGATGCTAAAATATATATCCGGCTCCACTAGATATCTTTGTTGGATCCTCGGCCATTGAGAGCAAGAATGGGCGCGAATCGAAAATGGAAACCCTCAGCTAGATGCTTGGCGCGAATAACAAATGGAAATCCTTTTATTTTAGAGGTTATTTGGCGCGAATTGGATGGAAATCCTCAGATTTCACAGGTAGATGTTCAATTTTTTTCCAAATTATTCTATTTACACTTTCATTTGCCCTCTTAGAGAAGTTTACATTGAAGTGTGAATTTGTCTGACTTATGCTTGATCACCATGGTAGGATTTGAGATTAAGCTGCACTGGCCAAGAGAGTTGTAGCCGACATAGGGGCTTAGTATTTCACCAAGCAAGGTGTCTACAATCAACTGTACAAATCAAAGAAGGCTCCACAAAAACGTCTTTCCACTGCAGATTTTCGGGGATTAAAAAATGGTAATAGATTGGACAACCAACCAAATTCAAATTTTTGCTTCTCATTTGTAGCATCTTTCTCTCTATTGTTCGAGTTCTAGTGCAGTAATTCTCGTTCACTTCATTTGCACATGTTTATCGAGAGTTGAACTCGAAATTTGATGGGCTCTCAAAACTCGCTCTAGATTTGGAACCTAGATTGATTGAGCTTCAGGAGACTAGGGACACACAAGTTAGAGACTTTGTTATGTTAACTTAAGCCTCTCATAATATATTGTGATGTAAGGTTTGCAGTGATGATTGGTCTATATGTTTTGATGGATATATTTCTCGGAAAGAATGGTGTCTTTCCAACATTAGATGTAATTATGGCCTATCCAAGGAAAATATGTAGGGCTCTAGGAGCTTTTTGTAATTCCATCATGGACAATTTGTCATATCCACCCCCCTGTCTATATCTATTTCCATACCCACTTCAATGCAACTTAGGGGGATTTCCATAGAACAATGTGCAATAGTGGTTCAAAGAGTTGTCACAACAACCTCTCACAAATTGGATCTCATTGATATCTAGGCAAGGGTTCATTACTTCATCCTATCGCTCATCAAGAAAGGTTTCCATCTCTTCAAGTTGGGACCCTTCTCAATAAAGAGGTCACATGGTTCACAAATATGTTTTGAATGGCACTTCATAAAGCAATGTTCTTCCTTATGATGTTCTCAAACAAGTATTAAAGACCAAGTAGGTGGAGCTCTCTTCAAATTTTAAATGTTTGACTCATTCATCATTATTTTTGGTAGGGCATTCCTTAATAGGCCTTGAATAGACTTGTTGTACATACACTGTAAAATATATGTGTCATATCTGAGTGCATCAAAATTTGGTAATGAACTGGGAAAGCATACACGCTACCCTACAAGCTACCTTAGAATGGCGCTACAACGTTTGGATGACCCATTACACAACTCAATAATCTTCCCCTTACTGATAGTTATAACTCCTGTGTTCTGCATATTGTATGTGTTGTTTTTAGAAGCACAATGATTATAAGCCTTCTTATAGGGAATTCAAGAAAATAATTTCCTTACAATGACTAACTTGGAGCCAAAATAAATGGAAAGATGCTAGAGGAACCCCACCCTCAACTTCATGCTTCTCAAAAAATTTGCCAAATTCTTACACCATCCATGGCACTCCTCCTAAACTCTACTCAGCGGTTCAATCTGCAATACTCCCCCAATGTACAAAACTGGCCTTGGAAGTTTCATTTTTTGTAATCTATACTCCTGCTGTGTCATGAAATTACGTAATACTTATGCTCAAACATAATCTTCATTTCAATCGCTTGGAAAGGGGAATAGGAATTATTGAATTTGTCAAATAGGAAGAATGAATGGAAAGGGGAATATATCTAAGAGCAATTTGAAAACTGGTATAAGGATAAGATAGTGGCAACTGATAAGTCTTTGCCAAATTTTCTTATAACTAATATGGGGGTTGGCTCACCAGAAGTAGTCAAATATTCCAAGGAAGTGAGATTTCATTTAAGCACATGTGCCACCAAATAAGATGTGCCCACAAAGGTTCACAAAAAATTGAAAATATTAAACCTCCAAGAATCCTAAAAGATCCAGAAATTAATAAACACAAGGCCTGGCCAAAGAACCCAATCAGCATTTTCCCATAGAATCAGCATATGCTTTTAAATTATCAATCCCAAAATAAGAAGCCATGCTAGAAAGGCACCATAGAGCCAATACCTTTGCTTTGGTGTTTGTACCATGGGGCCACAGTTTAATCTGAGTTTGGAGCAATGATCACTATTAATTCTAATAACCACTCCAGCGACACAAAAACCTCCTTGAGCAGATCCATTGGAAAAACCTGTAGCCTCTTATGTAGAAGGGACATCCATAATTTGCCTAATTTTAGGAGTCTTTACCTTTTCTTGATAATAATATTTATACAATCCAATAGTCTGAATACCGATGGCATCAAGATTCATCTTCTTATCCTAAAAAATGATGGAATTCTTGGCTTTCCATTGACTCCCTGGTATAAATGTAGGTAAAGTATAGTGTTGTGTGCAATTTTGATACCAATGAAGGAAACTTTGTTCAAAAGACAGACATCCCAAGGTCCGTAAAATATTTAGGAAAGAACAAATACAAATTCAACATATTTAGTAACCTGACAGTTGAAAAAATTGTGTTTAACTGATTCTGAATCAGTATTGCACAAAGCACATTTGTTTGGCCCAACCCAACCTCTGAGCAGAATATTATCCCATGTTTTCAAACAATTTCCAAAAGATAACCATTAATACATTTTATTTTTGTTGGTACATGTCAGCTCCACATATTTCTATACCACTATCTAGGAACATGTTGATGCAATCCAGCTTAGGCCAGGCATATAATATATCAGTGCAATCCAGCTCATCATTTTCTGCATTTGTTGAAAAGCTGTTGACAAGCTGATCATCATAGCTATTGATAACAAATTGAATATAACAACATTTTTCCTTGTTAATGTTAATGAAAGAGAGTACAGTTCATTGCTTTTCAAGCAATGCCACAAAGTGGCTAGTCCTATTAATTGTGGTTTAATATAGAAATTAAAAAATAAATTAAAATTATAAAAATATAAATTAATATTAATATAAATTTATAAATTTCTTATAAATAATTACCCTGTTATGCAGTAGTCCAATGAGGCCAATTTATTTTACAAGGTGACATATTCCATGTGCTAGCAGAAATTTAGAAGTTTGTTGATTGTTGTGGATAAATATTTGAAACTGATTAGAATATGGTCATATTTGAGGGTGGATAAACCCAAGCAGGTGGGATACATCCCATTTATTCATTTAGACTTTTTGTTTTTGTAAGATTGCTTTTCTATATTCTACTCATTGTTTTTTAATTTATGTTGTTTTCAAATGCAAACATAGAAATGTAGCTGGATTTAAAATATTCTACAAGATGCCTGATAGCTTTGAGGTATGCCTCAATATCTAAAAAGTTATATTTTCCTTAGAATATCTCCCTAACTATTCCTTCTGCAAGTTGATTTTATCTTTTTGGGATTTTCTAGTATGTTTTAATTTTCATAATCTTGGTTGTTTGCAGGACTCTCGAACAAAAATAGATGGTGTAAGAAAGAAGCACTATGTTTGCCACATAGATTTAAGTCTGGATATGGTACCAATACATAAAAAAAATCAGAAAGTGGCTCCTAACATTGACTACAGTGCATTAAGGGAACGCGGAGCTAAAAATCTGGATCTTTGGGTAAATGGAGAACTCTATCCAGTTGACCCTGTGTCCAACTCCCATCCTGATTTCAATACAATAACAGGACTATGCTGATTTGTATGCCATGGAAAAAGCGATCTTCTAGGATATTGTAAAATTTTAGAAGGTAACCGCATTTCCCTTGAACAGAAAATACAAGATCTCAGTGTCAAATTACATCATCTCAATCAGTCATATATGGTTGTTTATTGTGAAAACATGAGATTGAACCAAACAATAACAGTATTGAATCAAAGACATGCGAATGCATTGCTTGAAGAGAAATCCAACTCAACAAAAGAAATTCAGAAGTTGAAAATTGATCTCCGTCGTCTCCAAAAGAGACACTCTAGGTTAAAGGGAAAAAAAAATTGGTTGAGGATTAGACCAAGAAAATTGAAACCGATAGCATGTTTGAAAAGGGGGGGAGGTGGCTATAGAAAAAGAGTGTTTGGGGTGAGGTCCATGTTAGATGAAAATTGCCCTGATTTTGTGGATTTGTGCAAAAAAGTGTTGAAGAAAAGTAACATGGAAGCAATGCTCAAACAACCTGAATTTCATGCTTTGAGGAAAGAAGTAGTTAATCAATTCATTGCAAATTTAAGAATTGATGTAAAGGATGTTCAAGGAGTTTGTGATGATAGATCAATCAGCAGGGAAGCGTATGCAAGTATTTTCAAAGTTCTGAGAGAGGGAATGTTAAATGTGGGTATTGAGAAAACTGTGGTTCCTCGCCCTTTCCATGTGAAGAAAGAGCGTGCACTACGAAACACAAAAATGGTTGATTCATTGGGAAATGCATATCATTTAGAAGCTCTGCATGAAGTTGCAAGTAAGAATAAAAAGAAAGTACCAAGTGAAATTATTCCATTAATTAGAAACAATAACATGTGGTATGACCTAGAATGAGTATTACAACTAATGGTGAGGTACTATGACATA
The DNA here is from genome assembly GCA_001517045.1 of Pseudotsuga menziesii. NCBI lineage: Eukaryota > Viridiplantae > Streptophyta > Pinopsida > Pinales > Pinaceae > Pseudotsuga > Pseudotsuga menziesii. Next base: position 514,324 of record LPNX011144340.1, read on the forward strand.
TCTACTGAGGAGGCATGTGGAAAATTGGTTGTTGTCCTAAAATTGGATGAGATGGAGTTAGTCAACATGGAAAAATATGAATGAGTTTCAATCACACTAATGAATCGTGCATTAGATCCAAGCCTTGATAAGACAAATGATAAATATTTTCAAGTTCAATCTTAAGAACACCTTTTTTGGTTGGGCATTTTCTGTGTCAACAAGGAATCCCATGAGTCCTTAAAATTTGTTTTCAGCAAAACACATTTACCATCAATTATGTCTTCACATGCTGCAGGGGAAAAGTTATACATGGAAGGATATGGTTCATATTTTGTGGAATGGCACCTTGCACCGGATTTAAAAACTCTCAAGTGTATGTACAACGTTTCTCATGGTGCAAATGCAATGTATAGTTGCTTATATTGCATGCATATAAAACAAAAAGATAGAAGTTGGAAAGGTGGTATTTTGAGCTGTCCTCAAAACCTTCCTCCTGATCGTGATGAACTTGATCCAAATATAGATGCAGTGCTTCCTATACCATTGATTAGGGTGCGCATGTGCACTTTGCATGCATTTGTAAGAATTGTTGACAAGATGGTATATTTATCTATTATGTTTGCATGGAATAAATCTCCACAAACTGAAAGTAAAAAGTCAATTGAGGCAATTGAATGTGTTCTTTCAAAAGCAGGCTTGCATGGTGGACATGTAAAAATTGAAAAAGATATTAAGAGGTCAGGAACACGAGGTAATATTCCAGCAAAGCCATCAATATCAGGTGTCGAGGCACGTCGTTTTCTTGAAAAGAAATGTGGACATGGATGTTGGGGATTGTATGAACAATTAATTGACGCAGAAGATGATCGCACTAGTGGAGGGTGCGAATCAGCTAGAAAGAAGAAATGTGCTTGGAGGTCACTTTCATCTCTTTTTCTGTTGATGGAGAAACACAAATTTATGGAAGGTGATGCAATAGCCTTTCAAGAAGTTGTTACAGACTTCATAAAAGCAATGAAAGAAGCTTTGGGAGACAGCCATATGACACATTATATGGTATGCATACAAATTTTCATCCCACCACAACTTTACTTACTAATTTACATATTTTATTATAAATTGACTACATTTGGTACATTGTTTTGGTATTCTAAGATAAATTGATGATGCATCATCAATTATTTGCACACGGGCCATGGTTTGCAACAAAATATGGAAGCTTGGGAATTTGGGGTACACAGGCTATGGAGAAATCGCATAAGCTAGCTGATACTATGTACCATAGATGCACACAAAAAGGAGGGTCTTCCAATCAATCAAATGTTCTTTTGCAAATGGGTCAAGCATTTTATAGGCGTAAAATGGATGGATTTTAGAAGAAAAAACACCTTCCAGAAACAAATAATCTTTGTAGAGTGATAAGACAAGAAAATCTAAGTAGGAAACGTAAGAGATCTGATGTTTCTGAAGGTGGAGTTGGGACAAGTTCAAGGTATGCAATCTGCATTTTAACTTTTTACCTTCTTAATTTAATAATTTATTGTTTTTAAAGGCTCATTATCAATTTTTTTTTTCTTTGTAGGTGTGACCCTCTATCAATGGGACCTTCCTCAATCCATTGAAGCTGCCTATAACTATATTATCTTTCAATGACATCTGGAATTTTATTGGCTTCATCATAATACAAATTTTGGTTTAAAATGTCTCATATAAAGTTGTGTAGAGGTGGTGTCAGAATGAAAAAATAATCGCTATACAAATTTTGGTCTCAATATCTCATAGAAAGTTTTGTATACAGTGATAACAAATTTTGGTCTCAATGTCTCATAAAAAGTTTTGTATAAATTTTTTTATGTGTGTTGTTGATCCTCGTCACGGCCATTATCTAACAGCCTCTGCCATGTTCAGAGGAAGGATGAGCACCAAGGAGGTAGATGAGCAGACTGTATGGGAATTTTTTTTTTAATTACTCTTCTAAATGAAAGTCTGAAACATACTTTATGGTGCAGGAAATCCAATTACAGGTTACCTGATCGAGATGTTAAATGAAATCTAAACTTCCCAATTCTTGGGTGGATCTGCCTCATGTAAAAGTGCAGCTAGCCTCTTGGGCACATTTGTGACATGAAGGAAAATCTGAAGTTAATGGTGACAGTTTTGAATTTTATCATCATCCGTTCATTGAAGATATGGATCCTCCTCATGCAACTTCAAATTGAAGACTATACTTTCTACAGTTTTTATTAGAAAAGTTTTGTAGCCTACAACAACCTTAACACGGAATTGTTTTTGGAAGTTTCAACACTATTTCTTGAGATCTATCTACAAGATATATCCGCTGCAATATGTTTTGATCTATGATGTATATCTCTTTTGTAATATGAGTTCCCTACATGAAATACATGATATACATATAATATGTAGAATGTAACTTTATTTTTTTTAATAAAATTAAGCCTTTTTTCCAAGGATGAATAACTTTACATCTAAGTGTGTATTTTTTTTGGGTACAATCAATTTCATCCATACTAGTGAAGCTACCTTTCCATAAGTGTAGTTGTTTGCTCTATATCCTTTCATAGCATGCCTGAATTGGTGGAGAAATTGTTTCTATTATGTCAATTTTGCATCCATAACTCTAGGACGATCATATTATGTCTTGATTTTTTTGTTTATGTTGTATTAGTGTTTTATTTTTATGATGTATTTGATGACTGGGCCATGCTGCGGCAATGTGACATTGGTTGGTCACCTCAATTAAGGGTCTAGTTATATTTTGTCAATTGTAAACATATATGTTTTCTACCATGTACAATCTTGACATGCAAATAAAATGGAATTTTCCAATATCAAAAGCAATTGTTTCAGATGCATACAATGGACACTATTTAACACAATGCAATGCCAGCATGAACACCAACTCTATCAATCTTCAGGAATTGTTGAACCTAGTTCACAAAGATCAAAATGAAATAAACAAAGAATCTCAATACGTGACCATTTGGCATCTAGTTTGGTGGGAGTTTGCACAATATTCACTTTTAACCATGTGTATTTAATGGAATTTGACAATGGACATACTAGGAATCAAAACTAGGATGTGTAGGGGTTATGGTGAACTGAAAAAAATCCATGTGTGCTTGTTGTTGATCACTTCTCTTAAATGGTGTATTTTATAGCTTGTAATAAATGAATGGACTTTTGGTACACGTGGCAAACAATGAATGGAAGGATGTAGCAAACTGTTGATGACTTGGCAAGACGTGGTATCTTGGTGATGGTATGACAAGACAACTTGGTGATGATATGGCAAGACATGGAAGCACGACCGGTGATGACATGGAGGCATGCGGTCACAAAAACAATGATACTGTGTATAATATAATCCAAGAATGGTAAAATATAGGGCAAGACATGGAAGCACGCATGGTGATGACATGGAGGCATGCTGTCACAGAAACAATGATACCGTGTCAAATGATATAATCTAAGAATGGTAAACTTGGTTATTTGTATTCTCTTATTATATCAATTACAATAAACATGAATATTTTCATAAATTGAATTCACATAGTTGTTATATTTGCTTCTATGCTTATGTGCTCTTCTACTTGGGCTTCCAAGTGCTTAGAAAGGTGTAGTTTTATGTTTCACCCTTTTGTTTCCCTTCATTGAGCCTTCATAGGTTTTGGAATGAAGTGGTCTTCTACCTTTTTATATTGCGTCATTCAATTGCCCTCTCTTTGTAGTGTTGTCTACTATTGCAAGAAGAAACAATTTTCCTCCTTTTGAATTTTTCTCTCTTTTGAGTGCCAATGCATTTTTCTTCTAGTCTCTAATTAAAGTTGTTATTCCCATTGCAATTTTCCTTGTCTTTGGAGTTGTACTACACTCTATTTATTTGGATATCTTCACATCCTTGAAATCAACTCCAATGGTGTTGCCATTCTCCAAGGATTAATCTTAACTTATTGATTGGGGAGTCTCCTTCACTTTGGAATACTTTTACAATTGAGCTTCCTCCCCATTCTACACACATCCAAGGTATCCAAGGGTAGGCTATGGAGTGTTTATCTCAACCTCAATGGGATTTATAATTCATTGGCCTTCCTTTCTAAGAATTTGGTCATTTTAGCCCATCTTCTTAATTGTTTTCTGCCAACTCTTTTTATGCTTCTCAAAGGAACCAAAATACACACTTAATGTTTCATGTTGAGAAGAGATTGTTCATGAGGTGCTTTATATAATTACCTTTGTCACACTTTGGGCATCTTGCACAAAGTTAGAAGGTTTTGTTTCCCTTTGTAATTCTTCCATTGCTTCTTAAAGTTTAGCCAAAGCTTCCATTTTCATTGTGAGTTCTTTTTATGGTCTTTCCAAAATTAGAAAACACACGGCTCTCTTTCTATTTATACCTATGAAGATCAAAATATCTCACTTGAGTGAACTATATTATACAATTTTCCATAGTTACCATGGCACTAGTGAGGAATTCTGGTTGACTATTCAACTTCTCCAAGTGTTGTACTTGCAATTTCAATGCTTTCTTCTCTTATAAAAGTTCCTTAAAGACCAATGCTTTCTTCTCCTATAAAAGTGCCAACATCTTTGAGCTTTCTGCTTAGATCTTTGCATTACATGAAGCTTTATCCATGATGTATATTTTGTAATTCTTCCCAAGGCCTTGTACTAATTTGATCCATAATTACTACAAACATATAATATTGAAAAATTATTCACACATATCTTCTACTTCCTATGTCAATATTATTCAATGTTTAACTACTGGACTTAACATAAGCCTAAAGCTTGGATGCATGTTACAACACATTTTCAATCTACATCTGTAAATACTAGGTTTACTGTGCACAATACTTTACTCTTTGCCACTACAAAGTCATGCTACTATAACACAACACAAAAGATAGGTACTCTCACTGCAAAGTTTATTTTACATCACCTAAGTATTTGATTGAAAAACACCTACATTCCTAAATTTCACCACACAAGTATCAATTTGCATTCTACAGGGTAAACCCATAGAGTGCTGATCTTGTGCATTGTCTTGAAATTAGCAATAGCCTTCGCAGTTCCTTTTGAATGGGCAAGTAATTTTTCATGGATGTTAAATATCAACCATGTCAATTAATTTTCCACCGCTCGATCTCATGAATGTAATATTTTTGTCGGTTAAATCTAAAAAAGATTAAAATATGATTCTTCAGTCTTACCACTGCTCGATTTACTCACAGTATTTGGAAATCAACTTTCAGCAACATTCTTGTTGACTATAGATCTCAAGTAGTTTGCAGATTCAAGATGAAGATATGAAATGGATGGTTTGCTGAACCTTGATCAGCTGGGTAAGATGTTTTGTGCAGGATGAACGATTGCAAGACCAACATTGAGAAAGTTTAACCTTTTAGAGCCATTCAAAACCTTTTAAGACCAACTTTAAAATGGGTTGATCCTGCTAGTCAATACTTAAGGCCTTCTAGGGCCAACTCTGAAAAGGTTTGATCCCACATTCAGTAATATGTCATGCATTGTTCTTCTTCAATAATCTTTAACATGCATCTAATACATCCTCTTGGTCCATGTTGGTTGACTTTGTATCTTGTCACCAGAAAATTTGACTGTGCAATGTTTAAATGCTGATAGTTGTTTGCTTTCTAAAAACATCATTCTAGTCTATTACGCCTTTATTGTTCATCATGTGTGGTACATTTCATATATCCAGAAATCATAAACATTATTTTGTAAAAAAGAGAATTGAGAATATTTTCTACAGGGAAGGACTCTCCCTTTGAAAAAACAAATCTTGCATTTCACAGTATGCTACCTGCCTTGTGAGCATATGTCTTCATGGATTGATTTTCATTTTAATGGAATCACTGTATTGGCTTATCAGCATGTGTTTCCTCAATGGTTTATCAACATGTGGGCCTTATTCATACTCAAGCAATCGGTCATAATGGAAATAGAATCAAAACATGCTCTACATATGGAATTTAACAATTTGGCATGCATATTCTTAGCTAGGGTCACATAACACTTATCCATTTGCCGATGCAGTATTATTTCGTAGAGGAGGAATGGGGGCTCCCTTCTCTGAGTTGACAGTCCCTCAGTTTTCCATCCCAACTCCTTCTTTCATATCCACACGTGTCTTACTGGCATAATCTATACCATCTCACTCATGTTGCTTACCAAACATGTAGTGCAGATGAGACATTTCCAAAATGTCCAATGGAGTTTCACCCGAAACCCATTTCCAAGATAAGGGAGAACAACCCCATAAAGTTTGGCTCCTTCAGGCCATCACACATGGTCTTCCCGCAATGTGTACCCTTGGTACATTCATCAAGTAGACAAACAGTCAATCATTATCTAATAATACAATCCAAATTGATTGTTCCATAACCCAGCAATGACATTAGTAATTAAATTCAATGTGAATTTGCAACTCTGTATACTACATAAATTGATTTGCTTAGCAATGAGGTGATCCTCATTCGTGGGTCTCTTGTAAGAAACACCACTATGCCCATTATAAGTTTATGCTTACTAGCATAACATGAACACCCACTTACAGTGTGTCCTCCTGACACAATTGTATGCAAGCCAATAGTGATTAGTAGTTGTCAGCAATTTCTCAAATCTGAAATTTACAAATTTAAATTGACAATTCATTCAACATACAAACTATTTTCACAGCCATGAGACTCTTCTCATGAGGTTTGTCTCTTTCCCATGGTAGATTCTGGCCTTTGTCATGGTCTTACTCTCATTGCCATGATCCAAACAATCTACCTGAAACCTGAACTTCAATCAGCCAAACACTTGGTAAGTCTTGATGCATATAACCTTTTCATTGCTGCAACAATCACTGAAGCATTTTCAGAATTTACAAAATTCAAATACTTCCCACTGTTAATCACATCTGTATTACCAAAACTCATTTACTTCACGCAATCATTATCATACTTTAAATTACCAGGTACAGTCACATCATTTATGCAATTTAAATGAAATGTTTAGATACTCCTTACTTCACAAGCATATCATTTGTACCACCTTGCCCTTCCATAGATCATTTTCGGCAGCCAAATGATCATGACTACCCTCTTCATTTACTTACTAATCTGCATTCATAACAGCTCTTGAAATGGTTCCATAATTGTCATCAATTCATCATTTCAGCCATCAGTTATTCATAATATCACATGCACTACCTCGATGCATTCATGCAATGCATCACAACATTTTCACCCATACTTATGTATGCATATCTACACATTTACTCATTCTTTGCATAACTACAAGATTTATAAAATCTTTTAATGCATATCCATTCAATGATACCTGGCATTGATTCAGGAATACTATGCATTCAAACATACCATGCATGGCCTAACCATGACTACTTCATATAGGAGGCATTACTATAATCAAGACCATTAGTACTTACTTCCTTTGGGCTACTAAGCTCAATCAACATATACAGGCATGACACATTTCTATATGAATGTAGTATAAAATTCAAATACCCACATGGTATGAGATCTCTTGCTTTTACCACTCCATGGAATTGTCATAATCAAACCCTTACCTTCATGGGTCCTACTTACACCCTTGACATCACCAGTTTGGTCGGTCTCTTGCAGGAGTTTGCAGAATTTGCTCACCAACTTTTGATTCTAGACTTGTTGCCTTATACCTTTCTCCATAGGGTTGTTGGTCACATTCGTCAGCCTCAGCAACATATTCAACCATGTCCATGTTGTCATTGGTTTTTCCACTAATGTCAACACCAATGCAGTAATTATCATTAGTGGCTCACTATTCTTACCAACATGTAATATCCTATGCATGCAAAGCATATCCTCATACATTTCCTATATAAAACTTATAAAATGTAGTTATAATCAGCAAGATAGGGTTTAAGGAAACTTCCATTTTCAAGTCCCTCATCCTTGCATGGAACTCCTCTTCCACACAACAACTGGTTTGACTTCATGGTCTTGCCACCTCTAGGCATGCAATTCCCGGATTTGTCCATATTGACAGTCAGCGCATTTCTCTTTCAAGCAATCACTAGCACTTTGTTGCTCCACATTCAAATTCTGGTGATTCCTCCCTATTCCCTGCTGGATAGGTTTTCCAACGCCTATCCACATGCTTCATTCTGACCTCGGGTGTGAAAACCACACCACTTCAAAAATGATGCTTTTTACCAAATGTATTCTGGTCTGAAATGTGAACTTCAGCCACCTAGAATTTTCTTCCTTTTCAGCCCTGTAACTGCTAAAAAATCCACTGAGAATTTCACTGAAGACTACTGAAATCTCTGAAATACAGTTGGAATTTGTTGAGAAAAATTCCACTTTGAAAAACCCAAAATTTCTTTCTCCCTAACGGGTCTCTTTCCAACTAAGTTTTCGACGTTTCGGATCCTTAGTGGACTAGTCTTCCGACACTTCGGTGACCCAGATGAATACATTTCTTTGGCACTCATCAGCGACCCTATCGACTATAAGTTTCTGTGGCCATAACCTTGTCAGGGGTCGGAACAACTAGCAACTGTGGCATCGGACTATTAGTCCCATAGACATCGGCAACAGCTGCAATCCAATCAATTGTGGGTTCCACCACGCACCTCGTCGACAGTTACAACCTGTAACCATCGGGAGGATAGTTCACATGACAGCCGCAACAGCGGATGCCTGAAGAACTAAATCCTTCCGATGACGTTCATCGGCAGCCTGATCTCCTATCATTTTCCAATGTTTTCTTCACTTAGGAAAATTTTTGAAAATTTTCTTCTTCCTTTCATGTCGGTGAACCCAACAACTAATTTCCACCGACGGCATCGGCAGCCCTAACTACTAACTTTGCGATGCCGAAGGTCAACATTGAATGTTTCCTCAATTACATTTAGCCGGCATTTCGGCGGTATTCAGTTGATCTCCACCGAAACTACAGCTCCCGCATCCACTAACTTTCGCCGACAGCCTACAATTCCTATACTTAGAAACATTTTTCTGAAATTTCTTCCTTAACCATCTTTCCGTCGCTTCTATTCCTTCGTATTTTCTCCGCCGAAACTGCATCAACGATGCGAACAACTACTCATCACCACCGTTTCAGCAATTTTTTTAACCCTACGGAGCTGTCGTTTCGGCGATCCAACAACTAAGTGTCGTCGATCATCGATGGCCAACACTTAGAAAGAATTTCAAAAAATCCTTTCTTTCTCCTTGTCGTTTTCCCGCAACGCTCCATCGGATATTCCATCTACTATTTCCTGTCGACATTGTGGCGACTCCATCAACTACTTTGCACTGTCGTTTCGGTGGTCTTCCACTGATGACTTTCGATGGAGTTTCCTCTCTTTTCGTCGTCTACCGGTGGCCCGTATCGGAGGGCCTTATGACTAAGACTTCCGCTGCATCGGAGGAGCGATCCTCTAAAAATTTTCAACGGCCGACAATCTGGATACTTAGAAAAATTTCTGAGATTTTTATTTGGTGGTCCCCGTCGGATATAGCCTTTTGCTTAGGTGATCCGATGCATCGACGGGACTTCGGACTAAGTCCTCTGACAATCCGATGATACCAATACTTAGAGAAATTTTCCAAAATTCTCTTGTCATGCACATATTTTCTTCTGTTTCCTACTGGGTAAAAGGAAACCTGCCTCTGCTAGCTGACCTTTCATGGCCTATTCAGGCCCATGCTGCAACCTATAGGCTCTGTCACTGAATTTTCACGACCCATTTAGGCTCATGCTGCAACCTTTGCTCTTATACCATACTGTAACATCCCCGACCCTCTGACCGGCGAAGAGGATGCTACCAAACCATCAAAAACCTCTGGGAAAAATAGCCCCATGAACATGAACATGCATATAAACTGAAATAAAATGCCTAGGACATAAAACATACTAAGATGTCTATTCATGTGCACAGCAAAAACCATCATACATTCATTTAGGCATCAACATGTTCATCATGATTCATTAGACAATAGATAGTAAATGTAAATGTAGAAGCAAAATGGACAAGAATACTTATCTGATAGGAACTTGTCCCGCAACCAGCTACGTCGCTACAACGTTCCACCCAACCATAGGCCAGCATGCTTATCAATCTCTTAGCAACACTGCCACTGCCGAGCTGGGAATGATTCCCCAAGGTATAAGGGTCGAGCAGACTTACACATAGCCAAGGTTACACCAAACAACCAAGCCCACACATTAGGGTTTATCAAGCCGTCAAAGAGCTAGGAAAGGCTAAATGCTAATCCGGTGACCTCAATGGAGAGCTAAGGATGCCTAAACCAAAGCTAACCCTGACCTCTAAGGTATCCACACACCCAACACCGGGAATCGGTCCTTTCTCTGCTTCACAGTCCCTCAGGCCCTGACTTCCCTTTCCAATACTCTTCAAGGGTTGTGGAGCAGAAAGCTAGCAGTCTAACTCTGTCTGAGTGGCTCCAAACACCAGTTTTATCAAGCATACCCAGCCTTTAATCCTACTCTCAACAATTCGAATACCAAACACTGCATACCGCAGTAAAACAACAGTTCAGAGCTTTGTGAAGAAGATGAAGACAGCAGGGTGACAACCTCAAATGAAAAGATGAACATGGCTCAAGTCCACAAGACGACTCAGAGTCGTTCTTGGCCCTAGCGTGGCCAAAACAACTCAGTAGCAACCCAAAAGGTACTTGCATACACAGCAACTCGAAACCAGGGGAAGACAACAACCCCAAACTCACAATGAAATGATGGCAACATTACACACTCTACAAATGGAAAAGAATCCAAACTCCTAGCAAGGATAGGGGAAAACATAGACGCAGACCATAATCAGCAAGGAGGATTACACCTACCACCGAAACCAGTATGGAACACACACACAGGCACACAGCCCTGAGCGTGAATGGCTCTTACACCCAAAAATCTTGAGTGACAGCCACGATTTCTCCCACTCCCTGTGTGAGGAAAACCAATGTAGAATTCCTATGCGTGAGAAGGTGAGAGAGAACGAATGCCTGTGTGTGGATCAACAAAATGACTCGCTGTGTGAGGAGGAACAGATCCACCGACCAACAAACGTTGAGAGAAGAGAGATCCGAACAGACGCCTGCCTACGTGAGAAAGAGAAAAACCCCCAAAACCGTGAGTGGAAGAGTGGGAGAGTGGTGACCGTTCCCCTGCCCTCCGCATGAGGAAAAGCGAGGTCGCTGGTGGAGTGTACGTGGGGAAAAGGCTGGCAGTCCTACCACCCACCACTCCCTAGCCATAACTGCTCCCAACTAATCAAACATCAGAAGTTTAGTGGGTGGTCGACACATGGAAAACTCCCAGTGACCCCCACGGGTTAGACAACCCCCCCCCCTTAACCTTAGGAATCATGCCCTTTTCATTTAACATTGCACCATCGTAGCTGGCTATAGGTTTATTTTATTTGATGTGCATATTTACATGACACCAAAACTATAATGTGTCAGATAGCATGATATACCATTGGCAATGATCCCTATTGCCGAAACATACACAACCAAATCAATGGTGGGGATTTTGCCATTAGCTCCACACCACGATTAATTATAAAATATACATCATGTATCTTTTAATGCAAATAGGATCAAAATCGGGACATTACATATATCTGGCATGCAAGCTAATGAATATACTCTTAAGAGATTGATTTTCCCATGGATTACAAAAATATATATATATTGTTCTGAATGAGTATATTCTCAATCCATTCATTTATAAGCTCTGCCTAAAAAATCCTTAAAGCTACCAGTCCTAATTTTTTTTTATTCTAATGCAACATGTATGATTCTCAATCCATTCTTTTATAGCCTTGCCTAAGAATCTTTGGAGAGCAACATGTATGATTCTCAATCCATTCTTTTATAGGCTTGCCTAAGAATCTTTGGAGCAACATGTACTAAAATTTTCCATCGTACTCCTCCCAAAAAAAAATGTTTTAAATGAGCTTAGCTTCGATTCTTAATCCATTCTATTGTAGGGCCTTTTCCTGAGGCTCTGCCTAAGAATATTCAAAGCAACATGTCCCAAAAATGTCCATTTCATTCCACCCAAAATTAATTGTTTTAATTGAGCATAGGTTTGATTCTCAATCCATTTGTGAATTGGCTCGTAAGAATCTTTGAAGCAACATCTCCCTTGTGGTAAGCTGATGTAAGTCTACCATAATTGGTTTGAAAATCTGAAAGGCCTCATGTTGGTATATGTAACCATATCTCAAAATTTTTGAGCCTGTTCCACTCCAAAATGATTTTTTATTGTTTATTTTTACTAACCATAAGTTCAATTCTCCATTCATTCTATTGCATACCTTTGCCTAAGGCTTCGCCTCAAAATCTTTGAAGCAACACGTTCCAAAAATTTCCATTTCACTCCACCCAAAAATATTTGTTTTGAATGAGCATAGGTTTTTTTCTCAATCCATTTGTCAATTGACTTTGCCTAAGAGTCTTCGAACCAATATTCCGTGTACTGGTAAGCTGATGTATGTCTACCTAATTGTTTTGAATGGCCTTATGTTTGAATATGTAATCTTGGAAGTTACATGTCTCAAATGTTTTGAACCTATTCCACCGTAAAATATTCTTTCTGACTTGCCATAAGTTCATTCTCAATCTATTTATGTATGGTCCTGCTTAAGAATCTTCAAAACTATCCCAAAAGTTTCAATATTGCTCTGCCCAAAAATACTTGTTTTGAATGAGCTTATGTTTGTGTATTTAATCTTTAAAGCAGCATGTCTCAGAAGTGTTGAACCCACTCCACTCAAAAATAATTTTTTTTACTAAGCATTGGTTTGATTCTTATTCTATCGTTTTATTAGCTTTGTCTAAGAAACATCAAAGCAACATGTCTCAAAAGCTTCGATCATGCTCCACCCAAAAAATTGTTTTGAATTAGCTTATTTTTGTGTATGTAAACTATCTTCATTTTAGGATGGGCAGGGAACACGGATAGTAAAATGTAAACATAAAGTCATTTTAGGATGGGCAGGGAGTGGAGGCAATATTAAGTATCGTTTTTATCTAGTAGCCTTGATTAGTAAGGCCATTTTTATTTCATCTTCCTTTTTCTAAGCTTTTTGTTTATATTGTTGTGGAATAGGTGATTTTCTTATTGCATTGCATGTTTTTTCTTTTGGTATTTGCAGGAACCGGTTGCATATATTGCTAATCCATATTTGTACAATAATTCAATTCATGTTTTTTGTAATGCTAATTCTTCAGAAGGATTCAATCCCATAAAAAATGCAACACTTCCAGATATGAATTTGCTAATAGGTCTAATGACTGGCTTGGTTGGTGGTCTATCTTCTCTAGAGAGGCCTATTCTTGCATTCTTTGTAGGCGAAAACCATGGACCTGTGAGATCAATATTGTTTAAGAATTGGAAAGAGGATGTTGATGATGATATACATTTATGTGAACATGTGCCCACGGTATTGTCTTATCATGATTTTTTGAAGAAGAGCAGATATTTCCTGTGCCCAAGTGGATTCGAAGTGGCTAGCCCTCGACTTGTTGAGGTGATTTATAGTGCATGTGTGCCTGTCATAATTTCACAAAACTATGTTCTTCCCTTCAGCAATGTGCTAAATTGGACAAGTTTATCTGTTTAGGTTTCCTTGTCTGAAATGCCAAAGCTCAAAACCATACTCCAATCCATCCCTGTAAATAAGTATGTCCTGATGTAAAAACAATTCAAGCAATTTCAAAAACATTTTCTTATAAACCAACCTCCAAATCCTTATGACATGTTCCACATGATTCTTCATTCTATATGGCTGGGAAGGATAAACATTCAAACTTGTTAGCGTATAAAAGATCCCTTTTCCTGTACACATTTCCCCAAAAACACCCACCACCTTTTTCATCCCATTGATTAGTCAAGAACAAATAATTTCCAGCTTAACAGTTAAGTGTATGATTGTTTTGTTGATACCAGCGTTGCATTGATACTCATGCTGGTAAAAGGGATCGGTTTCCAATCCTTCCATGTTTGTAAGCATATGGATGACATGCCAATGGAAGAACATTTATTTTCTATTAGACCTCCATGGATTTGCAATGATTATACAAACAGAGACGCAGTACAGAGCTACAACTTGTTGTATAAAAGTCAATTAATGAATTGATTGAATTTGGTTTGTTTGGTTGGTGCAATTCTTTGAGAGTTCCCAATAAGTACTTAATGGAATATGGAATGGAAAAGATGTTTGTTTTCTATCATTTCTTCCTTGGTAAAGGAAGCAAGCTGGTACTATCTTGCAATGGCATTTGCAAGGTGTTAGGCAATTTAATTGCTCAAATCCTACTACACTTTCTTATCAAACCGGGATTCATAAACTGATGAAATGCTGGCAAAGTATATAAAAGGGTAGAAGACTAACCGCAAAAATACTGAGCTATCCTAGAATACTAACAAGTGAAGTAAAAGATCATTGTGCTTCATAAGTCAACTCAAGAATCAAGATTAGTCATGGTCTTTTATTTTTGTATGAGATATCCCTGTAACAATCTTTCATACATTTCTTTTAATGATCTAAACAATTCCTGGATTTTAAGAAAGCGTTAACATTCACATCCCTGTAAGGGTTATTAGGGTTACATACGTTGCGTGGCACATTGTAAGGGGGCACCTTGGTTTAATTGGTGCCAAAAAAGTGCAACCAACCCAGGAAGATATTGATCAACCCTTAATTAGAAATCGAAGGGTTGCTCCTACAGGTTGCGTCAAACCAGCAAGCCAACTAACAAGGTCTTGATCGGCCAGTCTAATGCAAAGCGTTGCTCTTGAAATGCCGATCCTTCTTAGTCAATGTCCTGAGCTAGATTTATTTGGTTCTGAAAGGTCAGTCGACTAAGGTCCCAATTAACCCTTCCAACTGAAATGTCAGACCTTCTAAAATTATGTCCTGGGATTTATTTGCTCATGAAAGGATTTACTCATTGGCTTGGATACTGCGCAGGTTAACCCCTTCCAAATAAACTAAGGTCACGTGCCTTATTTGGTCCCTCAGTCATGCATTGGTTTTATTTGGTGACCGCTCTTTTCAAGATGAGATGACCTTATGTTCTAGCTTAGGAGTTAGGAAAAATAGTTGATTACCACAAGAAAAAAATGGGGCTATGTTAAACACTCCCACTAATCTATATTATTAGTAAATGTTTTTATCAAGTAATCTGCCCACATCAATTTTCACAATACACATTATAACATCCAAAAATTTAAGGCTCTGTAGGGAAATTGCAGCAGTAAATACTCACTAATATTAAATAACTTGGGCAATACAAATTTAATACTTAAACTACCAGAAGCCACCAGGCAACGAAAGGTAGCAGCTCATCAGAATTATGTTTCTAGGGCCAGCCAATGCGAGGTTCCTCTAGAATCAGGGACTTCCTCACCTTTTTATATGGCCAGAGGGATGCAAGGTTTAGAAAACTGAGTTTTACTGCTTGCTGGTTTAAATTAACATTTTTGTGTTTTTCACTTCAGCCGGTTATGCATAGGCTGAAAGTTACTTAAAAAAAATTTCCGAACAATTTTAAACACACAGTAAAAATTACTAGCAGGCAGAAATAAACACATAGACAGTCACACCATAAATTAATACTCAGAGATTTTTGGCTAATCAGCCCTGGAAAAACCCCCACGGGGAAAACCAGTCAGAGAGAGAGATATTTTATTTTCTTCAGCAAAAATAATGGATAGAAATATAGTAGAAATGCAACTTATCTCCACCACAGACTTTATCCCAAAATCTGGAAACTTGTGCCCAGCCAACAGCAGCCGTACACCCTCATTTTCTGTGCCAATAAATTGCAGACCGTACACAGTAATCCGTACCAGCAATAAATGCACCGTACAGTCTTGATTTCTGTGTTGTATTTAATGATGTCCGTACAGCATTCAATGCAGTCCATACAGACTTTAATGACCTCGATTTCTATTCAGGAAAGTACCTCGAAACTTGTGCTGAGAAATAAATGAAACCGTATAGCAGCAACAGGCCGTACTCTACCTCGGTTTTTGTGCCAATAAATGCAACCAGTACAGCATTTAATGAATGCCGTACTCTACCTCGGTTTCTGTGCAAACATCAAATGTCTGTCTCAATTTTCAGTGTGATCTCTCTTCTGGAAAATCGTACCCTTCTTCTCAGTCTCGACCTCCTTGCTCAGCTCTCTCTTCTTCTCATGCAAAAATGAAAAGTAAAAAAACCCTTTTGCCTCCCTCATGCTTTTTGTTTGACCTAAGTGGGCATCTTAATCCAACGGAGGAAAAAGATCCAATCCAATGGATGAGATTGAGTGAGAGTAAAAATCCCTTTTATTTAATTCACATAAATAAAATTACTCACCCACTTAAATTTATCAAAAAGTGACTTTATGGTTATAAAGTCTCATTAAGTGACATTTAATGTGAGGGTCACCTTTTTCCCTCTTAAAGTGACTTTAGGCAAAATAAAGTCACCTAGGGAACATCTGCCTAGGTACAAAAACTAACACTCCCTCTTACCGAGGAAGGTGTTTCGTACCATTCCCAACTTATCTTTGAAGAAGACGAACTTACCCCTCCCCAAAGACTTCGTCAAGATGTCAGCTACCTGCTCATCAGTGGAAATATGCCGAAGCTCAACTGCCCCTCTCTGAATGTAGTCTCGAATGAAATGGTATCTGATCTCTATGTGCTTTGACCTGTCATGGAACACTGGATTCTCAGAGAGCTGAATGCAACTCTGATTGTCGGAGTAGATCACCGTAGGCCTAAGCTCCTGATCAAACAAATCTACCAAAAGCTTGTGAAGCCACAGTGCTTCACAAGTAGCCTGACTGGCTGCCATATACTCAGCCTCAGCAGTACTCAATGCAACGGACCTCTGTTTCCAGCTGAACCACGACACTGCTACCGAGCCCAAACTGAAACAACAACCGAAAGTGCTCTTCCTATCCCGCACACAACCTGCCCAGTCTGAATCTGTAAACCCAACCAAGCCAACTCCATCCGAACCCCTGTAGTCTAGACCATAGTCCACTATCCCTACAAGATATCTCAAAATGTGCTTTGCAGCTGTCCAGTGCACACTCCTAGGCTCAACCATGAACTGGCTAAGAGTGTTCATCGCAAAGCACAAATCTGGCCTGGTGTTGACCAGATACATCAACAACCCAATAAGCTGACGATATATAGTGGGATCCACCAAATTGCCCTCGGAAGCATGGAGTTTCTTCCAGTTGGTGATCATAGGTGTAGACATAGGCCTGCAGTCCTCCATCCGGAATCTCCTCAGAATATCAGCTGCATACTTTCCCTGTCCAAGGAAAATATGCCTAGGCTCCTGCCAAACCTCCATCCCCAAATAATAGTGCATCAGCCCAATATCGATCATCTCGTACTCCGAAGCTAGGTCTCTCTTGCAATGTGCAATGATACGCTCAGCACCTGTGATGAACAGATCATCAACATACAACAAAAGAATGAGCGACTCTCCCCCAACCACAGTGAAGTAAAGGTTGGGATCAGCCTCACTCTTCTGAAATCCCATCGATGTCAGATAATCATCTATCCTGGAGTACCAAGCTCTAGGAGCTTGCTTCAGCCCGTACAAGGCTTTCTTCAGCCTGCACACATGAGAATCTCTCCCATGGATCTCTAATCCCTGCAGCTGCTCTAGATAAACCTCCTCCTGCAGTAGACCATTGAGAAATGCGGTCTTCACATCCATCTGGTGGATCTTCCAACCCATCTCTGCTGCTATAGAAATCACTGCCCTGATAGAAGAATATCGTGCAACTGGAGCAAAAGTCTCATCATAGTCGACTCCCTCAACCTGTGAGAACCCCCGCGCCACAAATTGAGCCTTGTACTTCTCTACGCTACCATCCGCAGCATGCTTTACCTTGTAAAGCCATCTGGAAGTCACAACTGCCTTCCCCTCCGGTCTCAGAACTATCTCCCACGCATCATTCTTCATGATGGAATGGTACTCTTCCATCATGGCATCTCTCCATACCAGATGCTGGGAAGCCTCCTCAAAATTGGATGGCTCAGAGTCACGAAGGCATGCAACAAGAGCCATATCTCCTCTGTCCGGCACCACACCAAGCCTTTCAGGCTCCACTACTGTCCTGATCCTCTCCTGAGGTCTGCCAAATGCCTCTGCTTCCTTCAAGGTCTCCTGAAGCCACTTAGGCTTCCTCTTCCTTGAAGGCTGCTCCTCCTCATCTGAGGAAGTCCCTGTACCTGAAGGTCCAAAACCCCGAGGACCAGTAACAGAAGAACCTGTGCCTGTCGATGCCGTAATCTGAGGACTCAAACCTGTACCTGTCCCAAAAACTGTCCCTGAAGTACCAACTGCCTGAATCACCGAACCTGAAGACACTGTACCTGTACCCTATGATCTAGACCCTTCAGAAACCTGTGGACCTGTGAGCTGTATCGAAGAAGCCTATAATAACTAAGGTGTGGGAGCTGAAGTCTCCCCATGCTCTAACTCTCTGGACTTCCGGAAGGCTCTCTCCTCATCAAACTTTACTTCCCGGCGGACAACAACTTTCCGCGAGCAAGGTAAGTAAATCCGATAAGCCTTCGAAGTCTCATCATATCCCACCAAAATACCTCTCTCAGCGGTGGGATCAAACTTCGTCCTCTTCTCAGAAGGGACGTGAGAGTAAGTCAAAGAGCCAAATATGCGGAAGTGGCTCACCTCAGGCTTCTTGCCTGAATACATCTCCTCAGGAGTCTTGCTCCCCACTGCCCTGTGAGGACTCCTGTTCTGCAGATACACTGCAGTACTACATGCCTCAGCCCAAAGAAAGAAAGGTAATCCCTGATCATGGAGCATTGCCCTGGCTGCTGCCACAATAGACCTGTTCTCCCTTTCTGCTACTCCATTCTGCTCAGGAGTGTAAGGGACTGTCAGCTGTCTCTGAATGCCCTCTTGTGTACAGAATGCACCGAACTCCTTGGAGGTATACTCACCCCCATTGTCCGACCTCAACATCCAGATCTTTCTACCTGTCTGCTTCTCCACAAGGGCTTTGAACCCTTGGAAGACTCTCAATACAAGCTCAGACTTCTTGCTCCTCAAGAAGTAGATCCAGGTCTTCCTGGAGTAGTCATCTATGAAGCTAATTTAATACTCAAAACCTGTCAAAGACCGTGATGACATGGGACCACAAATATCAGAATGGATCAAATCAAGCACCCCGGCAGCTCTAGTGTCACTGCTCAGAAAATCAGTCTTGGTGTACTTTCCCAAAGCACACCCCCTGCACACATCACTCTGCTCTGTGCTGAACTTGGGTAAACCTGTAACCATACTCCTCAACAATCTCAGAGCTGGGTGATGTAAGTGGGCCATCCTCCGATGCCAAAGCTCACAAAGCTCGCTGCTGCTGCTATGTGCCAAAGCACACTGTGGCTGAAATAATAGCTTGTACAACTTTCCACACCTGACCCCGATGTCCATGGCACTGGACATACCTGTAGCGTTGGGATATACCTGTACTCTCCCATCTGAAAAGCACACCCCAAGACCCCTGTCCTCTATGGTGGAAACTGATACAAGGTTCTTTTTCGGCCCTGGGACATACAACACATCTCGCAGAGTCATGGGACTCATGGACTCCCTCTGAAATGTGATGGTACCCCGACCAACAGCTCTCACAATGGTGTTGTCCCCAAGGACAACCTCCACATCTCTACCTGTCTCTGATAACTCTGAGAACACCTATCAAGCTCCAGTCATGTGGCTCGAGGCTCCACTATCAATGTACCAAGTAGATGAGGTGGATGGACCCCCCTGATGTCCTGCCAACAAAGAATGCTCATTGTCCAGATCCATATCTGTGCTGGTGGCCAGAGAGACTCTCTCTCTCTCTATCTGTCCAGCATACAGGGAAAACTCCCTCTGAAATGCAACACTAAACTCATCAACCTCTGCTGAGGCTGCAGTCTGCTGTCCCTGCCCCTTCTTCTTCTTCTTGCTTGGACACTGTGAGGCATAGTGTCTAAACGCCTGACAAGCATAGCACTTGATTTTACTCAAGTCCTTCTTCTGCCCACTCTGTTGCCCCTGCTGCTACTGCTGCTTGGCTCCACCCTTCTTGGGACCCTTCTTCTTCTTACCCTTGGCTGCCAAAGCCACATCCTTATCATCAGCCCCTCTCTAAGAACTACTACCTTGTACAAGACCTCTCCTGGTCTCCTCCTGCACAAAGTCATCCCATAGTCTCTCCCAGTCAGGTAGGTTCTCTCTGCCCACTATATCCTGCACAAAAGCACTCTAGGACTTTGAAGCCCCATTCACTGCATTACGTACAAGCTCTGTAGGGGCAACCTTCTCCCCAACCACTGCAAGTTCATCCCGAACTGCAGAAATCCTAGTAAGGTAAGCTGTGACTCCCTCACCTCCATTCATCCTGATACTCTTGATTTTTTCTCTGAGAACCATTTTTCGGTTCTCATTAGAACTCTCATACAAGCTGGTTAGGGCTGTCCACATCTCATGTGCCCTATCCTTCCCTGAAATGTGAGGGATAATGTGATCTTTAACCGCATCAAGAATAATTCTTCTAGCTTTACAGTCTAGCTTGTTGAAGGCTGAAAGGGCAGCTGCATCAGTAGATGCAGGAATGGTAATCGGATTTGCTGTAGTGTTCCTCACTACATCCGGCCATAGCTCATGCTCTTCAAGTAACAGCAATATTCTGGCCTTCCACAACACAAAATTCCCCGTCCCATCCAACCTATCCTCCAATCTAAGTCCTGTAGCCATCTCAACAACAACTCAACAAAGTGCTGTTCATTGACAGAAGAAAAAATAACAAAATTTCTGAGTTCTGGAAATTACTGTGTGTCTGCAAAAATCACTGTTTTCTGCCCCCTTTGTTCTGATACCATGTAGAAAACTGAGTTTTACTGCTTGCTGGTTTAAATGAACATTTTTGTGTTTTTCACTTCAGCCGGTTATGCATAGGCTGAAAGTTACGTGGGCTAATCAGCCCTGGAAAAACCCCCACGGGGAAAACCAGATAGAGAGAGAGATATTTTATTTTCTTCATAAAAAATAATGGATAGAAATACAGTAGAAATGCAACTTATCTCCACCACAGACTTTATCCCAAAATCTGGAAACTTGTGCCCAGCCAATAGTAGTCGTACACCCTCGTTTTTTGTGCCAATAAATTGCAGACCGTACACAGTAATCCATACCAGCAATAAATGCACCGTACAATCTCGATTTCTGTGTTGTATTTAATGATGTCCGTACAGCATTCAATGCAGGCCGTACAGACTTTAATGACCTCGATTTATGTGCAGGAAAGTACCTCGAAACTCGTGCTGAGAAATAAATGCAACCGTACAGCAGCAACAGGCCGTACTCTACCTCGGTTTCTGTGCTAATAAATGCAACCCATACAACATTTAATGAAGGCCGTACTCTACCTCGATTTCTGTGCAAACATCAAATGGCTGTCTCGATTTTCAGTGTGATCTCTCTTCTGGAAAATCGTACCCTTCTTCTCAGTCTCGACCTCCTTGCTCAGCTCTCTCTTCTTCTCATGCAAAAATGAAAAGTAAAAAAACCCTTTTGCCTCCCTCATGCTTTTTGTTTGACCTAAGTGGGCATCTTAATCCAACGGAGGAAAAAGATCCAATCCAATGGATGAGATTGAGTGAGAGTAAAAATCCCTTTTATTTAATTCACATAAATAAAATTACTCACCCACTTAAATTTATCAAAAAGTGACTTTATGGTTATAAAGTCTCATTAAGTGACATTTAATGTGAGGGTCACCTTTTTCCCTCTTAAAGTGACTTTAGGCAAAATAAAGTCACCTAGGGAACATCTGCCTAGGTACAAAAACTAACACAAGGGATCATGTAATTAGTGGTTGTCTACTATGGATAATCACGACAACTATGTAGCTCTAGCTTCTTCCTTTGACTAATCAGCGTGCCTAGGATTGTTGTCCCTGGCATGAACCTTCTCTGGATTACTAATACAGGGCTGGAGAGATGGCTAGTGGAATCTAAGACATGTAAACGTGACCCCCCTTCAGAATTCCAGTAACTGGCAAAAGTGTTTGAAATTCATCGCCACCTTGGGTGCTTTCTAGCATGTTTGTGAAGAGATAATTAGGACATATATTGTTAGTTTTGAGATCAGGATCTGAAAATTGATCTGCTACATATTTGATTTTAGGGTATTTGTTTAAATCATAGTTATAACTTAGCCCACGGGGCGTAAAATGGATAGTGAATGGGTGTTCTGTTAAGGAACTCCTTCTGTAAGTTCACCGGTTTGAAACTCCTTGCATGCTTACTTACAAAAAAAAAATCATAGTTATAACTTATCTCCTATCTTAGATTTAATATATTCAACAAAATTCTCGCATGACCTTTTCCTGGCCACCTGAATGGAAAATATAAGGCTTTGAAGTTCACAATTGTGGGATAGGAGCGAAACCTCCGCCCCTGCAAATATAGAGTTTGCAACCCTGAATATATGTTGGCTGATTATAGTAGGCCCTAAGGCCATCTAATCCTCTGAAGTTGTGACCTTAATTTATGAACTAGAAATCCTAATGGCTTAGTGTTGCAAATTCTGCAATTGCTATATTAATGAATAAAGTTTAAAACTAAAGTAAGAATTTTGTTTTATAATTTCCGCTTTTTAGTTGATTACTTAAATAAATTCTAAATAGAGGAGATCATGCATTAACTTATGTAAAGATCAATTAATTAGAGGCAATGCTGCAAGCTAATGTTACCTGCCCAGTGATAGGTTGTGTGAGAATGATTGGATTGCACATTGGGTTTTGCAAAGACGGGAAAGTTATTTTGATGAGAATCAAGTATAATGGAAGCATGCTCAATTACTAAAACACATTATGAATTTATGGAACCTTTTGGAGCTTGTTTTCTTAATAAAAAATCAGAAGGGCTTCCAATTAAGAACATAAAACTACTTGGTTGCTTTTCCACTCAAACTGGTGGCATGATTCATTATTGGCCAAACTTGCAAAAGCTACACACCCTTGTTATTAGGGTCTTGGTTATGTAGTTTGTAGAACCATTACAAATTCATCGTAATTAGCTTATGGACAATGGATGACTAACTAAACTCAAGGAGAAGCAATGTACTATTATCATATGAAAATTTGACTTCAATTGACATTAAAGATTTCATGTCATGTTTTAGCCATTGGAGCGTTTCATTCTTATTAGGTATCCTTCTGGGGATTTTTAGTCCTATGGGTCTCCTTGTTAGTCAGTGAACATTCATTCCACACATGGTTAAAGATTTCAAAACACATGCAAAATGACACAAATTTTGGGCAATTTTTTGTTAGTGCATTATTAGAACCATGTGGTGAGTCCTACCCTATGGCATAGCGTTGAAGAATATAATTTAGAAATGTACTTTTGCATAGGTTCGGTTTGAATGTGCCAGAAATAGTTCGAGTTAAGTCTATTTTGTATTTTGCCATTGAATCGACGCTCTGCAAACTTCAATCCTGTCAGATTCTCTCTTGAAACAGATATGTCATTTCTTTTACTTGTGGGATCCTAACATTTCTTAAAAAATAAGGCTTTTTCTCTCATCTTCACCAACCATAAATTATTTGAAGGATAAAGAATGGAGAGCAATGAAGGCAAGTGCACATTAAAGTCTCCAAATTGCAAGTGCTACTTCTGTTGGTCTATTGATTTTTCTTGCCCTTGACATCTTCCATCTTTTTCCCAATTTTAGAGGGAATATGAAGAGTACAAGATCCAAATTAATACTCTTGTGGCCAAAGCACAAAAAATGCCCGAGGAGGGAAGGACCATGCAAGATGGGACTCCATGGCCACACAACAACACTCAAGACCATCCTAGGATGATCCAAATATCACATGCTTGTCTTTAATCCTTTAGTCTTATCTTTCCTTTGTAGTCTATATACAGTATCGATCATAAATTTCTTTTCTATTTGTTAACATGCATCTACATATGTTTCAAATAGAGTAAATTAGTTTTATTGAACTTTTTACTTTCCACTTCAGGTTTCTTAGGTCATAGTGGGGGAGTTGACAATGATGCCAATGAATTACTATGGTTAGTTTATGTATCCCGTGAAAAGAGGCTTGGTTTCCAACACCACAATAATGCTGGTGCAATGAATGCATTGGTATATTCCTTGCTAAGTATACATTTTTTTGTTTTTTGCTGATTTCCTACTATAAATTTCATGATTCATTATACTGATGATTGCTATCCCATTTCTCTAATTAGGTCTAAGTTTCGTCTGTCCTCACAAATGGCCTCTTTCTCTTGAATCTTGACTGTGGTCATTATATAAACAACATCAAAGATCTTCGTGAGGCAATGCGTTTTCTAATGGATCATGCTCTTGGGAAGAAAACTTGCTATGTACAGTTACCTCAAATATTTGATGGTATTGATAGAAATGATCGATATGCTAATCACAACACCGTGTTATTTGATGTAAGCACTGATCAACCCCCAATATGCACTCTTGTATGAAATTATGAAATTTCCTTATATTTTCAGCCTGGCATATTAATTCTGAAATCTTTACAGATCACCTTGGGAGGTTTTGATGGAATCCAAGGGCTTGTCTATGTGGGTACAGGGTGTTGTTTTAATAGACAAGCACTCTATGGTTATGACCCTGTCCTCAGTGAGAAGGATCTTGAACCAACATGTTTTCAGATATGCTGCTAAGGATCTAGAAAGAAGAGAAAACAGGCAAACAAAGGGTATGTTGATGATAAAAAGAGAACCAAGCAAACTGAATATACCATACCCATATTTAGTTTCGAAGACATAGAAGAGGTTGTTGAAGGTGAGAAATCCTAGTCCAAACCAGTGACTTGTATTCTTTGACAACTAATTTAACCTTAAATATTTCTCACCCTCATCCTTCTTTGAAATTGCATTTGGCAGGATTTGAAGATGAGAAAGCATTGCTTATGTCCGAAAGAAGCTTAGAGAAAATATTTGGTCAACCACCAGTTTTTATTCAATCTACTCTCATGGAAAATGGCGGTCTGCCACAATCTGCCAATCCTACTTCTTTATTGAAAGAAGCTATTCATGTTATCAACTGTGGATATGAAGACAAGTCAGAATGGGGAAAAGAGGTACGTTGAGTAGATCTGGATCTGCATCTAATTGATGATGATTTGGATAAACATTTTTCCTAAACGTGCATAAATTCCTTTCAGATTAAATCATGCCATGCTAAATTTATTTTTGTAAGTATAGTAACATGATATAATAAGTGTACATTGGTATTTGTTTTGCAGTTCCTATGACGTCCTCTCGAGTTTCTAAAAACCATACCGTGCCTTTAGTTTTTTACCCGAGTCTTGTTCTGTTGTGTACAATTGCTGTCATAATTGGAAATTTCATTTGGTGAAGACAGAGACACAATCACCATTTTTTTGTTTGCTGTCAATGGTATGTTTGCAATCTCCCTGGATGCTCAGTTTACTATTCTTCTTCTCGGTGTTATACACTTTTGCTTATCAACTATTTTTTTTCCCTTTGCAAAATCTGAGCAGTTTTCTTATTTCATTTATGAGGATTTTAAGTAGTTACCCACAGCTTCTCAATAATACATATTTCTATTTCTATAAGTCATTAGTGAAATTATCATGAATCAAAATTTCCATATTCTAATGCAACAACGTGTATGGTTTGATCTTTTTGCCTCTGTTTAGCAAGGCATATATTGCATTTTTTTTTTAATTTTTACTTTTTTTTGGTGATGTGTAAAAACTTTGGTGACTAACTAGAGAATCATATTTTAGGGATAAAGTCTTATCTATATGTGATTTGTCAGTAAGTTCACCTATAGTAAGTCTACATGTGCCTACCATAGAGAAAGATTTTGAGTTTTCACATACCAGGCCAATGCGCACAAAATTTTCACAAAAACATACAAAGACAAACTATATTTAGTATTTCCAATTTTCAACGGATAGAGGTTGTCTTACATGATGCAATGCTTCGTTGGCTTTCTCAGACTCAACTTAAGATGGGATTTCCTATAGATGATATTAGCTTTGTTACAACATATTGTTTAGATGGATTATCATATTTTAAAATAAAGAGAGTATATTTCTTGCTTCTTTGTAGGTCTGGCTTGACAAAAAAGCCAGTTTGTCATCTCCATTTACCTTATAAGTTTCACTATTACTCTGTTTCTTTTGTTGTTTCTAGTTAGGGTTCTACTTAGATACACTTGCATATGAAAAATCATTGTACTGATAGGATGAATTAGATCCTGTCATTTCCTAAGGATTTTTTTCGGTTCAAATGCTCAATTTGAGGATTGCTTGGCCAATATATTTATGAGATTTATTAGACTTGTTCTAGCATTGGCTGGTTTGATTCTCATTTATTTAGCAAGGCTGCCTCATATGAATGTAAGGTTGCAGATTTTTAGGTATAAAAGCCAGTGAGTTTTAATTTGTAGATGGGTTGCGGTCAATTACTATCTAAATAATTCAAAGGCGTAATTTTATTTATTTTTATGACATGCCTAGGTATTGAATCAGTAAACAACTTAACTATTTGCCAATATCTCAACAAGTAATTTGCTGGTTAGTGCATCTAAAAAGAATAGGCACAATTATTTTATTGTCAGAAATAGTCATGTCAAATCTTGCATTTTTATAGACCTAACCAACAATTTGCTAATTTACTTTACTAATTTAATGGAAGGAAACTCTATATTTCTCAACAGTTTTGAAACTCTCGTAACTGCAATAGTACAAGTTTTGGCACCAAAGGAGAGCTCACATACAGAGTTTGGCTCTAACTTCAAGAAAAAGACATCTTTCAGAGTAAAAAAGAGAAATTTAGGAATAAGAATAAACACTTCTCCGTGATCAGTCAGATATTTTAGGATTCTTCATCTTTGCCGCTTCATAAAAGAATTTATTAAAGAAAACAATATCAGTCATTCTCTTTCAAATTCTAGATTCTATCCTGGTTTTCTCTTCCTTAAAATATATATCAATCCTTTTGTTTTGCTTCCAGATTATGTTGTAGTTTATTTCATCTCTTTTATCCTTAAGAAGGATATTTATCTTCTTGTTCATTGGCTTCTCTACAGTTCATTTAAATTGGATATATGTCAGTTAGTTCACTGAGTTCTCTGTAGTTTTTTATTATTGGCTATTGATATTTTGTCCATTGAGTTCCCTAGGGTTGAGTATAATTCTTTCCTTTGTTAGCAAAGGGTATTGACTTCTTTTCATTTTCTACATTCTCTGTAACTAAATACAATTCTCCGTATCATTGCAAAAGGGAGTCCATCATTACTTGGGGGTTTGAAATTTTTTTCTCCTATTGTATAATGTTGATCTCGATCATCTTGTTTAGCTTCTAAAGTTTTTAGTGGCCTATCCTTTTCAGATCCTTTCACATGGACATTGTCTAACACTATATCTCCAATCTTGCAGGAAGGTCATCAAAATCTCCCCTTTATCTACCATGGGCTGCTAGGATCAAAATTGCAAAGGGAGTAGCTAGAGGCTTGGCTTATTTACACGAAAGGAAGTATGTTCATGGAAATATTAACCCAAGCAATATCCTTTTGGGGTTTGACATGGAGCCATGCATAGCAGATTTTGGAATAGACAAACTACTGGACACTGCCAATGTCAAGTATAGTAGCTTTGCCATCCACCTAAGGAACCTTGATGGTATATTTTCAGGGAGCAAGAGTTCCACTAGTTCCCGTGATAGCCTGCAGACAACACCTGATTTGCGTGGAAGTCTAGGGACATCCAATAACTTTGTATCTCCTTACCAGGCCCCAGAGGCATTGAAAACTCTTAAACCCAACCAAAAGTGGTATGTTTATTCCTTTGGGGTTATTTTTCACCTTCAGATAAGAATTTTGCAGCATGGGGTCAAAACTTTGTCGATGACAAGCATCGTCTTTTGCACATCATATATCTTACTCTTCGACTAGAGGTTGAAGGAAAGGAATAAATCTCAGTATCTGTGGGGATTGCATTGAATTGTGCTTCTTCTTCCCCACAAAAGAGACCATCAATGAAGGAGATATTGCATTTTCTAGAAAAAATCCCATCATCCGCAACAGATTAACCAATTCTTTTTGCCCCTGTACCAGCCTTGCTTTGCCATAAGTTGGACTGAGATGAGGACTCACACCCACATTCCATTCAACAGCTCTACTTAGACATTTACATAACTCATATCGACACCTCCAAGTTTGGCACTCAGCAACAGACAAATTTTGTAGGCAACTCTGTTGCTTATAAATGGCCAGAGACTCAAAGATTTCAATAATTTTACAGTTGAAGTTGATGTTTGTAGTGAAGCTCAGGGAACAAACTTAACTCAATGCTTATTAGGCATCCACATTCTCATATTTTTCTTGCAACTCATTCTCAGTTTTGATGGAAAGGTGATAGATGGTGCATTATAGTTGCATTGGCAAGGGATGGATTTTAATTGCAGGTTGAAGCAAATCAAATTGATGAGAATTATTGTTGGAAATTGAATTTGTTGGTTCAGCTATAGCTTGCATATACATAGCAAAAGTTTCTTCTCTTTCTTCAGGTTAGCATATACAATATACATATAAATATGCTTTTCAGGAACAAATGATAACTAATGAAGACCATGAGAATGCTATATGACTGCTTTCCTATAAAGACCATGAAATAAAGATAGGTGACCCTATGCTTGTATTTGTATTATATTCTGCCCAACATCTTCTTACTTAGCTGGAGAACAATTGGCTGCAACAATATTTATATCAATGTCTATGGAATGCTTCTGCTGCTGTTATTGAACAGGTCCATCATACTATATTCTTCCCAAGCCATATTTTATTGATGACAGTGTTAATTTCTTTTTAATGTTTGAGTAATGTATACATCATGATGACTACATTGATTACCTTACACTATTTGGATAATAATTACATCATAATATTGTATTGGATTGGTTGGCAACATTATATTGTAATGTTAGGATATTTCATTAATTTCAATCATGATAAACTTATGCAAACCATTGTACATTATTTTAAATGCAAAGTACTGGGTGTGTTGTCAATTGGTTAAGAATAAACTAATGTACTTCACATTACACATTATTCTAAATGCAGATTGTTTGGTGTGGTAGTGTCAATTCGTTTTTTGAGATGACTTATGGAAAATGATTAATAATTGTGTGATAAAGTTAGTTTGTGTGATATAATTAACATAAAAGCTTTCATAATCTATAAATTGACTTTCAATTGCAAGGTGACTAGATTGATTAGATCATAGATTTGACCACACTACAGATACGATTCCGAGTACAAAGTCACATGGGTGATGAGTATCTGGAAAGTGATAGCCAAAATATTTATATAATGCATAACATTTGTATAGTAATTGGGTTGGGGTTGCTTTGAAAAGTGCACACCAAAAAGAAAATATTTAATAATAGTTATGTCATTTCACAAGGTACTTCACTTTGTAAATTATAAAAAAGGCTGATATAATTATAGTATTTGTAAATAGAATATAGAGAATCCATAAAATATTATAGAATTTAGTATTTGTAAATAGAATACAAGTCATCTTGAGGAGATATGGTTGCCAAGACAGGCCCATAGTATCCTACCTGCTCTTTGCCAAATTCAGTTTTCTATGTGATATTGGCAACAAGACAAGTCACATAGCTAGAAAATGGAAGTATCTGATTAGTCAAATTTTAATTCAGATTAGTCAAATAAAAGTTAGAATAGATGAACTTGTATCAGATTTACTCTTGTACAATTTGGAGATGTTTCATTAGAAATTAAATTAATATCTCTGTTGAAATACCTTTCTTACGACTGAATAATAATTACTTTGAGAGTTTGCAAATTTCTTGTACTTGAATCTTGTGTAATTGTTGGAATGTGTATATTCTAGAATTTTGTATGCTTTCTATAGCCGAATCTTGTTAAGGTATGTGTTTAACGATAATAGAAATTGTACAATTTGCAGGAAGAATGTTAGCCTTATCAGGAACTATGTTTAACAAGAATATACATTGTAAAATTTGCAGGAAGAATCTGAGGAGCTGTCCAATGTTTCATCTTCAGAGGATGATATCTCTCAGTATTAGCCCTTGGAACAACTGGAAAACTTGGTGAGACAATAAGGGGGTGTCAAATCTCTCATTCGCAATCTAAGCATGATTGCAAAAATGCCAAAGTTGCAGAAGGAGGCTCAAAGCAAAAAAAATTACATCATCCATATAGTGGAACTATTTGTATGTTTTAAATTTTGTTTTAGTTTGTCACAGTGTGGTCACCTCCAACAGGTCATTTGTAATATACAACAAGCAATCCTTTGCTTTCATTTGATCATGATCTTGGTCCACTTTGTTTCTTATATAGTCCCAAATTCCCAGTCTTTTTTGAGAGGAAGAAATGAGTTGGCTGCGGTTTCCTAAGAGCTTTCACTTTTAAGTTTTTATGCTCATTCAGGGCTATTGTAAGAATTATGTATGCCATACAAATTTTCCCATATGTGATGTGTGTTTAGACAAGAATGGACTAGAGCCTATTTTCTTGCTATTTCATACAACACATTGACGTCTTTTCTTCTTCAAATATATTTTTCCCATGCAATGACATGTTCACTGTATAATGTGATGCTAGTGATGCTATTTGAAAGCCTTTTTCGCTATTCTGTAAAACTGTTAATTCTCTGATTGTTTTATAAATTAAAGTGTTCCATTTTTTTTAGTATTAATTGCAAATCTTCCACTACCTAGTTTTAATGTTACATTTTTTGTCTTCTTTTACCCTCTAACAACTAACAACTAGTTTATAAGAAATATTTTGTAAGAAATAAGAAATATTTTGTAAAAAATAAGAAATATTTTATATATACAAATAGTTTGTATTTATCAAATTTATTATAAGTAATATTTTATTTAATTTTAATCACAATGATTATGGATATTTATTATAAGAAATATTTTATTTAATTTTAATCACAATGATTATGAATATTATATATATTTTAATTATAACTGATTAGTAATTTTTATTGTATAATATTTTTTTAAATAATTATCTATATTAATTTTTTCATTCTTTAATTATTAGAATATAGTATAATATTTATAATATTTACTACTTTATATTTAGTACATAATACTTATATATAAAATATGAATATATCAATAATTAAATTGAAATTTACAAATATGGATATACTATTCAACTTTGTTGTATAATTTATGAAATCAAGGTTGGAGTTAAAAATAAGTCAAAGATCAGGGCACACTGTCAGCCAGCCAGAATGCCCTCCGCGCAGCCTTGTAGTTGTCATAATCTCACCGGCCGCCTCTCTCTAATGGAAACAGATTTAAACATGTAAAGCTAAGTTTTTATTTTGTAAAATTATGTTAAAAAAAAACTAAAGAAAAAAACTAAAAACTATTCAAATTTATAAATTTGACGGGGCACAGGCGTGCCGCGTATGCATTAGGCAGTGGTTGAAGCACGCTCTACATATCCAAAAAATATATGAACGTATCTCCATATCCAAAAAAAAAAACGATGTACACGATTGAGGGTAATAGCAAAGGGATCGGTCATAGTCCGGACTCAGAAATTTGCTTTACCTGTCTCGTCTCGTCTTTCCCATTGATATGATCCATGCATACCACATGAATGGATGGCTCTCATACTGAAACTATCATGCCACGGCTTGTAACTTCAGATGGCTATCAATATGTACCATGGGGTAGTTCATTTACTGTAGTTGTTGTTGATATCTAGTATTTAATGTTGTTGTGGGTAGTTTGATCTTAAGTTACTTGAGATTCAACAATTTGCATCAATTTTATAGCAATATTAAATAATTTATTATAGATAATTTTATAGCAATATTAAATAAGTTGTTAAGATCCAACTGAAACCCTGGTTAATTTTCCTTCCTTAGGTTTTCCCAAAACCAATTTTCGGGCGCGTTGGCATCAAACAACATGACCAGAAGACAAACGTCCTGCCATTAATGGATGGGATCAGGATGCAGCGATCAAATTTCCAGGAACTCGTAACATCTGACAACATGACCGAAAGAGATAGGTCTGCCATTGATGTCTAATAAGGATGGGATGGAGCCACGCCTGTCTCACAGAGGATAGGCTCGCTTTAAGGGTAAGGTTGTCTGGCACCGCCATCTGGTTTGCCGGCTAAACGTCAGGCTCACCGGCAGAACATCCCGTTGAAAGGACAAGTAATAATAATCACAACATTGACATGGAGCGTGTGAAACAACTAGCATACAACCCAAATGTCACCATGTTTGGAATTTTAATTGTTGTGGTCTTTTCTCTACACAGAATCGGGTTACGTAAAACCCGATTCTAATCCTACTCTCTAGTTTCTTATTTTCAATCTGCCTACATCTCCATAAAACTCTCCTCATTTCTCTTTCGTAGTTCGCCATTTTCTTTCGCTGCTTGCAGTTGCATCCCACTACTTAATAAATGGCTCCATTTCGTTTTGTACCAGTGACTTCGGCAAACTTTTTATATGGGTGTTTTTAATAGGTAGATCAAATTGGCATCTTTTGTATATACTTTTACCAACATAAAATTATTCACCCTACCCGTAGAGGAAAAGATGTTGGAAAAAGGTGCGGTAGAGCAGCGCTTTCTGCATGGAAATGATGGAATGGGTGGATTTGGGAAGAGATGGTATGTTTGTTTATCTGCATATTTAGTTGTCTTTTGTCACTTTTTCCTTTTTAAAATAGGACTGGTTTTATTAACAGCTCACTGAATGACAACTCTAAGTCTATTTTTTCAAGTGTGCATGGAAAATTATGATCGATCCTGGTTGGTTGTTAGAGTTATACAAAAATATAAAGTAATGCTCTTCATAAGCATATTCTATTGTAAATTGCCGAAATTGTCCGTTTGGACAACCCTGAAAACCCTTTCTGAAATATAAGCATCATCCCATCCCCTTAGTTTTACCTCTATTTGCTTTTGGTTTTGGTCGGATAAAAAAATATATCTGTCCAAAACGTTGGTTGTCTAAGAAAGTCATATTCCTTGAGATTCTTATGTTGGGAGAGTTAATGGCGGATTAGAGAGACAGATAGATAGCAGAGTTAATGTAAGAGCTACTGGATTTAGCTGTCATACATTTCATGGAGGTAATAGACATAACTGTCCTCATATATTTGGTAAAAGAGGGCTTCCTTGTAGTTTTGGAGTTAATGCCAACTCTAGATTAGACTTATGCCATGTCAACTATGGATTGGAACTGGAGGTAATCTACATAGCTGTCCTCATATATATATGGTAAAATAAGGCTTCCTTGTAGTTTTGGAATTAATGCTAACTCTGGATTAGACTTATGCCATGTCAACTATGGATTGGAACTGTAGCAACTCTGAATTGAGTTGCTATAGCTCCAATCCAGAGTTAACAACTCCAATTATGCACCCTCCAATAGAATTGTCAATACTGGACACCGAATATGCACCCATAACACGAATGCCGCATTTAGCATAGATACCATGTTGGGATGGAAAGACTGCATCATGTGGCCATGGTGTCCGCTTGATTCCTGCCCTCAATTTTCGGCTGTGGTAGACTCATGTAGACATCTGGAATATGCATCTTGAGCTATCAGCCACCCAGACAGGTCTGAGCAGAATTAACTGAGTTTACCAGCCAGTGTTTATGGTTATTCCTGGCTATTCCTCCCAACTGCAACGTACCTGTTTACACATCTCGGAAAACTAATAGGGATTAGTCTCGAAGCAGTCATGGATGTGTTCCTGCTTAGAACTTACCTGTTTACAGGTCCCACTCACCCCAACAAACTAATCTCGAAGCAGTCATCGGTGTGTTCTGACCTCTCTCAATCTGTCTGTCTGTTCACTCAGCTCACCTAATGGAATGTAAATGATGAATCAGGGTTTCCATTATAATACAATTGAGATAAAACAATGAGGGTAACATAGGAAGGGAAACCAATAAGAAATAGGCAGTTTGTTTTAGGTCATTTAATGTAGATTATTTAATGCAACTGCAGTAGGTATGTCCTTCATTAAACCACTTAAGATTTTAAGCCGTTTAAGATTTATCCACCTAGAACATGCCTGCTATCTCTGCTATCTAATATGGCTTACAGCAATCCACTGAGAATATACTTGCCACTACCACTTTAAATAGCTTGAGAATATACTTGCTACTACCACTTTAAATAGATTGCATTAACATACCTACTATTATCACATTAAATGACTTGTAGCAAACTGCTTATTGTTTGCCCTTAAAAAGTACATTTAGTGATCCTAATCAGCCTAATCATTGGCCTAGCCAATACCAATGACATGCAATAGAGCTGTGGATCCTATATGACCTCGAAGCAGCCGCTCTACATCCCGGGTACATCAGGGTATAGAGGATCGAAGAAGAGCATAGCCTCCGCACATGGATAAAAGAAGAGAAAACTTGTAGCCCAACTTCGATGAAATCACATAGGCCAACACCCCGTTTCGATGACAAGTTGATTTAAAAAATTGGAGGCATGGCATTGAAGTATATAGTTTTGAAATTGGTCAAATTTAAATATGTGTAACACTGTTATTGTTGTTGGATATTAACTTTGATTTCAACAGTTGTCAAACCTTTTTCAGCGATTGTCAGAAGTATTGTCAGGTAACCTCGGCCTGGCTATCCCTGTCCCTATCCCTACGCTTGTTTTGAACCGATGCTTTCATAATTACCATAATGTCAGCTTGGAGGCTTTTCACCTCCATGTGCCGAGGCTAATAACCTCTACCTCCTTTGCATATCCATACTCCCAAAAATTGTATAGAGCATTCTCACAAACACTACACGAATCGTGTAAAAAAAAAACATATAATCAAACAATATCATAAAGAAAATAATAACTTTATGACCATACATAATAAAAAAAAATTAAATATTGCTTTTAGAAATTGGATATCACACTTCTTATTTGTTTTACTCCATAAAATCTGAGGAACCATATGCAATTTACTATATCAGCAAAAATATATGAGGTGTAGAACTAAATAATGAAATACATAGAAGAGAAACCATATGCAATTTACTATATCAGCAAAAATATATTAGGTGTAGAACTAAATAATGAAATACATAGAAGGAGACCTCTTATTTAGATAACTTCATAAAATAATTAAATATATAGAAGGAGACTTAATATCGGAACTTATAAAGAAATAATTATTATTTGATTTCTCAACCATTAAGAGTTGGACTAATTATGGCATGATAAAGAAAACAATTATACCATTGTATTTTGTTATTTTGTTTTGTTGTCATATTTATTTATAACAACCTTGGAAAGTTCTCACATAAACATACAAACTTAGTTGATAAATTAGACTATATAAACTTAACCAATTGTACTTACAACTAGTGTAAATTCAAATCCTAGGCTTTATCAAGCGTCGAGAGGGATCAAATATCTCTAGGTGCAAACCTCTTCTCAGGGCACTCAAGGAGGTTTGCACCTGAAGAGATTTGATCTCTCTCAACACTTTATAGAGCCTAGCATTTGGATCTACACTAGTTTTATTTCAATTTTCAACGGCGTCTTCTTGATATAATTCTTTTAGTTAGTTGTTACATTATATCACATATAGATTAGTGTTTTATTAATCAAAATTCATTTGGCTTTGGAATGTATGTAGTATGATATAATTATTCTCTAAGTTAATTGTTACATTATATAAAATATAGATTTTTGTTTTATTAATCAAAGTTAATCTTGCTTTTGAATTTATTTAGTATAATAATTGGCATGGAGCATGGGATATATCTCTATCTTTATCAAATTATTAGTATTGTCTTATTTCTTTAAGTGAATACATGTTTTTTTTGGGTTCCTCTCTCAATAGTTGGATTGATGGTCAAACTAGGTTTGATATTCTTGAAAAAAAATCTTTTTCAAAGCTTACCATATCTAAGAAGTTGTATATCTATGCGAAGTTTTTCCAACATATGCAATCATGCTTCTCTTTAATACCTTTTTGAACCTTTAGGTTAGGGTTTTTTTTTGGGGCCACACACTAGTAGCTTGAGTGGCTTCTCCTTGTTTCTTAAGCTTCTAATGGAACTTTTATTTACCCTTATATTTGACTACAATAAGCTCGGACTTTAGTAGTGTTATTCAAAATACTATTTTGGACTCTACAATTGTTATTTTCTTAACCATTACTATATTTAGGCTCTTCAACTTTGAATTAAATATCAATGCGAACATATAATCATCTCCCAAATTGTTGATAGTTATGAACTTGATTTCTTCCTTGACCTAATATTGCCAATATGGTTTGAATGTGATCATCCTTAATAATTAGGTCTTCTACCTTTCTCTTTTATTGACATACAATGATACTATGCAATGAAATATATAATAAATTGGTTGTGGTAGTGATGCAATTGATATCAATGTATGTATTCATTCTCATGATGCCTTACATATATTGAAAAAGATTCCTACCATGAAAATTTATTTGTGCCAAATTTGATGGAGGCAAATACCTTATTGTATTCCTAAGCCGATTTTACAGATGTCCCAAATTAGTGCACTAGACCATTACTTAGACAATAACTTCAACAACAAAATTCCTAGTCGCAGAAGCCAAAGTGACATTGCATAATACGATTCCAATGCAAGCTACTTCAACTTGGGATTTGATAGTCTCATTCAATTCCAATGGATGAGGTAGATGTTTAAATTAGGTTAATTGTGGGGGTTTTGTTGAGCATATGTAATGAACATAAATAGGATAATAATTAAATAAGGTTTATAATTAAATAAAAGAATAATTGTTAATTATTATAGTAGTAGCTATTAATGTGAAGGGACATAACTCTTCATTATGAAAAGATCAAGTCATATTAAAGACGAGCTATGTTGTAATATCATATCATCTTTTAATCTATCAATTTATTCATATTTTATTATCTGTGGATATGTGAATTATTTCATAAATTAGTTAATTGAGAATATCCAACTATGGAT
Organism: Pseudotsuga menziesii; assembly: GCA_001517045.1. Classification (NCBI taxonomy): domain Eukaryota; kingdom Viridiplantae; phylum Streptophyta; class Pinopsida; order Pinales; family Pinaceae; genus Pseudotsuga; species Pseudotsuga menziesii. The sequence goes on from LPNX011144340.1 coordinate 551,468, forward strand.
GTTACAGTGGTATTAGAGCTATACGGACCTTGGACAACATTATTTACACCTTGTGTAGATTTGGGTTTCCCAAAAAAATAGGACTTTGTCCTTTAAAATAAAAATAAAAAAGTAAAAGTAACCCCCCCCAAAAAAACTAAACAATTTGTTTTAGACCATTTAATGTAGATCACTTAATGCAATGACAGTGGGTATTTCCTTCATTAAACTACTTAAGATTTTAAGTTGTTTAAAATATATCCACCTAGAACATGCCTGCTATCACCAGATTAAATGGCTTACAACAATCCACTGAGAATATGCCTGCTACTACCACATTAAATAGCTTGCAGTAAGCTACTTACTGAAAACATACCTGCTATTATCACATTAAATGACCATGCTTGCTATCACCATATTAAATGACTTACATCAATCCACTCATTAAATGACCATGCTTGCTATCACCATATTAAATGGCTTACAACAATCGACTGAGAATATATCTGCTACTACCACATTAAATAGCTTGCAGTAAGCTACTTACTGAAAACATACCTGCTATTATCACATTAAATGACTTGTAGCAAACTGTTTATTGTTCGCCCTTATGAAGTACATTCGCCCTTAAGAAGTATATTTAGCGAGCATAATCAGCCTAATCATTTGGCCTAGCCAATACCAATGACATGCAATAAATATATAGAGCCGTGGATCCTCTATACCCTAGAAGCAGCAGCTCTACATCCGGGTACATCAGGGTATAGAGGATCAAAGAAGAGCATAGCTTTCGCACATGGATAAAATATAGAGGATTGAAGAAGAGCATAGCCTCCACACATGGATAAAAGAAGAGCAAACTTGTAGCCCAATTTTGATGACATCACATAGGCCAAAACCATGTTTCGCTCACAAACTGATTTAAAAAATCATTAAAAAATCAGAGGCATGGCCTTGAAGTATATAGTTTTGAAATTGATTAAATTTAAATTTTGGAGCTAATGCTAACTCTGGATTAGACTTATGCCATGTCAACTATGTATTGGAACTGTAGCAACTTTGAATTGAGTTACTATAGCTCCAATCCAAAGTTAACAACTCCAATTATGCACCCTCCAACAAAATTGGCCCATTGGCCCATAATTGTGCACCCTCCAGCAATAAGTGGCCCATATGGTCTACGTGTGTATCACCCGCATACCAGAGAACTTTATATTATTAATATTAATTAATAATTATTTTATTATTAAACTTGATTTTAATAGCCCTCGCACAAGGTATGAAATCGATTACGTGGTCCTCAACATCTTTTAAAATCTCTATACTAATTCAAATGGTGAGATGACAACGTACACACGTTCTTAAAATCTCTATTAGCAAGTCAAAGAGTGGGTGATACACATTGCCTTTACATTTTTTAAAATCTCTATACCAATTAGAAGGGTGAGATGACAGCGTACACTTGTTTTTAAAATCTGTGTGAACAAGTCAAAGGGTGAGCCTCACCTTGTTCACATACATGTAATTGTTAATTTAATGTAATGTAATTATAGAAGATTTATAATTTTAATAATAAAAAAGTAATGAAGTACAATGATTTATTGTGTGAGTACATTAAATAATTATTAACATTAAATTCAAATTAATAAATGACAATTTATAAGGAGAATAAATAAAGAGGAAGACAATGGGTATTTGTAGATTTTTTAATATTTTTAATATTTTTAAATTATATTTTTATTTTTAGTAATTTGATTTAAAAATCAATAAAATTAGTTCAATAAAAAAATATTAACTAGTTAATAAATAAAATAAATAAATTTCAAAAATAATTTTTAAATTTTATAATATTTAATTTAATATATAAATTTTTTAAAACTTTATTTAACTTTATAGAGAATTTGCTATACACTTACAAATTAATTAAGAGTCAAAATAAGATACAAACCTAAACCCAATGATAATAAGTCCATCTTCTTCTTTTGCATTGATGTGCTCTCATTTATATTCCATTTTTCTATAAGTAACTCTCAACAAAGTTTTTTTTATAGCAACATTCATTTTTTCTCTCACTACATTTTATATATCCTCTGCCCCCAAAGATAATCTTGACAAAACTAACTTATGTCAAGAATATTTAATGCTTTTTCTAAATCTGCAACCAAGAGTATAGTCCTTGGTGCAATATAGAGCCCTCTTTCTCTTCAAAAGAACTTGTGTTTAATGAAATTGTGTAAATTTCTCCATTTGTAATGAGGTTCATTTTCAAAATCAAAGTATAAAGCATTTTTGAAGAGGCACTTTCTATAGTTTAATAGAGGAGATGTGTAATTATTTTGGTGCTTATTTTAGAGCTGATATGTGTTTTTTTTAAATAATAAAATACTATAAAAATAACATGTAGGCTCAAATTAGATAAATTAAAATGCTTCCTTGACATTTGTACTCTAAAAAGAGGTTTTCACTTCAAAATATTTGATCCCTTTAGGCTTTTGGTAAATCTCCTTTTAAAATCAAACTATGCTATTTATACTATCTTTCAATTCGTACTACTATCCCATAAAACATAAATTAATTTCAAAAGTTAATTCCTATGATCTTGCTTAATGGTCTTTCTAAAGATTAAGACATAATTAATATAAAAAAAATCATTTAATAAAACATTGAGTTGTTGTGAAAATATCAAAACTGTTCTTTTCCATAGCTTTGACACTAGTATTGTTTTGCCGCATGCATCAATCCTTTACCTTAATTTGCATGGTTGCTTTAAAAAGTTTCATTAGTCCTCTGCCTTGAGTTTGTATGTTTGATTTATGTCTTTAACATCTATGTAAAATAGATTTATATTAAATTTAAAATTTTACATTCTAATATCAAAGAGAATGTAATATATATATACATTTATGTGGTTAGTATAACGTTTTACAAAATTAAAAATAATGTAATAATAATTACAATAATATTAAAAATAATATTAAAAATAATATTGTTTGTATTTTTTTAATTATATTTTTGTTATATTTATTTTTTGTTTGTAGGAAACTAATTTCTATAAAAATAGTGTTGCACAAACATTAATTAAGTGCATCTACAACCAATTATGTTCAAGAGAATAATTGGGTACATCTATAATCATATGTTACAATTGTAATGTTAATAAATTAAATCTAAAAAACAGACTCAATAAAATTGAAAAATTAAAAAACTAAACAAAGGATCATATAAACAAGTACAATTCCATCTTAACGCCTAATTTGAGGAAAGGATTTCATCTCAAGCAATTTGACACCATAGATTGCACAGAGGCACAACCTATTTTGGATGATGTTCCCATATCAATGATGTGCCAAATTTTTATATGCACATTGATTAAAAAATCATAAAATACTTTATCCATAAAACTCCGAGGAAAATTATCCAAAAAAAATCTATTATTTTTAAAAAATAAGTAGGTTTTATTTTAATTTATGATATAATAACATTCACTTTTTCAAAACCCATACAAAAAGGTAATATGTCTCTTACCACTCTGGGTCAATATCTTAGGGATGCTTCCCATCATTCATGGATGGTAATCCCTAGTAAACATGCCAACATAGACCAGTGCCCCTAACACAAGAGAATTCAACCTAAGTACTTGCTAACATGAAACTAGTCAAATTCCCAATAATATTGCTGACAACCGGTTGAGCTAACCACTTTGACTATACAATGGCATCTTAAAAAAGATGATTTACAGTATGTTGTTGGTTAAAATACATAAGGAATGCAATGGAAAACTAAGTAATAGGAAATAGGGGCAATAGGTGCAATAGGTCCTCTGTGATCCCAATACACATTAGGAGGTGGTGTATGCCTGGGATTTAGGATAATCCATGAACTACGAAGTGAAATTTCTAGCAGTGTTAAGGCTTCGAGTAATGAAGAGGTAGGGTGTGCAAATCATCACCATCATAGATTATTTGTTGTTTATATTTCAACCATTGTAGCATGGGGAGTCTTCCTTAAACAAAAAAATAGTCAATGTCATTCAAAGGATAACCATGCGGATACAAGGGTATATGAATCTCTTCCTTTCATGTTAAGTGCCTCTTAAATTCTATCCTAGATTCCAAAGACACTACCTAATCCCAACAAGTAGCCTACACATGAAACATGATGTAGGGAAATCTGGACCTAATGCCACATTCCATGATTGAGAATACTACCTTAAAGGACTTATGGTCAAATATTATTAGTACTAGGATGGGGAGGTTTCTATTACAGTTTCCTAGACACATTACGTTAGAGAACAAGGAGCGGGGTCGTGTGCTATTCCCCTCCCTCCACAATTCCTCATGCAAAACTTTGAGATGGACGAAAATATTCACTCTTCCCTCCACCTAATTAATTATTCATACACCAACTCATTTACGTTATGTCTCTATGGATTGCTATTATAGGTGTGTGAGATTAAGGGGAATGACGGCTCAGTAGTTTCTATGCAAGTGGGCATGTTTCATTTTCCATGAAAGATTTATTAGTGATGCATGCCCTCCTCTCTTCATTTTCATTATAATTATTGATCCCCCAATGTTCCTAGTATGTGTATTCTCTAGGTCTTTGGTGAACAATTCCATTGTGTTTGTGGTGAACTAGCTAGTCATGGCTTCTAGTAGGTCCTCCAACATTCACCTTGCCTCGATTTTTCCATGGAAATGTGATGTCAATATGGTGTGCATAAAAAGGTTGTGTCTAAGTGCCAAGGAAAGAATTGCACCATTATGCAAAGTAGATTACCCAAGTTTAGGGAGAGTTGGCCAAGGAATCTCAAGCAACCTTGAAGTGGAAGGCCCAATTTGAGATGTTAGTTAAGTTTGTTGACAAATCTAGGGACAATTGTAATTTGGTGTTTAAGAAGCACATGTTAGAACTTAGGCATCAAGTGCTTGAGTCAAGAAGTGAAAACTACAATTTGAAGAAAGAAGTACATGGAGCTCAAATGATCTATCTTTACCTTTCACAATTGCTGGTTTGAGTCAATACCTTTGTCAATATGCCCCTAGAAAACATGTTATCTCTTAAAACGAAACACACGACAAAGAGAAAATTGATTGTTGAATGCATGATCTCTGTCACCCAAAGGCGAAAATATGATTCTTGTAGGAAACTCAATGATCCGTATTGCCTTACTGAACAAGAGAGGGACTTATAGATATTTAGAGACCTAGTAAATAAGGAGAGATAAAAAGACGCTTCATAAGTTATGGAAGCCTTAATAAAAGGAATGATGTTTGAAAACTAAGAGTGACAATATGATTCCGGTAGGAAACTCAATGATCCGTATTGCCTTGCTGAACAAGAGAGGGACTTAAAGATCTTTAGAGACCTAGTTAAAAAGGAGAGAAAAAAAGGAACTTCATAAGTTATGGAAGCCTTAATAAAAGGAATGATGTTTGAAAATAGTGGAAGATTTAGATTATATATTGAATACATGTCGATCACGCAAAATATGAAGGTGGAGAACCTGATTCTCAAAAGAGACTCAAGGATCACCTATTTGACAACATCTATCCCATAATGCCACAATTTAGACTGTGAAACACCCCACCGCCCTATTTGTAATCATTCTAACTCACTTATCTTTCATCTTTTATGATTAAAAATGTAATTATTTTAACTAGCTCAACTTTTATGATTAAAATGGTTAGCATACAGATTTCAGAAAATCATGGAATTTACTGTTGCTCTTTTGTCCGCTTTCTTTTAGATAAGCTTTGTGCCCTATTTGTAATCATTCTAACTCACTCATCTTTCATCTTTTATGATTAAAAATGTAATTATTCTAACTAGATCAACTTTTATGATTAAAATGGTTAGCATACAGATTTCAGAAAATCATGGAATTTACTGTTGCTTTTCTGTCAGCTTTCTTTTAGATAAGCTTTGTGTTTTTCTGAACTTATTGAATTATTTTTGCAACTTACCATTTTCATCTTATCTTGAACACTCAGTTTCATCAAATCAATTTTGCCTTTTTAATCTTATATTAGACATAAAATCAATTGAGAAAAACATGGATTGCATGCTATTAGATAGCATAACTACAATTCAAATCATGCATCCAATCAATCAAAAGAAGCTCGAAAGAAATTAACCACATCCACCATTAATATAATCAGTGTTGATGAGTTCATTTCTCATTTGATCTAGTGACGAATTGGGAACACAGACCTTCTCGAATTCGACTGTTCAAGACAATTTTTGTAAGTTTTTTCATGTTGATTTTGTCTTTTAAGAGATTGTTTCTTAAATTCTTTCATATAATTTCTAAGAAAAGTTTAAACCATTAATCTGCCTGCTTTTTTCATTATATGGTGATGGAAACTTTCTTCAAAAAAGGGTGAAGTTTTACCTCAAAGAGCAATGCTTATGATTGATTTCTTGTTGTTGTTTTGGATGTGGATGCATGCATAGGAGAACAAGGAAATGGGAAAAAATAAAATCGAAATTTAAGAAATTGAGAATTCAAATTCAAGGCAAGTCTACTTTTCAAAACGAAGGATGGGCATCTTCAAGAAAGCCAGCGAGCTTGCTATTTTATGTGGTGCAAAGATTGCTATCATTGTATACTCTCCTGTAGGAAAAGCCTTCACCTTTGATAGCCCTGACATTGACTTTGTGCTGGATAAGTATCAAAACATTCCAGTGAATATAGACAACAAGAAAGTTCAGAAACTTTTGAAATTAGAAAAGCAATACAACCATGTATTAAGGGAACCAGAAGCAGAAAAGAATCTCTCATAGGAATTGAAATGAAAAGAGACAAAGAATGATCAATATAAGCCTGGGGAATTCTTGGTGGAAAAGGGATATAGAAACTCTAAATCTTGCTCAATTGATAATGTTTAGTGGAGAACTTAAAACATTCAAGCAGAATATTATTAAGGCTACAGAAGAGAAGCAAGCTGCAAGAAACAACTCGTCCAAATTAATGCCACTGAAAGAAACATAAACTATGCTACAAAGGCCTCATCAACAGTCTTCTTACTTTCAATTGTAGCTGATATAGAATCTCAATGTAATGCCCATATTTGACTAGACATATCGAAATGTTGCATTTTGTTTTCTTAGTAAATGTTGGACTTAGTTCGACTAAGTAAACCATATTTATGACATGATAGATGTCTAAGATGTTACTATGCTTATGTTGATACATTGATGGTGATGTTATGATTATGTTTGTGAGGTTACTATGTTATAGTTATCATGATATTCCTTTGTTCATAAAGACAATGTATGTTTAATTGTCATCATTGATAAATGTAATATATATATGATGTGGTACATGGATATCGACCCATGATGTGATCAATTTAATGATTTATACAATGAAAGGAAATGTTGTTGATAATATGCACCCACTGATGATTGAATGGAGATATTATTATGAATGTATGTTTTCAAAGTACTAATCTGTAGGACACACGGGCCATGTAATACATGGATACTTTATATGAAGTGTGGTATAGTATCTATTTCTGCAGAAGAGCCTTGATTACCAAAATTGATGATACGATGACACAGACCAATAATCTTGATAGCAGCAAAGTATGTTTTTGATAGGGTATATAGACCTAGGATGTTGAGAGGGATGGATGTGTTCCACCCTATGTTTTTATGATACTCGAGGTCGTGGGAGGGCTGTGCTGAGACACGCTCCCCATGTTGTTGTGATGACGACGGTCGGATGTCTGCTAGGAGAGGCTAGGTTTGCTATTCAGCCGACGCTATCGCTCTCAGGTTCTTATGTGGTCAGGTCGGTGAAGCCGACATCCACTTCTATACTAGTAGAGGAAGGATAGGGAGGGTGCGGATATAGGTTAGGATGGGAGGATGTTATAGCTAGTACTGTGTTGGGTCAGGGGGGATCTACGACACCAAGATTAGTAGTAGTAGGTGTCTCTTCCTTGAAAATA
>LPNX011144357.1:12048-19548 GCA_001517045.1 Pseudotsuga menziesii
TCCCTAGGTCAACTTGACCGTTGTAAAAAGTCAACAAAAGACGGTGCCGTCGCTATAGAGACGGTCAGGCGTGGATACAGCGACGTCCAAGAGTTTAGGCGTGGATACAGCGACATCTAAGAGTCCGGGCGTGGATACAGCGACAGCTAGGTGTGGATACAGCGACGCCTCGTTCCTCTTACATCGGATTTTACACCAAAAAGTAAGAAACGTGGAAAACCTCCGTGGAAAAATCCACGCTTTTGTACTAGTGTAAATATACGGCTACCAAAGTGACAATGAGTAGCTTATCTAAAGTTGTCCTTGAGTTCTCACAATGTGTGGTTGGGACTGTCACATAGAGAAAGAACCTAGGAGATGACATACCCTACATGGGAGGAAGAGTATTTTACATCTTGGAGGAGGGATTGACTCCCTAGACAACATTGGTGTACATGGTTTCTTACATGAAATCCTAGAGTTGAATTGGAGATGACTAGGCTGCGACAAGAACCATCCACCAATATCCACCAATATCCATGTGCATTTTTTCAAAAATGATAGTTCCATGTAGAGGTAATAAACTAGGCTAGGGCGTTTTTTAAGAAATTTATAGTTCTCCTACATGCTCCATGGACTCCAGTCTCCTACATGCTCCATGGACTCCAGTCTCCTACATGCTCCATCCACCAATATCCATGTGCATTTTTTCAAAAATGATAGTTCCATGTAGAGGTAATAAACTCCAAGGTAAAGAAAAATATAGCCTGGTTTAATGGCCTCTCAAATGCAAACTTACTATTTTGTATTTTAGGGCATGCTATAAGGTTTTCATCCAAGATAAATATGGACTTTGGAGGAATTCAAAGGGCGGGCCCAATTCAACTATTCTACTATGGTTTGTTCTCTCACCAATGCTGCTCAGCCTGCTGATGTCAATGTTTCTGATATTTAATAGTGTAGCATGACTGCAAAACATCGCCTTGAATTCTTCAAGCAGACATAGGTATTTGTCATTTTCCAATATTGCAGACATGGCTATCTATATCCTCTCAATCATGGTTGTCATGAGTATTTTTCCTCTCAATCATTCATTGTTTAATTTGTTCTCCATCTTTGTCAACAACACAAAATATCCATATTTACCATTTTAAACATTAACCTTTATGAACTTACAAAATATTCTTTATTGAGATGAGAATTCAACACGCAGTGCATGACTTAATACTTGTAAGTTTCAATTTTATAAAAAATAAATAATCTTTTCTCCTAACCTCTATTTAATGACACCCAAAACCTACACTCCACTTCTGCTTCTTCACCCATTGTTTGTGCTGACAATTATGTCTAGTTGTTGTCGATTATGTTTAGCCCCCATGGTTAGAACTTAGAAGGAATGATTGTAATCCTCCCCATCCATGTTCAATTCCAACAAGTGACATGTTGAGCTCTTAAATTAGTATAATATGTATTTCATGTATTTCATTTAGTGTTAAGGATTGATTGTCTTCTTTAGTATCAACTTCATGCATGTCCAATTTATCTATTCCCATTTTCACACTACTTAAAAATTATGCTTGCTGTGTGTGATGTATATTTCCTTCTCATTTTTTGATTCCAGGTAGCAAGAAAATGGTCCAATTAGGAGTCATAATTGTCCTTTTAGCAACCTTTGTATTCTAGTTTCTTCAATATTAGGTCACTTAGGTTCATGCACAATTAATTCCAACTATTACTCGGTCAGTAATGCATTCTAAAATGGCACACACATTGATACATCCCCAGAAATTCATTTGGGAATTTGTTAAGAATAGTAAGTACTTACTTCATGTAATGCATTCAGTACAAATGGAAACAAAGATCCATCCGAATCTTCCGACAAAATGCAAACCACAAATTCAACATTTAGGTTCTGTTAAGTGTTTCTTTCACTAATAACAGAACCTCCAATTGTGTGTTGACATGGGCTGCCATCACTTGCTCCATATCTAATTACAAGACAGTAAAATATGTGTCAGAAATCCTTACCTGAAGGATGAATTTGAACAAGTCCTAAAATATTCCCAAATTGGAGACCAACATGCCAAAGTTGTATTGCAAAATATCCTACTAAACACAATAAATCTGCTGAATATATTGTTAGACAAAAAATCTCAAAATTCAGAATCGACAGTTCAAAGATTGAAACAAAGCCTTGTTGAGAAAGTATAAAAACATTGCATTTCAATTTCTATAACAATTAGGGTCATGCACAATTAAGTCCAACTATTACTCTGTCAGTAATGCATTCTAAAATGGCACACACATTGAGACATCCCCAAAAATTCATTGGGGCATTTGTTAAGAATAGTAAGTACTTACTTCATGTAATGCATTCAGTACAAATGGAAACAAAGATACATCAGAATCCTCCAACAAAATGAAAACCACAAATTCAACAATTAGGTTCTGTTAGTTTCTTTCACTAATAACAGAACCTACAATTTTGTGTTGACATGGGCTGCCATAACTTGCTCCATATCTTATTACAAGACAATAAAATATGTGTTAGAAATTCTTACCTGAAGGCTAAATTTGAACAAGTCCTAAAATATTCCCAAATTGGCGACCAACATGCCAAAGTTGTATTGCAAATTATCCTACTAAACACAATAAATCTGCTGAATATATTGTTAGACAAAAATCTCAAAATTTAGAATCGACAGTTCAAAGATTGAAACAAACCCTTGGTGAGAAAGTATAAAAACATTGCATTTCAATTTTTGTAGCAAAATGTGAATAAACTCTAGTCAATGAGCTATATCTGTGAAGGAACTGTTAAGGTGCTTTCTAAACTGAATTCTCTATTACATAGAGTAATATTTTGTTGAATAGTGCATTTCAGTAATTTTCTTATTATGTGATTTCTATCATTTGTTGTAATTTTAGCATGCTATTCATTAAAATGATAAAACCTTAAGTATTCTTCCCACATTTTCTTGGAGAAATAAAATTGTTGAACCTAGACCACAAACATATTTTTAGCATAATATTATCCATAACTCTCACTCTCAAATTCCAAACATAAGCATATCTTATGTATGCTTTCAGCTGAAACATAGAAAATAAATGAATACAGAAAAGAGAACAAGGGATCACACAAGAAAACAAACAAAGTGTTGGCTGAGTACCAAGAGTAACTGGTAAAAAAAGGCCAAAGAAAACCACATAAGTAATTTCCTTATTTAAAATACCTTGATTTACTTACAACCAACAATCAATGTAATTACAAAGGAAACAATCATGTCAGTGATTCTTCTTCATCCAACTTATTATCAAACGAATTAATTGGTTGGCCTTGTAGCTTCCCCATGTTATATGCACAAGAGGTTATAGGGCCCAACATTTTGTTTACCCAGCTTTACCACCACCTTGAAGTTTCCCTCTTGGAACAATAACAAGTAGTTAAAAACCCTCCATTCTAGTACCAACTATTTTACCATGTATTCCAAGAAGCCTTATGTTTTGAGTAGTTGATGTTCTAATCCATCTTCATTTACCATCCTTGCTTGGAATGATTGGGTACTAGGTAGAGACACGCCTTGTTGTATGTAACAAGAAAATTCGAGAGGACACACTTCTTCACAATAATTTTGTAACAAATCCTTCTAGGTATTTAAATTCTAAAACTTTCTTAGATTCTAGGGAGATTACCACCTTTCAATGCTTGATGCAGTTGCACTCAGTCTTTAAAGGTATTGAAAAAAAATCACAAAGAAAATAGGTTTAAATAGATAAAACTGGGCCTTGTGGTTTTTTTATGGTGCCATGTAGGGGAATCCAGTGCTGAGAAAGGAGAGGATATCCTCTATCTCAACAACATTTTTTCAATTTAGAGCAACTTTTGTATAGGGCTCCAACAGTCATGCAGAACTTTTGGTTTTAAAACTTCTCTTGAAATATGTTGTTGAGCACAATGTTTATCAACCTGCAGATTTTTGGAGACACTTTAATCATCATAAATTGGATGTGTGGATATTCTAAACTGGGAATTTTATCTATGACTCTGGTGTTTAAACAAATAAAACAATGAATAGTGCTCTCATTAATCTAACCAACAAACATATTTATAGGGAGTGAAATACATCAACTGGCCTATCCAAAGAAGGTTTAGAGATCAACCCAGGTACATCGGAGATCATAAAAATGAATGGGATGTTCCCATCAACATCCCAATCCTCAATTTTTTTGTTTGATCCACTTTCATATTTCTTGCATAGGTACTGAATGCATAAAGGGGTTGCATGTTCTCTATTTCCAGTCCTTATTCTGGAGTAAACCATGTTTCCATCTTGATTTTGTTGATGACCATAAAGGTAAACTTTCATAATCTATGCAGTCAACTTTAAGAAGGTTGATTTTAATATAATAATCTATTTTGAAGCTCTTTAACAGTATAGGGGAAGTTGAAGAGAGTGCTTCCATGCCTCAAGTGATAGAATTTTTTGAAGAAAATAAACCTGTAGTATATTCTCAATCAATCTGCATATATAGTATGTATTAGACGACCTTTTATATGTCTTAATTCACTTTCATTTTTTTATGAATATAATTTCATTATTTCATGAAAATTCAATTTGGTAGGGTTAAAGAAATCCAGATGGGCTTAATCCACGATGTGCTTTTAATTATTCAAGAAAAATGGATTTCATAGTTAGAACCTCAAAAATGAAAATACATATGGTTATAAGTCTAGAATATGCCTAGTTTAATTTCTCTAAGGCATTTTAAAAACAAATTACTAGTGTTGATGAGAAATTAATTATGGAGTTTTGTTACAAGCATCCTAAAGAATAACTCTAAAAGATAATGTGAAAAAATTTCTATGGCCATTTTATAGACCCCACATCACCGAAGAGGACATTGAAAAATTTCTAAAGGCGATCTTCTATGATAATATACAAAGTGGATGAGCCTGATGACAATATAAATACAAATAATGCAAATTGCAAACTAAAAGCTAGAAAACTTAATAACAAAACCAATTAGGATTAATCAAATATGGCTGGACTGTGAACTAAGTTAACAAATAAAGTATCATCCAAACAATGACAAATAATTGAGAATCTTTGTAACATCCAAAATGAAGAGACAAGTCCTAAGGCCATCGCTTCCAGGAATTGAGAATATCTATAACATCCAAACTAAAGCGACAAGCCCTAGGGCCATCGATTCAAGGATTGAGAAGCTCTATAACATCCAAACTGAAGAGAATTCATAGGGGTTCTAATCTCATGAGACTTCATATGGAGAAAGTATAATTTCATATCCCGTTTAGAACTCACCAAACTTAACAATTTTCATAATTTTAGGGTTGGTGTGATTGTAGTCTTTCCATTGGATTATATCATGTATGAGGATATGGGATTGGAATTAGTCAAGACCAACAAGATATACTATTTTGCGTCATGTAATCATCTATGAGAGTACATGGGTTTCCTTCTACAATGCCATTTGTATCATTCTTATTTTATTGATTATTTCCATGCAAGATAATGTATTTTTTATATTTAAAAAAAAAATTATCTACATTTTTGTATTCATTGTATACCACAGTTTCCCTGTGCATCCATTTTAGGAAAATCAAATTATACTATAACACAATTAATTGATACGATATTGATAAAATAATAATTTACATCGATTCAATCATTAGGAGAGCATATCATCAGTTATGAGGGCTATGTGGGAAGTATAAAAGGAATGGACAGTCTCATTCAGTCACACCAACATAGAGATTACTCATCTATATCAGCCTCCAACTTCTAGTAGGCTAGGCATGACCTCTCTATATTTGGATGTCATCACATGAAAGATTCTGCCCATACACTACATCTTGAGAAATCTCCATCATTCAGGGAATAAGGGTATTTTTGTTAATGAATCTCCATGATAATCTAACCATTTATATGTTGTTAAGTCATCTACAGGATTGTTTATTTAGTTGCATTCAGATCTGAGTTTTAAACACTTTTCATACACTTGAGTATCATCCGATTTCTCAAAGTTTGAGTACATGTATACTTACATAAGCTTTTAGCATTCTTAATCTGAATATCATGGGCTTTGTGATGTTTAATCATTCTACCCTCACATGCAATTAATCTTTGGATAAATGCATATTTACACCAACCAAGAAAACCAACAATCAACCAATAAAATGGAAGCTCTATGAACATATCCATGTACAAAAATGAAAATTTTTAGTTTGGCTTATTACAGAGTTGAATCTAGGTCATATGACATAACATTTTTCTTTCCATATTTTCTCAATGTTCTACTTCCTTACAATAAGAAACTCTTATCTTTCCTAGGGATCCCTCATGCAATATTTACTCCTCTATATTTTTCTCCCTCCTTCACAAGAATTGAACCAATCTTGATAATCTAACATTTAAGTCCATTCACCTTTAAATGGGGTTGTCCTACTTCATTTCCCTCCATTCTTAAGACCAGTTCCACACCACTAGTGAGGTGCTTGTGGAACTTTCAAAAGGAATAAGGGCCAAGGATCTAGCATACCTAGTGGCGTGTCTAAGGGAAAGAAAAAATATTAGATTTAACACCATCAACGAAATAAGATGCCTCAAAATCCAAATGATTAACCCACTATCCAATCATGGTTGCTCGTTAAATGTTGGGAATCAATCTATTGAACCATAACCCCATTAAGTGTGACATCACACACTTGTGACATTGGTTTCCTCCACTCATGGTGAAGGGATCATCCTATGGGGAATATATTCACCCAACAATTGGAAGTAAATCCACAAGAAAACACATAGGGAATACCTTGTGAGTTCTCTTATATCAAACAATGAAGTGGATGGATGAAGCAAGGAATTAGGATGATTTTTATTTTGTCAATGTTTCATTTCACTTGCCACTCAATATCAATGAACAAGAGGAAGGGGTATGTCATTTATCACACTCTTTCTCACCAAAACAAGTCACATTGGGTTTTCTCTTTGCTGATACGCCCATGGAATGGAGATTGGTCTCTTTTAGTGTGCATGTAAATACTTTTGGAATGAAAAAAAAACTATTTTCATATCTAGAATGAAAAGTGGTTTAAATAATTTTTTATTATATAATTTTTAGTTAAATTACAATTTTCTTATTTTTTGAATTTGTATTTTTAATATATAAATGGATTCATTTTCTTTATAATCCTATTTTGATTATAAAATTTTGAGAAAAGAAAAGATGAGAATTATTTTGGAAATATTAGGACATAACTCATATCTCATCAAGAATTACTGTTTGAAGACCAAGTCATCTAAGCTGGAAATAAATCCTTAGTGAATTATGTATCAGTACTTCATAGCATCAACATACTGCAAAATCGTTGCAAATTTTATCTCAAAAATGAAGCTTCTAGCATATGGCCTACAACATGAAAATTTGTAGACTGTTATAAGAATGTGAGTTGATCATAACACATTAAATAGCATATGATATCTTCCCAAAATAAAATTGGAA
>LPNX011144357.1:24548-53034 GCA_001517045.1 Pseudotsuga menziesii
ACTATTTTTCGTGGGGGCATTTTCAATTTATTCCAAAAATTTAAGCTATGTTTCCATGAAAAATGTGATTTTAAATTTTTTGTGTAAAACGTTCATGGGACTTTTGAGCTATATGTAGTAGTGGAACCATTATGAGGAAGCTTGTACTAGTATATCCATGAACACTATAGAGTTATCCCAAAATAACCAAATGAGGTTAAGTTTACTATTCAAATAGAACAAAGGATCGCTAAAATAATAACGAGCACATCAAAACTAAAGAGAATACAAAGATTTATTTTGGGAAACCCTCGTCGGGAAGAAAATACAAAAAACTTCCTCTATATAGACTTCACCCAAGTACAATATAAGATCCAAAGAACAAGGCTAGACTGCTTCCTATCCTATAGATGGATTATTTCTTCTTTCTCTAGTGCAACCACTTGAGTTATGTGTGTTTCCAAACGAGTGAGGCCCCTCCCTTATTTATACTAATCAATGGAGAATCCTAATAACACAATAGGGATGACTTATCCTCCTAATCAGGGATGACTTGCCTTGGGAGACTCAAAAATACATTTTAATAATACTTTGTGGGTACTACTAACTTGACTTAAAACAAAGGTTTTACCTAAAGAATTTACATTACCAATCACATCAATGACATACCTAATCAGAGGAACAACATCTATGAAATATGCAATAACAATAATAATACAAAATAGAATATTTTTCATAGTTACATTTCTTTAACACTCCCTCTTAACAAGGAATGTATTCTATAACACAACAATACATCTATACAACTGACTAGTAAGTGTATATGTCATAGGAATTTTTCACAACTATATAAGCATCATCATCATTCATGTAATATATCCATTACAGAGCATCACATCTCATCGCATCATTATAAGCATGGCATAACATCTTGTTGCATTGTCACAAACATCACATCTCATCGCATCATCACGAGCATCACATATCGTCACATAACCATGAGCATCACATCTCATCACATCATCACGAGCACCACATCTCGTCACATCATATCACATCACCTACAATGAAAACAACATCATAATTAATCTGAAATCACCCACAACATTAAAAGATGTTGGATCGACCACAAATGAATGAAGCACCACAACGTATGCAAATGAATTCCATACCACAATGTATGCAAATGAATGCCATACCAAAACA
Organism: Pseudotsuga menziesii; assembly: GCA_001517045.1. NCBI lineage: Eukaryota > Viridiplantae > Streptophyta > Pinopsida > Pinales > Pinaceae > Pseudotsuga > Pseudotsuga menziesii. Next base: position 25,734 of record LPNX011144357.1, read on the forward strand.
TCTGCAAATGAATTCCAGACCATAACTTCCACAATTGAATGCCATACCACAACGTCTGCGAATGAATGTCAAACCACAACATCTGCAAATGAATTCCAGACCACAACGTATGCAAATGAATCCCGAACCACAATGTTTGCAAATGAATTCTAGACCACAATGTCTACAAATGAATGCCATACCACAGTGTCTACAAATGAATTTCAGACCAAAACATCTGCAAATGAATTTCATACCACAACGTATGCAAATGAATGCCATACCATAACTTCCACAACTGAATTATGGACCACAATGTCTGCAAATGAATTCCATACCACAACTTCCACAAATGAATTCCATACCACAATGTCTACAAATGAATGCCAAACCATAATGTCTACAAATGAATATCATACCACATCATCTACAAATGAATTCTATACCACAACATCCGCAAATGAATGCCAGACCACATCGTCTGCAAATGAATTCCATACCACAACATCCACAAATGAATGTAGGAACACATCTCGTTGGGATCTTCCTATTTGAAGATATGACCAACCTTCCTGGGATGTTCCTTGTGAGGATGCCACCAACCATGTTGGGATGTACCCTTAGTGGTACAACCAGTCATACTGGGATCCAACCTTCATGATGTGATCTCCAACCATATTGGGATCTACCCATGAAGATACGACCATGCTCCCTATAAAGTGATCAGATTATTGGGGCTCATCATTCTGTTCTTGTAATTCCACAACTTCATCAAGGAAAACTATGTACTTGCATACCATTACCATCTCATTCTCTTATCATCAGTCCCTCTTACCAGGAAGGTCCTTTCGAACTACACCAATATTGTCTCTAAAATATTCAAACTTCACATGAGACAGAGTCTTAGTTAACACATCTGCAACTTGTTCCTCTGTAGGAACATATGGTATCTTTATGGATCTTCTCTACACTATATCCCATATGTAATGATAATTTATCTCTATGTGATTTTACTTATCATGGAACATCGGGTTCTTTCTTAACTCGATACAACTCTAGTTGTCACAATAATTATCAGTTGCATCCATTTTAGTATCAAACAATCGTGTCAATAATTTGTGAATCCTTACTGCTTCACTATAGTTTGAACATGATGCAATGTATTCAACCTTTGTTGTATTGATTGCAACACTGGTATGCTTTCTACTAATCCATGAGACCACACCTCATCCCAAACTAAAACAACATCCCGAAGTGCTCTTTCTATCTTCAGCACTTCCTGCCCATTCTGAATCAGTGCAGCCAAATAATCTAAACTCACTATCAATTGCATATGTGAGGCCACAATCCAATGTACCCTTTAGGTACCTCATCACATGTTTTGCTACAAATACGTGCACATGCCTGGGTTCTACCATATACTCATTTAATGTGTTCACGACAAAACATATATTTGGTCTTGTATTTGTCAAATACATTAGTGACCCAATAATCTGTCTATATAGTGTGACATATATTGTTTCTGAGGATTCATCATTTAGGAGTTTCACTTTTGTCACCATCAGAGTCTTCATTTCCTTACAATACAACATCCCAAATATCTTTAGGATCTTAGCTACATGTTTTCCTTCATTTAGGGAGATGTCATTTGGGAGCTTCCATACTTCAAGATCTAGGAATTAATGCATCATGCCAAGATATTTGATTTGAAATTCTATTGCAAGTTTCTTCTTACATTCACTGATGAGGCTATCCTTTCCTATCAAAAATATATCATCTACATACAATATTAATATCAATATTCTGTCATCTTCAACCTTATAGTAAAGGTTGGAATCTTCTTTACTTTTGGTAAATCCTATGCTCATCAAGAAGTCATCAATTCTTCCATACCATGCTCTGGGTGCTTGGTTTAATCCATATAATTCTCTCTTTAGTTAGCACACATGTGTTTTCTTGTCAGGTGTCTCAAAACCTGGAGGTTTTTCAATATACACTTCCTCTTATATGACACCATTTAGAAATCTTGTCTTTAAATCCATTTGATGTAATTTCCATCTCATCTTGGAAGCCAAAGAAATAATGGTTCTAATTGAGGTTTATCTAAATACTGGTGCAAAATTTTCTTCATAATCAATCCCTTCTTTCTGAGATAATCCTTGTGTGACAAATCTTTCTTTGAACTTTTTAATATTTCCATCAGCTAAATTCTTTGTCTTAAAAATCCATTTGGAAGAGACCATTGGTTTATGTTTTTGTCTTGGAACCACTTCCCAAACATCATTCTTTAATATATATTGATATTCTTCAATCATGGCATCCATCCATTCCTTCTTCTTTGAGGATTCTTCAAAACATGTAGGTTTTTCATCAACAAGGTTACACATTAATGCCACGTAGTTGGATTGGAGTCTCAGTCTCTTACTTCCTTCTGGTGCAGCATATATTTCTGCTTTTTGAATTATATCATGAGCCCAAGATGGTATTTTCCTTGCTGATATTGTTTCATGAGGTGTCTCTATAGGTTCTTGTGGTTCTACCATGTCCTAAACTTCTAGTATAGGATCTTCTTCATCTCTAACTGGTGGTTTACTAATCTCTAATACTCTGGGATTTTCTTGTTCTTCTTCATTCACATGGGTATTTATGTATTTGTTGAAGGTTGCATCTTCATCGAACGTGACATCTCTATTGACCTCAATTTTACAAAAACCTGGAATATAGATTTTGTATGCTTTCGACTGATGACTATATCCAACAAATATTCCCTTCATTCCTAAGGGGTCCAACTTTGATCTTTTATCTTTGGTAACATGTAGGTAAACAAGACAACCAAATATCTTTACGTGACTGACCTCATTCTTATCACCAGTAAAAATTTCTTCTAGAGTTTCTTTTCCAAGTGCACTTTGGGATAATTTGTTCTGAACATAGACTGTGGTCTTTGTTGCTTAAACCCATAAATACATGGGTATATATTGATCATGAATCATGGATTTGACTGAATCCATGATAGATCTATTCTTCCTTTCTACTACTTCATTTTGTTGATGATTATAGAGTGTAGTAAGCTCTCTCTTAATCCCAGCTTCTTTGTAGAATTCCTTGAATTCATTTGAATTGAATTCTCCTTCATTATTTGATCTTAATATCTTAATATTATTTTCATATAGATTCTCCGCAAGAGCTTTGAACTCTTTGAACTTTTCAAATACTTCATATTTCCTTTTCAAGAAATATATCCAAGTATTACGTGAGTATTCATCAATAAAAGAAACATAATAAACATACCCGCTTAAGGAAGTAGTTGATATTGGTCCACACACATCTGAATGGACAATCTCTGTTATACCTTTTTCTTTACTATTACTACTTGGAAAATGATTCTTGGTGTTTTTCCCTTAAGCACATCCTTTGCATACCCCTTCATTATTGATCTGGATTTCTTGGTAGACCTGTTACTACCTTGCTCACAATTGGTAATGCTTTGTAGTTCACATGAGAAAGTCTTCTATGCCATAGTTCACATGGAATGATAGTGCAAGCTCTAAAAGTTGAGTATGTATGCCCTTTTAGTTTGCAAAGCCCTCCTTCTTCAATACCTATTACGACTGCATCATCTATAGTTTTTCCTTTTGGCCACAAAAGAAATTCACCATCTACAAAGGAAAGTATGAAGCCTTTCTTGTCTAGAGCTGATATAGAAAGAGGATTCTTCTTTAGACTTGGAACATATAAGACTTCTTTCATTTTCATGGACTTACCGGATTTCATCTTGTAGGAAGCTTCTCCCATTCGTTTAATAGGATATTTATAGTCATCTCCAAGATGTACTTTGTGTGGATAATATTTCTAAGTGAGGCATGAGAGAGAATCTCTATGACCTGTCATATGTTTGGAAGCACCATTATCTATGAGCCAAGTATCACTTCCATGAGATATTGATCCTGTGATGGCTGATATCAAGACATATTCTTCATTAGAGTCTCCATTCTCTCTACTCCTCTCTTTATCTAATTCATTTTCTTTGGCTGCAAGGCATGGAAATTTTTGTTCTTCTTTTTGGATTTTTTTTTGTTAAGTGGACAATGTTTGGAGATATGTCCCAACTTATGACATATATAACATTCATAGGATGAGAAATCCTTCTTAAACTTCTTACCTTTATTTAGTTCTAGTGATATACTTGTTGGAGATCTTTGATCCTTCCTTTTATTTCTTCCATTTTTTGTATGCACAACTAGAGCTCAATCTTCATCTTCATTTAAATTATATTCTATATTTAATAACCTTAATGCATTCAGAAAGTTCATTAATGCATTCAGCATGGATTCGAATTACAATGTTGATGAACAAGAAAGAAATTCCATGATCAACATAATATGGGAAGAATCCCTAGGGAAAAATCCATACTCAAAATGATGCAAGAAAAGGAACCAAAGATGATAGTCCATTCGAGTTCAAAGATCCTGATAATTTGACTGCTACGGAAATGGAAATTGGTTTCACTCCTCTTGAACTATCAACGTTCCCAGGTTATTCAGATGAGTTCATCGAGGTATTTTGGCATTCCTTCAAGGGTGACCATGATAATGCTATGCATCATGTGGAATGGTTTATGACTATGAATTCAAAATATGGTATTAAAGAAGAAGAATATGTTTACATGCAATCATTTGTCTTTCACTTAGGAGGAAAGACCCTAGCTTGGTTTGTGATCCTAGATAAAGGAACAATATCATCATTTGCAGAAATGGTGGAAAAATTTTGTAACCACTGGGATTTAGGGACTCATGACGAATGGATACCTCATGCCAAGCATGCGAAGGACTTTTTTAGTGAGGAATCCCAAAACAACGATCAGGTTGAAGCAACCATTGTCCAAGTTCTTGAGCATGATAAATGAAGCTTCCCAAGATGATGAATATGATGATGACCCCATATATAATGATCTGAAAGTCTTCATTGAATAAGTTGAGGAACAAAAATATAGGATGAGTCCTCCCTTCCAACATACATAAACTCTTTATGACATACTAGATCTCTGGAACATAATTACAGGAATTCTGAGGATGATGGTTACTAGACATTTATGGGTCCACCCCTTTATGATTCCTTGAGACCAAGTAGCGTTTTCCCCATATGTTGTAGTAAGAAAGAGAAGCTCGATGAAGTTTTTCAGGAAGAGCCAGAACTTGACACTATTTGGCACGAGGAAATCTCAGTAACCTTGAGCAAGGGCATTGAAGACATAACTTATGAATACCCTGTTGAAAGATATATTATTATTCCTTCCCCTTATGAGACTAATGATGAATAATGGCTCAACCCTTTTTCCACCAACCTAGAAGATGGAACAACACCAAACTTTGCAGATAGTTGTTATATGCAGATGGGCCATTATGATGAAAGGTTCAAAGATTTGGAATCCCATGTCTTTGGTGATTCTTCCATGATGTCACCATCATACTCATCCTGCACCATGGAAGCATTTCACATAGGGGATTATTTTGCAGATATTCAGCATAGGATGAACCTAGGTTATCACTTTCAGTTGTGCCCCTCAAGAAATGTAGAAGAAGTGGTTTAGTCCGCTCTACCCTACACTAGAAAGCCCTTAATGATACATCTCAATAAGAACGAGGAAGGTAGGTGGACAGGTATAACTTTCATCCCTCGATCTCATATTTATTGTTTATCTTTGCATTTGGAGCATGAAGGTATGGATTATATTTTTGGAAATTTCAAAAGATCAAGGATTATTGTGGTTACTAACATGATTATGGAAAAGATAAGAAATATACCTGTATGTACAAAGAAATTCTTGAGTAAATGCAGAGACAGGAACCAGCTCACATGTGACGATTTGCAAATCCCAACTCCACGGATACCCTCCAAATTTTAGGATTCATGGACGAGTCTCAAGCTAAAATTATTTGAAGATATTTATGATGGAGGTATCCCATACATAAGTCAACTAGAAGAATGGATCAACAAAGATTGTCAATTTGGTGCTTCTCCATGGCACCAGTTCCAAGTTTTCAAAGTTATTAAGAAGGTCTGGTTTCCTGCACTAATTAAGACAAAGATCTTGGTACAAACTCAACATATCATCAATGAGGTATTGTCTTGGATTACGCCAAGGATAAAGGTAAGATGACATGTATGAATTGCTTACTTAAATGGTTACATTGGTGGTATGGTGTCACTTAGCCTATTTTGGATATCAGGTTTAGGATAGGTTAGTTGTATTAGACATATTTATGTGCATTTCATTTGATGTCTTCTCATTATCTAGTTAGTTTTGATCATTCTTAGTTTGTTTCCCTCATTTTGCGAACAAGGAAGAACGAAAGTGTTTGACTCTAGATGATTTTAATCTCTCGAACAATCGATATGTGTGTAGGTCTACAAGTACTAGTAGATTCACAAGTTCTCAAGAAGTTAGAGTGAGCGTTACGCTACACTTGTACCTAACGCACGTTCAGGTGTATCCCAGGGAGAGAGGGCCAATGTTTTCGACCAGGAGGGGTGTTATTGAGAGATGGCAGTCATGAATGGACCCTTTGGTCCTCCTTTAAGGGTAATATTGCTTTTGACTTCCCTTTTAAAGAGGATTTTAACCTCAGGGTTAGTGTCCGAGTCCCCTCATTAGAGGAAATTTCAACTCAAAATGGGCCTCCTAAGGAAAATGAATAAAACAATAGTTAAAATAATAAAATAATATTTATTAATTTTGGAGTAAGAAAAGAAAAAACTACTTTTTTGTTCGTATTTTCGACATATCTCCCTGTGTTTTTACTCAAATTTCAACCGAGAGAGCTCATTGGATGTGGAATTAAATTCTGCATCCAATGAGTACCCACTCAACGTACTTTTGATGGGCCCTTCTACCCAAACAACAAGAAATACCTTAAAAATGTGATGATGACATCATCATCACATTTTTTTAGGTATTTCTTGTTTTTGGGGTAGTGCGGCCAGTCAAAAGTATGACGAGTGGATACTCATTGTATGTAGAATTTAATTCCACATCCAACGAGCTCTCTCAAGCAAAATTTAAGTAAAAACACAGGGAGATATGTCCAAAATACGAACAAAAAAGTAGTTTTTTTTATGATACCTATCCCGAAATTTATATTAAAAAATTGTTTAATAGGTGTTCCCTTTTTTAATTTTAAAGCATTTTGATTGAATAATAGATAATGACATGGAATTTGTGCTATTTTTGGAAGGCCCATTTTAAATTGAAATTTCCTCTAATGAAAGGTTGATTAATGGTTATCATGGCTCCATTCCCTTCTTGGGCACTCTGGTGGCCTTTGCTTCAACCACGAGACACTTTTCTTCTATAACGGCCACTTCATACACCCTCCTAGCCCTCTAGTCAGTGGGTCATTTCTCTCCATGGCCTTCTTTCCTCAGAGGAAGGCATATTCAATGCTAGGTCGTTTCCATGCTTTGAGGAGGGAGTTGAGGGATTTTACAGTATTCTAAGGGTTAGATGGCGCATGATTCCCTCCCTCCAGCCCACTCTGACCTGTTGTTTGGAGCAGTTTAATTATTTAAGCATGTTTTGGCACTTGGGGATGCAAATACCCCCAAGTAGCCTACCTTAGTCTATAATTTTATTATTATTATTTTTAATTTTAAGTTGATATTTAATAATTATGAATTTACTTATTCTAAGGCATGTCGGCCTGGATTTTATTTTAAAAAGTGAGTGTGAGATCATATAAATAGATTTCCTCACTTTCATTTGTAAAGGAGAACTTATGAGATAAATCATTATGCACTTGTTTTACTCTTCTTAGGGTTTCTCTGGATGGATGCTCTCTGGTGAGGAAGTTTTTTGGTTAATGCAATCTATTTTTCTGTTAATTCTTTGGTGAATCTCTACTTTGGGTGATGCTTCAATTTCTTGGATGAAAATAAGCACAAGGAGGTTAGGCTCCTTAATTTTTTGTTGTATATTGGTGGATGTGCACATCTGATTTTTAGTGGTGGTTTTAGAGCTGCACGTTTCCCTAGGATATGCCTTTACCTTCCTCTTGTCACCTTAGAAAATGACAACACGTCTCCTAGTTATGAGGGCAGCCTCCGCAACCTTCTTACCTTCCTCGCTGCTCCAAACACAATCGTTATTCCTTCCTCGTGCACCTCGCTACACCTCATCCCACCACACCTTCGCTACTACAAACTCTTCCCATTGGCCTCGTTTCCTGCTAACAAGACTTCTCTCCCACTCGTAAACAACCTGTGACTGCATCTCTTCCTATTGCTACCCCTGTGCTAAACATAGTATTGATACTGCCTTACTAGTCGGGCCTCGTACATTATTTCACTTAAATTATTCTCGCAATTGTGGAAAAGGAAATGTCATGAATGATAGTGATCGACAAGAATAGTGTAGTGGTCATACTGACGGTAATAGGGTGTGAATGATGGCTGATATAAAAGATTGATATAAAATGACATTGTGAATAGATCATAAAATGCATACAGTTTGCTAATACTAACGCTGATGTGAGATAATTTAACATATTTTGATTGCGGTGACTCTAGCTACATGAACACATGCTTATTATTCTTATGATGCTGCTGTAAATATGGTTCGAATGAACAACTGACACTCTTGTTATGCTGTGATTTGTTTCAAAGGTTCAACAAGATGACTGTAGGAAGGTAGATGATATACTAATTGTTGGTGTCATGTTTGTTATTAGTCACTATTTCCTTGTAATTAGATGAATGCATGGTTATAAGTAAAATTAAGAAACAACACTTAAATTATCTCATTGGTACTTATTCACTCTTGTTTAGACTCCATTTAGATACCGATCACTTGTTTTTCATATAAGCAAACCTTTTGTGCTTTAGTGTCCTTTGCAGGATTAATATAGGGCTCTCCCCTAGGAGGCTCTGACTTTTTAGTGTCATTTGTTCTGTGTATGTTTACCGACGGTTATAACTGCCATTTCAACCGGTAACAGGGTGGACTATGGCCTATAAAAAATTATAGAAAAAAAGTATAAAGTAGTTGATGAATGGATAATTGATATCGATGCATCGATAACTCATACCGATGCATGGATAACCGATTGTTCATGGAAGATAACTACTAGAATGTGAAATTAAAAGAGAATATAAAAAATAATTGATAGTTGATAAATGGAGAATAGGAAGATTGTCTTTGATAACATGAAGCTAGGAATAGATAACTCAACTATCGGTTATTTTTTATATTCTTTTTCTTCACTTATGACTTATCGATGCATTGCTACTAGTTATCCATTCATGAGATAGCTACCAGTTATTTTTTATATTCCTTTTTTTAATAATTTTTTTATTTTGAATTTTGAATGATTGCCACATTCAATCTTTATAGTACACTTGTCTCATCTTCTTCCCTAGATTAAAAACCATAAGCTGTAATCCATCTCAAATCTCAAATAAACGGATAAACCGTAACTATAAGTCTTAAGAAATTCGAGATAATGTCTTATATCAAACCCACTAATTTAATTTTGTTCAATGCTAAATCTTCCATTATTATAATTACACCGAAGGTGTTATTTAAGGGGCTGCTCCTCTAGCCATTTTGTCGTCTATCGATGGCCAATGAGGAGTTTCCCACTGAAATAGAATTAATGTAAAAGGAAACTAAATTGATCGGTTAAAAGAATCTGGGATGATCGGCGTGACTGGCCGCTAGGTTAGCCGATGATATTCACAGCGTCCCTTTCGGACCACGTATTTTTATCGTGTTTGTTTTTCGACTATTTTTCTGTGGTGACAACCTCCTTGAAATCTTCGAAGCATCACACTGAATGAGATTGATTTCTCCCCAACCCCATAAGACGCGGGAACAGGTAATAAATTCAGGTGCTTTCTACTTGAATACAATTCTTCAATACGTTGTTGCTGAGCATTTGGTTCGTAACAGAGCAGAGGCGACATAGCAGGTAAATCGATGAAAGGTGATCAAAATATGCGAAATAGTACGTTTTACAAAATCCATTGCACCAAGGAAATGGCCGCGGCTATGAAAGCAGAAGAGATACCTGTGAACAACACAGTGTTGCCTCAGAGTTTGAGCACTGCATATTCGTTGCCAGACACGATCGGGCGTCTGTCTCCAGAGGGGGAAACGGGAAAGATAAGATAGAGAAAAACCAGTTCAGGTCTTACTACTACTAGTATGGATAGGTATGCTCATTATCTTTTATTTTATGGAATAATATTTATAGCAGAAACACCATCTATTACTGTATCAAGGAAATGAAGCAATCATTCATATTCTGGTATACAAAAAAACATAAGGAAATTCATGAATTACATTAATTAATTTTGCATTGTTACATATTGTGATTGAACGTACACGATTGCAGCAATTATGTGTTGCTTACATATCATTCTGATTATTACGAGGACATCCAATGGCCGAACTGTCAATGACAATCACTATACACTTATGAAGCACATATCTAACCTTTTCCAACGGATGGAGGAGGTAGATTCGTAATCTTCAAATTCAATTTGACTTATATTATTTAAGAGAGATTGTTATTATTAATGGGATGTCTTATATGTTTCATTTCCTTCCACCATGTTTCTGGTCCAGAAATGAAGAAGTTTCTTTCATCAAGAATAGGCTCTTCTAATAAAGTGGTATGTATCAATTCTCATTTAGAATTTTATAATTTTCACTAAGCATAATGTATATTATATCTAAGGATGGATTAGAACGGTCAAGACCTTTCAAACTACATGTTCTTTATCAATATATTTGTGTAAGATTAAACTCAAGGTAAGAGTAGGTTTCCTTTCATCCCTTATGAATAAGAAATATTAAAGTATTTTGAAATGTACGGTTTGTAATAAACATTTGGTCTCATTTTAAAATGGGTGGCCTGTAATAAACACGCCTTCTCTGTTTTCGTTAGTTTCCATGAGCCTTTATTGGCCGGGTGATGGAAGATACCTCACTAAGCATTTTTCCTCTCATATTCTCTATTGCGAGAATACGAGGGTTGTTTCCCTCAGCTTTTTTAGTTCACCTGAATATATGGCCCAGAGTTAGTTTCATGTTATGGTACGCACCAAAATTTAACTTTGTTGAATTTATTGGACTTGGACAGAGGATCCAATAAGTTTATGCGGATACTTTGCCAGTATTGCCTCTTATACTTGATTTTTATTTATTTATTTAATATTATTTTAAGTTATCTGCGAGTGGAGAATGAGATTATATTTTTTTAATAAAATAAAATTAGTTTGTTTTTTTATTTTTTTTAATGAAACTTTCAAACTTCTAATTAAGAAACAGGCGAATTTGTAATTAAAATGAAGTCTTGTAATGTATTGGTATGCTCCACTCACTCGAGTTGGCTAATCTCTAGACCATTTACACCTTTTCAGGTAAGTTTGACTCGAATCCGGCAACACAATTAGTTGTTGAAAATGAGATTTTCAGTATTAAAAATGCAATTTTTATTGTAGAAATGGATTTAGGACCCTCGATTACCCTTGGAGCATCCAGATTAAACAATTCCAATCACTCAAAAACTACCCTTTCAACCATTTCCGTCCGATTTTGATAAAAAAACTAGCCAGCTTTTAGGTGCAAATGGTCTAGAGTTTAACTTAGTGCCTACTCAATACCTTACTTATACCATTGACTTAAGCAAGTCATGGCATCCACCTAAGACCAATACATTCTACTTTTATTAAGCACAGGGTTAAAAGGACCTTTAATGTATAGTCACCAATTTAAAAAAATGGTTTAGAAGTAGATATGAGCTATAATAAAACTGGAGATTGATCTATGATCCATCAAATACAGTATATTTAAATTTCTCGATGCTTCTTGTCCTCATTGCGTAAAAAAAAAATCTAAAAAATACGAAGTTGCAGGGTTCTAGCTCAAAGGTAGAGCATCTCCATTTAAAAGATTGGTGGTTCGATTTCACGGTGCCCTATCATAAATAATTTCATTCCATCACTATTACATAGAGGAGGTATTATAACAGTATTTGAGACAATATTTTTGTAAATTGTCTCAACTTAAGAGAAAAAAAATGTGTATTATCTTAAGTATTGTCTTTAAGCGGGTGTCTTAAACTATTGTCTTAAACTATTGTTTGTTGTCTTAAATTTAAGACAATAAATTGTTTTAAATTAAATTCAATAGTTTAAGACAATAGTTTAAGACACTCTCTTAAGGACAATACTTAAAACAATACACAAACTTTTTTTTTGTCTTAAGTTGAGACAATTTACAAAAATATTGTCTCAAATATTGTCTTAATAACCATTACAAAAATATTGTCTTAATAACCACCTCTATGTATTAATGTTCACTTTATAAATTTGAGAACTTGGTTGGGCAAAGTGCATTCTACACTCCAAGCTTGGGTGGCAGAGATTCATCAAATCTTTGTGTTATATATATGTGTAATGGTGGATTGAATATGGGCGCTAACTCAGGCACATCTAAAGCTGACTTTAGATGTCTCATAGCCCAAGTTGAAATGGGATTATCCATCAAATATGTGTGTGATATATGCATATAACAGTGCATTGCATTGAATATGGGCACTAACTCAAGCCCATCCAGACCAAGATGTGCCAGGCCATTGGAGTTAGAAATAGTGCAGAATGCATGAATAATCTAGATTTTCAAGAGTGTTGGGATACAGGACTGTAACACACATGCTTAGATTTGGAAATTGAAGGCTTTACCGAGTATGCTGATGGGATTAATGCTAAGAGTATAATATTGGAAGTATGGATATTAGAAGTAGGGGGGTAATGAAACTATCGCAAGTGCTAAGGGAGAGCCAATAATGGAAAACGACCCATTATTTGAATTATTGCCCACTTTATCAAGGTCATATTCATTTGAATCTTCACGGAATGAGCATTACAATTTTACATCTAGAGATTCTAAAGCCCATCTTTTGGATTCTCTACCTACTACAAACCATTTTCGAGTAATAATTTTTGGGAATTCTAAAATATTTGTTTATGTTTGGTAAACTCAACATAAAATTACTTAATTAATTGTGTTGAACTGGTTTATAGTTTTTTATATTATTTCATTTTGTATTTTTTTCTCTAAAATATAGATAATATTTTCAAATTATATTGTTTTATTTCCTAATCCAGAATTAATGTTTTGTGCAAGTATTAGGGTTTTAGTCACATTGGAAAAAATACACATTTTCATAGATTTTTGTGGCGATGTTCTTATTAATTCTTTCTCAAGTTATTTTTTTAATTCTCGTCTATAAACCCATTTTTATATTTATTATTAATTTATTACTATTTATGTGTTTTTAATTAAAATTTGTTTTTGAAGATGTCCAAAACTTGTAAGACTTCTATTATTTTTTTAAAATCCAACTTTTTTTTATTTTGTGAAATTTAAATGTTTGTTCGTTTTAGTTGCAATTTTTATAGTAAAAATAAATTGAGCACCCTCAAAAACTTATCATACACCCAAAATTCTAGAACTATCCAAGTGTAACCTAAATTTTAATAAATTTCAATCAAATTTTGTCAAAACAATACCTAAAAAAATACACATTTTCTAACCCAAATCTTAAAATTTTTAAACTTATATCATGATAATACCAATCTCTAAAAGAGTTTGTAATATAACCTTTTTATTAAAAAAAACTATTTTGACAATATTTTCACTCACTAACTTTCCAAATTTGGAACTTTGTTACTAAATTGGTATACATTCATTATATATATATATATATATATATATATATATANAATTAGCCTGCATGACATATTGATTGTTGTCTCTGGAGCCTGCGCTAATTATATGGGTGTTTCATTATTTGTTGTAGAATTTGTTTTCTTCATTAACTTCCCTATTTCCTACTCTATAACTAAAGTTATGTACATTTTTGCATATATATTACAATTTCCTTATACATAACTATAGAATGAAATGCCCAACAATATTCCCCATACTGAAGTGTAGAATGGGCCACACAATAGATCTAATTAATGATGTCCTGTATATTAATATGTCAATCTCACCTTCTGCATTTGGCTGTGTGACAGATTGATTGTTATATATGGAATTTGGTCTAATTAAATGGGTGTTTGATTATCTGTTTAGCCAAAGTATTTCAGAAATGAAATCATAGTGAACGGCAAGGTGTGGACTTACGTGAAGGTGTAGAGAAGGAAATACCGATTCAAAATATTGAATGCCAGTAACACTCGCTTCTACAGGATCACGTTGAGCAGTGGCTTAAGCATGACACATGTAGGATCTGACTCAACCTACTTGGCAATGCTCATGACTATCAAACAATTCTAGTTGGGTCCTTTTGAGATTGCAGACATTATCATCAACTTCATCGATTCACCCACAAAATTTATAACTACCTAGCCCTTTATTGTTTTACTTGCCATTGATTACATAGGTTTCTATTTATTGCTTATTAGTACTAGAACTAGAGTTTTCCTTTAAATTTGATTGACTACTATGCCTATAATAGATTCACTAGACTTTCTTTCATCACATAAACTTATATTATCTACACAAACAAATTTCTCTCATTTTTACAACATATCGAAGTTTTCTTCGATGTTTCATTTCCCCACTTTGGGTGTATGCTAATATATAAGGTTTTATCTCGAGTGTAAAATCAATTTCACAAATTACCCACATTCTAAAAAAATAAGAAATGTAAAAAACAAAATTCATGACGCATTAAAATGGTGAACATTATTCGTGGGTATCCGCATCTCCCACTCGGAAATATATTATTCATTGATTTGCTCTGCCATTTACTTATGTTGATAAGGAGGGAAGAAAAAGTACATATTTGGTGGATGTTGTTTTAAGTGATCTGTCGTTTACTTATGATTTTTTTTATCAATAAGTAGGAAAACATTCTATTAATATACAAAATGGTGTTACAGATAGTCCTGGTCTACTAGATGAACTAGACAAAATCAGGATGACAAGTGTAGGGCTCAAACAGGATGTCCCCGAATTCCTTGAAGGATTTTCAAAATTTCAACCAAGTAGAGCCTGGACAAGCCAAAACACTTGTCCACTAAATCCAACCAACAGAGATACCACTGTAGCCAAATTACAGCCAGATACCAGAACCATCCCATTACATTGAAACATATATAACCAAGCCGCTTCTCCTTATAACCGACATTCGGGTCTACCATCGAAGCATAAACCATCCAAAAACAACAACTAGCCCCCATTACATCAAAAATTTTGTAACGAGGCACCATCTACTTACAATATGGAGAAAGAAAAAAAAATTGAGCTGACCTTGAAACCAAAGTCCTAGAAAATCATCTCCCAACATCCAAGTTTAACTCGAAATGGTGCTCTCTTGCTAAGGAGGAGGAGCGTTGGATTTCGCACTGGAAGGAGAGTTGGCAGGGGTGTTAGCAGGGGTGGTAGTAGGATCCTCGATACTATCAAGGATCTCCACAACAATCTGTTCTAAAAGGCGGAAGCCCGCCGAACTTTCCTGTTTCCCACTCCTGATGAGGGACAAGGCCTCCCTGATGCCATGGGCTATCTGTACCTTGGCCTGAGTATCCCAGGCCAGCAGGATTTGAACGGTCCAGAAAGGATTTAGCGCTAGAGGTTGACCCATAAGAGTTTCATACTCCCTAAGGAGATCCAATTCCTTCATGGCAATGCAGGATTCGACAGCCGTTGGGGTCTCCATCATATATTGATCTCTCCAATTGAAACATCGTAGGGTTGGCTCTTCCTTAATTGTGGGGAGATCAGTCATAGAACTGGGCATTGCCCTGCTAGTTCCCTCACCTATGCCATTTCCCCTCTGGCAGCTCCAGGCTCTCTAGTATTAGGACATGATAACAAAATACAAACTATTACTTTAAGCTGGATGAAGCATAAACGAAACTATGAATGTGACCCTACGATCCCACTAGGGTATATTTATATTAAAAAATCATTTCCTTCCTCGGACTGGATCATTGAGAAAGCTCATGCTTTTTACCCTAGCCTCCTTCATTATCTACCATCCACCGTGCTCCACCATATCTTTCATCCGCTGTGGAAGATCTTCCTCCTCTTTATTCATTGAAGTCTTTTTGATACAGAAATATCTGGAATTCCCCATCCTCACATTAACTGACGTGGGGTTCGTACACGTAGGCCCTCCTGGACATTTCCTCTTATCCTCTTCTCATGAATCAACCATAATATTGATCCTATGAATTAATATGCACCTTCTTCTCTACGAGACCATTCTATCTGGCGAGCACTTCTTATATAGTGGCCACATGCTCTATACCTCTACCACGTGTCTAGGCGTGTGGTTCATTGGGTCCATCTAGTGATTGGGTCATCTGACATCTTTCCAAGCCCGCCACCATTATTATGAAGGGCCTGCTTCTTGGTTTGGACATGACAGATGGCCTGTTTCATGGAGACTTGGATCAACAACTATCCACCAATTGTTGTGGGGTGAGATGTGTCTCACAGTTGTTCGCTTTGGTCAGACCTTCCATGTCCTCCTTTGCCAACTTTCTGCAATGCCCCCATATCAGTCTATTTCTATTATCGTCGAGCACTTCTGCATGGAAAGACTACCACTCTCCACTCCATTTTCCAATGCATTTGCCACCTTGTTAACAGATCTTCTTACATGAGAGAATAGGATAGCTAAAGGTTCTGCTAGAATCCACTTGAGTTATGATAGTCTCCCTTCCCATCTCCAGTTCTTTGAAACCTATGATGTGGAGGCATCATGTTGGAGTCGACGAGCAATGTTGATAATTACCTGCGAGTTTCCTTCCACCACTAGCGGGGTTTTCACCAATTTCAAGGCCTAGGAAATACCGTTAATTAGGTCATCTAGCTCCGCCATATTATTAGTGTTATTACCAATTGATCCCCAGAGCATGCTGAGAATAATTCCATCTGATTTCCTTAAGGCACCTCTGAAGCCTGCTAGAGCAGGGTTACCTTTGGCCGCTCCATCAAAATTGAGCTTAAAGGATCCTTCCGGTGGCTGCATCCATGTTTTCATGTTGTTTACAGAATTTGGTACCGTCTTGGTGCATGCGTTGTTGACAGGTAATTAAAAAATCCCCATTTCATACAGAATATTTCTTTCATTCACTTATACTATGAGGTCTTCATGTTTCCATTGAATTAGAGTAATTTTTCTTTGAGGTGGGCTTCGATGAGGGTCTATATTTCCCCTGATTTTCTAGTTTTGTTTTCAAAGATTCCACTGTTATGGGTTTTCCATAGTTCCCACACCGTAAATCCTGGGAGAAGCTCGCAACGTCTATTTACAAAAAAAAAATTTGAATACCTTCATGGGACATTCTGCTATAGTGACGTCCGGCCTCCCTTTGTGTCGTTAATTTTTTTAAAAAATGGCCACTCCTTTTTCCCATATGGTATCCGCCACCGGACATTCATCCAGAATATGGTTGATAGATTTGTTATTTTGTTCGCACATACAACATCTTGAGGGCCCATTGATTTCCCTGGTTTGGATGTTATCCGAGGTTAGAATGTGTCATTTGAGCACGAGCCAGTAAAAAGCTGCCACAGGCTTTAGCCACCATCTTCCTCCCCAAATTTTCCACCATTTGGCTTCTAGTTCCAGATTATGAGACTCTGTCACAAGGGCTACGGCCTATTTGGGATTAAAATTTCCTGTGTTGAATTACCCCCATCTGAGTTTGTCTGGACTATCGTTCTTGGTGATTTTTCTGGAATTGAGCTCTACAATGAAATCATCCACATTTTCCCATGGGGCTTTAGATTGCCATCAATTCTTGTCTTTTCAAGAACTCAAGAGTCAGTCATTATCTCTAGGATCCGAGAATTCTTCCATCATGCTTAGAAGATGGTTCTGAACAAAGGAATTGAGAATAGGGGATTCCACTCTACCTTTTAGTACCGGTTCTTGGTTCCATGCATCGCTAGTGAATTTCACGATCCTGCCATCTCGAACTTCCTAGAAACTATGCTTCTGGACAAAGCCCCTATTTTCCTGTGCCTCTTTCCATATACTAGATCCCAAGAAGTTTTCTCCATAACGAACCAGGGATTGCTTGGACCAAAGAGGGGAATATTTTAGGTGCCAAAGTTTGGCCCATGGTTCCTCTTCGTAATTGATCCATCTCCACCAAATTTTGGCACTCATCACCTTGTTACTATCTTGAGGATCCCGGAGCCCCAGGCCCCCCATGGACTTAGGAGTACATATGGTTTTCCAATCCACCAATGGCCATTTCCTATGTCCTTCCGATCCTCCCCATAGGAAATTTGGCTGAATTTTTCTGATCTGTTTGATAGCCGATTTCGGGGTAGCCAGCACTGAGAAGAGATATAATGGCATAACCTGGAGAACCGATTTCACTAGGATGAGTCTACTTGAAAATTTAAGAGCTCTGCAGGTCCATAGGCTGAGCTTCTGTTTGATTTTATCCAGCAATTCCTTCCATGATATTTTTCTAATAGTTCATTCAACTAGTGGTGCTCCCAAATATTTCGATGGGATTTTACCTTCCAAAAACTCTAGGATTCTGAGAATGTTCCTTTTGGTAATTTGTGGGGTGTTGAAGAAGTAGGTTTGAGACTTTCCCTTATTGATCTCTAATCCACTAACTTCCAGGAAGGTGTTGAAACTTTTTTTAATGCCCCTGGCCTCCTAGACCGAGGAAGGGATCGTGAGCATATTATCATCCACAAATTGTTGATGAGTTTGGGGATCCATCCCTACATTAAGGGATAATCCTTGGATCTTATTCTCAAATATTCTACTTTGAAGCAATCTTCCTAGTCCTTCGGCTGCGATGATGAAAAGGAAGGGAGAGAGGGGGTCCTCCTGCCTTATTCCTCTGGAAGCATTGAAGGGGTTCAAAGGGGAGCCATTGACCAAGATTGAGAAGAAAGCTGATGAAACCATGTTCACAACCCAGTTCATCCAATCCTTCGAAAATCCAAAAGCTCTTAGAATTCCTGCCAAAAACTTCCAATTCAGTTTGTCATAGGCTTTTGATAGGTCTAGTTTTAGGAGCATACCTGGAGTCTTCGAGGTTTTGAGCAAGTGAATAGCTTCATGGCCCAAGATAATGTCATCCAAGATCTACCTTTCTTCCATAAAACTGGCCTGTTCTGGGGAGGTGATGAGGGGAAGCAGTGGGTGCAATGGATTGGCCATAACCTTAGAGATAATTTTATAGATGACATTACATAGAGAAATTGGTCTTAGTTTCCTTGGGTCCTCTGTTCCATTTTCTTTGGGGATGAGCGTTAAGAAAGTTGAGTTAAGATTCTTAGTATTTTCCCGGTCCTCCTAGAATCTTCCACCAAGGTCCATATTTCCTCCTTTAACTAGTCCCAACAAGCATGGAAAAAGTTCGTAGTGAACCCATCCGGGCCCGGTTCTTTATCCTTTTCCATTTGCTTAATAGCCACCTCGACTTCCGCCATCTCAATGGGTTTTCCCAGTATGTGGTTGTGTTCTTCAGTGATAAGCTTAGGAATATTTCTAAACACCTCCCCCTGGGCTTCTTCTCTGTCTCCTTCCGGCTCCTTCATCAAATTAGCGAAATAAGATTTCAAAGTGGTTTCGAGCTCGTCTTGTGTTTCAGCTATATTTCCATCCTCCATTTTCAATCTGTCCATTCGATTCCCTTGGTGGTGTTGAATAGCCACTTTTTGAAAGAAGCTAGTATTGTGTTATCCCTCTTGAAGCCATTTGACTCTGGATTTCTGGTTCCAATAGACTTCCTCCTCTTGTTCTCGTTGGATAAATTCATGTAACATACTTTTTTATTGGATTCATAACTCCTCCAAGAATCCCATGCTCATCCCCTAAGCCTGGTTCAGTTGCATCTTACACTCTAGGACTTGTTTTGCTTGGAATATGTTACCAAAGGACTCCTTTAATGTTATCCTTTAAGAGTTTTAGTTTCTGTTGGAATTGGTACATTTGAGTGCCCCTGATGGGTGGGGAGTCTTCCCACCATTCCGGGATTTTCTCATGGAAATCTGTCTAAAGGAGCCATAACTTTTCAAATCTGGATGGTTTGTGTGGGTTTACCCACACATTTTCCCATTCAAGGCTGATTAACCAGTGTTCCGAGCTTGCAGCTAGAAGTACCACTGCTCTTAACTTCCCTCCTGCCATCATGATGGATTTAGGAATTAAAAAGTGATCAAGCCAACAGGATATCCCTCTGTCTCTAGCTTGTTTGTTGTTCCACATGAAAATACCATTAGAAGTTCTTACATCTATTAAATTAAGGTCATCAATTAATTCATTGAAATGAGCGTTTGCAAGGTTTAGGTTCCGTATACCACCTTTTTCTCTTCAAGGTTCCTGATCATGTTGAAATCTCCACCCAGGATCCACGGTTTGTCATCGAGAATCTCCTTAATGACAGAAATCGAGTCTAGAAAGGACAATTTCTGCTCTACCCTTGGGGGCCCATATACATTGGTCATAAATCCTTTTATTCTGGTGCCTAAGATGTGGAAATTTGCTGAGAGTGAAAATGGAGTTGCTGCAAAGCCTGAGAGGTTAACCTCCCGGGGATTTGATAAGATTCCCATCCCTCCAACTTCCCCTTTGGCATCGATCTCTACAGATTCACATCCCTTCCATACTTTGCTGGCTATACTTATTGGCTCTTCACCTAAGCACTTTGTTTCTTGCAGAAAGATGATCCCAAATTTTTCTTTTTCAATCCTTCTTCTGAGAAGATGGATTTTCAGAGCGCTAATGCAGCCTCTAATATTCCAGGATGTATTCCACATTAAGAACTTGTTAGGTAGAGGGAGAGAGGGAATCATCTATTCTTGGATACTGCCCTAAAGCCACCAGTTGTGCCCCTACAACTTTGATTCTTTGAACATTGCTTAGCCTTCCCCGCTTTTCTTTTTTTATTTTCTTTTTTTCCATCCGATTCTTTGAGTGATTTGACAACTACTCCTAGGGACTTCATATTTTTATCCTGGATTATTGCCTTCTCCAGCAAGGAGACTTGCTGGGGAGGGATCTAGGCTGAGATCTTGTCAGAGTAGGCAGCTTCAAGTCCTTCTAGATCTAGATCACCTATCTCCATATCTTCTGTCTCTGGCTCAGGTACCTCTGTGGCTTTCTTGGCTATCTCCTGCTACAACTTATGGTATTGATCTGTAGGGTATTTGGTTATCTCTTATTGCTCTTTTATAGTTACCTCCATCTGCTTCTCCTGGTTATCTTTAGTGTGGTCACTATGATGGGTTTTCTTATTGCTTTCCTTATTCTGCTCAATTTGTTGGGATTCTTTGCTACTTGCCTTATCATCTTGGAGAATCTCATACCTGTTCTGAGTTTGCACCATTTTGTTAATCTCTTGTCCCGAGGTATTTCTTGCTTGCCGTTTCTTGTTTTGGGTTTTGATGAACCCATCAACATATTCATTTTCTTGATATTTCTTTCCTCCCGGTCTTTTATTTTGCGGACAGTCTCGGAATAGTTGCCCATGCTCATGACATCTTCTGCATCTGAATAGAATCTGTTCGTAGTCTATTTCCTGGAACCATTCTTCATCCTCCAAAGATAACTCAATTCCATCTGGTAGATCTCTAGAAATGTCAAGGTAGATACAGATTCAGACATATGAGATATACTTCCATTGTCGGGTTTTCTCCGAGACTTTGATGAAGTTCCCCAGCGTATTCCCTACATCCATCAGAATTTCTTCCTTCTAGTACTCCGTTGGGAGAGAGTACATTCTTATCCATACTGGGGCAATCGTGAGATTTTCTTTATCAGGGTTGAATCCCTCTTTCCATGGCCTAAGGAAGAGTCCCGTCGAATTAGAGAAACATGGACCATTCTTAAAAATTCTAGTTGTATCTTCTTCATTAAAGAAGATTGTTGTGAAGAATCATTTTTCTCCCAACTGAAGGTCATAGTGTCCTTGGGGTTTCCACGTGGTGTTTATCCACCATACTATGGTCTTTTCTGTGGGACAAATCCCTACAAACTTGCCTATGATGACATGTTCTTTCATGTACTGAATGTCTTCCCTGACTCTTTCTGATTTAATTTGAAGCTTTGGGACTGTCTTGGATTTCGAGACACACTGTCCTATCCTTCTTGTTTCTTGTTTAGCTACTTCCTCTTTCTTGAGCCCACTAGAGCCTTCCCCATCTATGAGCGAGTCAGATTGTCTCACTAGTCCTTTTCCTTTCTTGGTTTCCATGCTGGAGATCATAGTGGGAATTACCGATCCCTCCTCTGAGGGTGTGTTCCTCCCATGGGGAGGAGCAGGAACCATCCTAGGCTGAACCCAACCAAACTACAGAGTCACTCCTCCACTAGTTCACTGTAAATCCTTTCGCCTTGGTAACCAAAACCCCCAACCTCACATCAAGTTGCAGCGCTTCCTGTCGTTTACTTATATTGATAAGGATGGAAGAAAACGTATATATTTGGTTGATGTCGTTTTAGCAAACATTTCACCCAAATAAAGATTAGTAGTACTATGCGAAAAAAAACACTGGAAATCACTCCCAACCTTTGATATTCGTAAGATATGAAGGTCTAATACTCTGTCATAAAGCAGAGGAAATCCCTCATGTCTCAACAAATATCACAAAAAATGTAAAAATTTTGGAACAATAAATTATCTCAATAAATATCACCAAAAATAATAATTTTGGAACAATAAATTATCTCCAAAAGAACCATGTTCTCAATACAAAATATTTGAAAGAATGTTTGAAAAGATTCGGAATGTTTGACGAATCTCTCTGCAACGTACACAATATTCATACGAAACCCTTTCTTAAATATACAAAAGAATAGTGACGAAAGAGGAATATACATTGTAATGGTGAAGAAACTATCTGTAAAATATACAATATAATAGACATGTTATTAAAACGCAAATCTAGCCAAGCCATATTTCAGAGAACCAGAAAAGCAGCAGGAACTGGCAGTCTTCGAGTGGATTGGATTGCTTTGCAGTTTTCTAAGATTAATAGTACGTTTGGACCACATGTTCGATTCTGCTACGTATCTCTATTCTTCCACTGTACATCTTAGAGTAGATTTGCTTATCCAGTTCTTGCAGTCATAGATAGAGCAGAAGGCCTGCATACAAGAAAGGGCTAAAAGAATCACTACTGCTATAAGAGTTAAGAATTGCCACGAGCCGAATATATGGTTTTTGCAAACTTAACCATGACAAATTTCCATTTTCTGTTATAATATGTATTCACATCTTCTATAACTTGGTCAATAAATTCAACTTTTGTGCGCTGAACGCTCTTACCCATGTTGTTCCAGAGGTTCACAACCTCCCTGTCTCCTTGGAGATGGTTGGAGATAATTCCCTTCTCTCTCAACAATCTCACATCTTCTTCGTGGTCAATTATCCTGTCCATGAAGTTGGTGTACCGATTAAAAACCAGCGCATCGGGCGCAACCAAAGCTTCAAATGCCAACAAATTTCTCAAGATTACCTCAGTGTTGCGATCTAACTTTACTCCAGGGATGTAAAGTGTGGCAGTGTTCTTATAAAAGTGTATTGTGGTAAGGTCTCCATTGGTAGGGAGGAATTTAACTCCCGCAGAGTGTAAATCGGCGACGCATGGAATAGCGCGTTTGTCTCATGTGGGCGTTATGATCTTGACCAATGACTGTTCACCCTTCTCTTCCTCTTCTTCTTTTCCTTCATGGTTCTCATATTTGATGGTATCTAATTTCTTGGCAACAAGAGTACTAAATGGTTTTAGCTTCAGTGCTCGCCGATGCAACTGCGTAAGAAATAGAAGAGGGCAAACATTTAGAGAGGATAGAACGTTCCATAGCAAAGTGTTGGAGGTTTCTCTAATTGTTGAAGGGTCCACTGTATCAATGGAGTCGCTTTCTTCTTCTTCATCAATAAGATTTGGATTCTGATTGTTGGAAACCCTAACTCTAGGAACGATTGAATAGTACAACACCTCTAGGACGTGCCCTCTCTTGTTTATATGGAAATTCGATTTTTCGACCAAATTGAAGGTGAAAGGAGACAATTCTTGGCATGCAAGCTTTAGCAACTCGGAGCACCTCTCCTTTGCCATGACTTTAGAACCTGTCTGCAATTCCAAAATATTTCGCAATAGAATGAGCGGCAGTTGATTTTCCAACATCATCATATCTCTGACAATTGAGTTGTGGGAAGCGCTGTGGCCACTCAGATCTAGGACTCATCCCAGTTGCTTGAAGTCCACGTCAGAGGTTCCCTTAGTGTTTCTGACATAAAAATACAAACATTCAAGAAGAAAGACGACGTCCAGAGACATGAGCCATGCTAATGTTTCTTCCGTATAATCGATGAACTTGTGATAGCAAGTCCGGATTTGCACGTCGCATTTTTTAAATTCATCCACAACAATGGACTGAAACTTGCCTCATTTGTTGATTCTTTTCTCAAATCTGCTAACAACTGCCAGTTTGTAGTGATCCATCTCAAAGAGCTCAGGTATCCAGTGGTGATAGGGGCCGATAGAAACCGATTGAGGAATATAGGGTTCCGGCTTCAGTGCCAGTAACTCTTTCGGCACATTAAACACGGACACGGAGAAGTCCTCCTCCTCCTCTTCCTCTTTGATAGCCAAAACCGAGCCAACTAAACTTGGGTTTAGGGCTTAGTCAATATTTAAAAATAATTAATTTCACCTTTTTTAACTTCGACCTGTTTTTATAGCGACCACCTTTTTACTGCGAGCAAGTTGATATGTGCGATCAACTTATCTGCGATCAAGTTGATACTTGATGCGATCAACTTCTCTATGATCAAGTTGATGCCAGATGCGATCAACTTATCTGCGATCAAGTTGATGCTTGATGCGATCAAGTTGATGCCTGATGCGATCAACTTCTCTGCGATCAAGTTGATGCCTGATGCAATCAACTTCTTTGCGATCAAGTTGATGCCTGATGCGATCAACTTCTTTGTGACTAGGATGATAGAATATGTTTCTTAGTCTAAAGACTTAAGAAATTACAAATGATTCTACCTATGAGTAAACTGAAGTAAACTACTCACTTTTTCAAATCCAAATAACTTATAACAAAAACATATGCCCAAATATGTAGGAAGATTTGAATCGACCAAAGATGCCATAAAACGTCAAACTTTCACGCGGTGAGAATTTCATGGATTCTTGTTCTTTTACTTATCAGTAATTGTAAAAGACATTTACAGAAGTAAATCTGGAAATATGAGCGGCCAAATAATCATGAATTCAACCACAAACTATTTCATATATTTAACTATGCGGAAATACAAAGTAATACAAACTTGTCTGTTACAAACTCGTCAATCCACAGAGCTTCAGCTCTTCGACTAAATCAAATGCACAGAAGCTTGAGCTTCGACTTCTCTTTCTCACCCGGAGTTCCTCTGCTATCTAATGTCTATCTTGTGTCTGTGTTCGCTTGTAAACTAAATTACAAAATGCTTCTTCTATTTATAGGCAACCTGAAGATTGCTACAGCATAGACCGACTTACTTGCCGACTTACTTTTCATTAAACACTGCAATAACTATCTACCTAACAACTTAGCTTCTGAAATAAATTCGATTGAATTACGCTGCCTACATGTGGACTTTTCCTTCTTGTCAGACTGACAGACAAGATCGTGGCTTGTACAGACTCTGACAGAGTCGGCTGGAGATCAAGTGCAGATCTGCGAATAATTACATTTTTCCAACACTCCCCCTTAATTATGAGCAGATGGGGATTTTTAAAACAAAACTTACAAAATGTTTCAGAGCTTAGACATGCTCTGTTTATGATAGAGTTCACTATGGAGAACTTGTCATTCCAAGATAACTACGCAAATACTGGAATGTGTCCTTTGCCAATGGATTTGTGAAGATGTCAGCAAGTTGGTCTTCAGACCTGCAAAATTCCAAACAAATTTCCTTGTCGTTCACCAACTCTCTTATAAAATGAAACCTTGTGTCAATGTGCTTGGTTCTCTTGTGAAACACATGATTCTTTGATAATGCTATGGCTGAATTGTTGTCACAGAAGATTGTTGTCGGTTCTTGATGGTTCTGTGACAAGTCTTTTAAGACACTCCTCATCGAGACAGCTTGACATGCAACACTTGTTGCTGCAACATACTCTGCTTCAGCTGAAGATAGAGTTACTATGGGCTGTTTCTTTAAAGCCCATGAAACAACACCTGTACCAAAATGAAATGTGTATCCAGATGTGCTTTTCCTGTCATCTATGCTGCCTCCATTGTCACTGTCAGTGTAACCAATGAGTTTAAAATTTTTTGAAGTTGAATACATAATACCAAGGTCTTTTGTGCCACTTACATACCTCATAATTCTTTTACCTGCTTGCCAATGTGAGTATTTTGGTGACTCCATGAACCTTGAGATCAGACTTACACCATACATAATGTGTGGTCTTGTTGCTGTTAAATACATAAGGCTGCCAACAAGCCTTTTGAACAGCATAGGATCTACAGTGGATCCTTCATCATCCTTGCTTAATTTTAAACCTATTATCACTGGTGTTGGGGCTGTCTTACAGTTAGACATGTTAAATCTTTTTAAAACTTCACTTGCATACTTAGACTATGATATAAAGATACCACTTTCAGACTGCTGAACTTCAATGCCCAGAAAAAACTTCATAAGCCCCGGATCATTCATTTCAAATTCACTTTCCATGACTGTTTTAAAATGTGCTATGCCATAATCACCAGTAAATATTAAATCATCTACATACAGGAAGACAATTAACATCTTACCTTGCTCATCGACTTTGGTGTACAAAGTTGGTTCACTTTCATTTCTGTGAAATCCATTTTCAATGAGATAGGAATCAATCCTACTGTACCGATCTCTAGGAGCTTGCTTCAAACCATAGAGTGCCTTTTTCAGCCTGTACACTTTGTACTCTTGACCTGGGACTTCATACCCTTGTGGTTGTTCCACATATACTTCCTCTTCTAGATAGCCATTTAAGAATGCCGACTTGACATCCATATGATGAACATGCCATTTGTTTTGTGCAGCAATGGCCAAAACTGTTCTGACTGTATCCATGCGTGCAACAGGTGCAAACGTTTCATTGAAGTCAATGCCGGGTTGCTATGTGAACCCTCTTGCTACCATTCTTGCCTTGTGCTTTTGCACATTCCCATCAGCATATTGCTTTGTCTTATAAATCCATTTGACACTGATTACATCTTTGTCTTTTGGTACATCAACCAGTTCCCATGTCTGGTTTTTCTCAATGCATTCTATTTCT
>LPNX011144360.1:5568-46738 GCA_001517045.1 Pseudotsuga menziesii
GTCAGCCTACCCTCCTCTGCCATTCAAGTTAGGTAGTTGCAGCTTTGCAAATGTGAAGCAAGCTCCTGAATTTATACAGGAACTAGAAAGGTTCCGTTTTGGGGAGATGATCTTTAGACGAAATGATACTCACGAGAGAATGGCTGAGCACTGCAGGAAACACAAAGTATTTTATGAGTACACTCATCACGTTGACAAGGATGAATCTGTTTTCAGGAGGGCCCCTAACATGACAGCGCTCGGTAAGAGATTCAAGCCAAAAGGTGGATCTGAGCAGGAGAAGGCTGAGCGGGATAAGGATGAAGAAACAGCCAAAAGAATAAGGGAAGAGGCCCAGAGACTAGAGCAAGAAGCTGCAGAATGGCTCCAAAAAGGAGAAGAAGAAAAGGGGAAAGCTACCTAGGCAGCAGCCGAAAAGGTAAAGGAAACAGCCAGAGAGGCAGAGGAGGCTGCTAAGTAAGCAGCTGAAGAAGCTCAGAGGAAACTGGATGAAGAACTTCGACAACAGGAAGCCGAGAAGACAGAGTTGGCACAATAGCAGGCTTCTAGGTCACAAGTAGAGCAAAGCCAGGGTGAGGAAAACCCTGAGATACAAACCATCCAAGTACCTACTCCCGTCACCCCTACAACTCCCACACTCTGGTTAGTACCCTTTACACAGAAGAAAGGGGAAGAGGTGCCTGATTTCAGTACAGTGTACTATGACAGGGCTACCAAAAGGATCATGAGAGGAACCGAGATGAAAATAGGGGCAGAAGGGATGGCCAGTACCATGATAACCGACAAAGCTGTGATGGTCGGAACAGACAAAGATCCAAGGTTTGTCATCAGGGCTGGGAAGGCAGCCATAAATGCTACGGAAGATAACATAGATCGCATGCTGACAGAGATAGAATCCTCCAAGAAGACCACTTCTCAGCTCAAGGACACCTTGAGAAGGGAAAGAGAAGAGGGCAACAGACTAAAAATAAAATACGAGCATGTACTTAAGGAGATGGAGGTCACAAAACATGAAATTAATGCTATCCAGCAGGAAGCCCAAGCAAAAGAGACAACACAAGAAGCTTTGGATAAGGCACATCAAGAAATTCAGGATTTGAGAAGTGAAAGGGAACGAATGAAGACACAGATAGAAGAACTGATAGAGCAGCAGAAGGACATCTACGAATCTAATACCTTATATGTGAGAGAGCTGAAAGAGCAGCTAGAAGCGGCCAAGGAGCAGCAAGTAGATCTACAGCCAGTCAAAGATCACATCTTGGCTCAGAAGGCTAGGATGCTGCAACTGCAGACGGCCCTGGAGGAAGAAAGGTGTCAAGTCCTGCAGATTGATGGCAGGCTGGATGAATTATTAAATACAGCATCTTATTTTGTGGATAGATCGCAAGGCATCCTGGAGGTGCTAACTTCAAGGATAACCAGAGGAGAATATGATCAAGAAGTCCCAGCTGAGCTACCAGTCAAAGATAAGCAAGATTTGAAGCGGGACCATGATCTGATCGAGTTTGTTGTTATTACTGCAGAGGACTTTCAGAAGACAGTGAAGAAAACGAAGGGAGCATGCACAGAGTTCTTTAGAAGAGCCCTTGTCACCTATAACCACTGTCAAGTGGAAGATGAACATAGGCTACACGAATTCTCTGATCATGATACACTTGTAGGGATTTTGCAGACAAGGCAGCAGGAAGAAGAAGCCAAGGTCCAATATATTAGAGCCCTTAATGAGCCGATCCTGAGAAATGAAATTGAACACATGGCCATTAGTGTACAGCTCTTGGAGGAGCAGGTGCGTCTGAACATGGCCAGGATAGAGGCTATTCGGAACCAAGTAGATAAGTTCGAGCTAAATATACAATTCTTGGAACCCCACTCATTTGAAGGACTCGCTGCTGAGGCAGTAGCGTGGAGGAAATTTCTGGAAGACCAAGAGGGACCCTCCCCATGAGAAGGACCGGTCAATTTTGTATAAATTATTATTTTGTAAAAGGCTTTAGGAAAATGAAGCGTTGGGAAGCCCAAAGGCCACTTTGGGCAGCCCAACCATTTTTTATTTTGTATAAAACTAGGGAAGAGAGACAAGAGAGAGGGATTTTTTCCTCGGTCACACTGGATGACCTATTGTAAAGAAGAACTATTTCCTTTTTGCAATAAAGAATTGTAGTTTGCCTGTTGGAGAAAGTGTTGTGGGATTTTCCAAATGGTGTGCAATGGATGGCAGGAAAATGAACTATTTTGTTTTTTCAGCATATGTCCATGAATTGTGAGATCGTTCTAACTCTATGACTTATGTCTTGTTGAATGATTTCCGGTTTATTTTGTGGAAAATTCACTTTTAGTAATGCTGGTGCTTCACATAACAGTTAGCTATCTGATTGTTGGAATAATTTCTCTTTCATGTGCTGTAAATACAAATATCAGTTACCTGTGATTGTGTTTATTCTACATGAAGTTAATGCATTACTAAATGATAATTATTTTGGCTGCCCGGGGATAGATAGTTAATCATCTTAGTTCGTAGTTGCATATGTGGTTTAGATGTTGTGAACATAAGACGAGAGGTAAGAACCTGTGCAGCACATTGTGTGGTTCCCGGCATCCTTATCACCCTGCATGGTTTAGATAGGCATATGCATTGCATACTAAGTCAAAAAACAAATTCCGGTGGACCGGGCCGCAACCGGTAAACCCCTCTTTTGTTACTTTGACCTACGGTAACCGGACCGTAAGCCGGACGGATTCCCTATACCAACAGTCAGCGGGCTAGTTCGGAACGCTGATTGGGGAGAATCCCTTACTGTTGCCGCCTGCGATTTTCCAGGCCTCAACAGAGTCATACATTTATCAAGTATAACAAAGGAAAGTTGATCAATGGTCACAATCTTCACATCATGGGGAAAATACATCACTCGAAAGAGTGTGGACACTACAACTCTCATAGTGTAAATATAATCTCATCCAAGGAGAAGATTAAAATATAAAGGACCTTGAAATACCATAACATCAATATAGACTGTTTTCCCTCCTAAGGTAATAGGAAAATGAGGAAGGATCCCTAAAGGTGCAGTAGGTATTCAAATCCAATATATGGTCGAAATCTAGTACAAGTTGAGGAAAACCTATAGCTTGCCAAGTAGTTTAGGATAGAATAGTAATGAAAGCGCGTTCATAAAAAGTAATGTGAAGCATGCTACTAGCAGTAACTTGCATAGATATATGGAAAGGAACACTCGAAGGAATATGTGATTATGTTAGATTACTCCTATCAAAGGAAATAACTTGAGTGCTTGGAGAGGTTTCTGTTGAAATAGACATAATTTCCTTTTGCGTAGAACAATCATAACTAACTATGAAAACCTCAGATTTTTTCATTTCACTCTCAACTGGAAGAGAAGGACAATACGAAGACTTTGTCAAAGTGAATGCTTTAGTTTTAACACTCTCGGGTGAAAGTGTGGGATTGGGTGTAGAAGACATGAACTTGAGCACTCTAACTTCACTGTTCAAAGGAAGAGTGGGATAAACTACGGATGAAACTGAATTGAACACTTGGTCAACCAATGGGGGGTTAAGAGACAACTTATGATAATTTGTTGGAATCCCTTTATGAGGAACAGTAATATCTTCCAACAAATTTGAAGCTTCATCCATGAGAGGACAAAGGTAAGGTGTATGTCCATACACAACAAGGAAGGATTTTTTACTTTTCTTTTTCGAAGCTTAATCACAAAGTCATTGGTTGATGGGTTATCATTAGTATAATGACCAGAGCTTAATGAAACAGGGTGTTTGGAACTACTAGACCACACTTCCAAAACTTGGGAAAAACCGATACAGTCCTTTAGAAGGTGATCACCCTTACAAATCCTACAAGGGAATTTTTGCTTACGAGTAGTTTTGGAAGGTATTTCAACACTCTCACTAGAAAGAGTAGTTGGTTGGGACTCAGTCAGGGGTATTCCTTTATTCTTCTTAATATTCCTTTTCCTCTTCTTCTTATTCACCTGATTACTAGTAATAAAACTTTCAACCAGCGAAGAGGGAGAAAGGGGAGAAGACACATCTGGCGAAGAAGGTGGAAGATTCACAGGAGGTTGGTGTTCTAGTGAATGAGAATTAACATCTGAGATACAAGGTGGGATTAGAATCACTGGGATAGAGAATAACCATATAGGTAATCCTATAAGTCAATCCAGGAAGAATCAAAGTGGCAATGAGAGGAGGACCAGCATTGCCAAATGAAGAAAAAACAAAAGGTGTTAGCACTCATACTAAAATTTTGAATCTATGATAAATGGATGGAAGGAAGGGGGTATAGTCAGAAGCTTTCTGAGCTTGACGAATTTGAGGTACATAAATAGTCCTATCCTAAACCTGAGCAAAGAAGAGAATGGTCCCTTAGCACTTAAGAGGGCCCGAGCGGAGCCAATCACCACAAAGGAGCAGGAAATGCAGAGCAGCAGATGTTGGGAAGTTTGCAATGGAGGAGGTGCTCAGAGAACTAAGCTATAAGGGCACGCAAAATCTGTGGCTTGTGATTTCCCTCCCCAATGATCATGATCAGGGTAGAGCAGATCTACGTCTAAGAATTTTATCGCCACTCCAACTTGCACGACAGCTAAGGCATAGGGTGTCCATGAAATGGAGGAAGGCCCTGCATGATTGGATGGTGGCGATTGGACAACGATCCAATCGATGACCCTAATTGAGGTCGCAGCAAGAATATGTGCAACAGATAATGGAAGGAGGAAATTTGAAACTGCGTAGGGCCCTTAGCCTTCAATGATGGGGATCCAATGAGGTGATTAACGGACGACTTTGATCTACGTCACAATAGAGACATGCGTGAAGGATAACCAGTGGTCAGATCACGAAGTGGGTAGAGACCACTCAGTTGGATGGTCGAGATATAGTAGGGAGGAGATCTATGGCTAGAATCTGCCTCGATGTTCAAAGGCACCAGGAGAGATAGGAAGGGAGTGTTGATGCTGTGAGTGAGATCTTGGGATTTGTGACCTCACTTCCAAACACACGCAACAAGGACAAACTCCGAGACAGGTTGGCGATAGAAGATAAGAATGTCCTTTCCAAGCCGTACGAAAACAAGGAAGGGGGCACCGAGAACCAAAGGGAGGAATATTTGGAACCTTCACATGAGGGAATTGGACCAAGATTCCATGTGATTACCCATGTTGTCATCATTCCATTTAACGATGGCGCAAGTGTAATCTCGAAAAGCACAATGTCAAACTCAGCTTCCCAGCTCGATATAAGGCCACTGTTGAAGCAATTCAAGAATATGTGAGAAATTGACTGTTGCTGGAAATTATCTACGATACTCTACTAAGGAACTCAAGATTTTTAGTTGAATCTTGTTACAGTTTTTGTGATGGAGAGATCCTCTATTTTCCTAGAGATATTGCACCTCCCAGGCCTTCACATGTTAATAGTTCCAACCATCGAGCTAAAGACGTTTGCTGCACTAGGAAAGTTTTTTGATGCTGGTAGAAACCTTGTGGGATTGGTAAATTGCAACACCATTGTGGGGGCAGTAACCGGAATCCTTGTCCCTACAAAAATCCCACCAAAGCCCCCAGACAAGGCCATGGAATCCCTTTCCATGGTGCAGAGTACCCGTTGCTAGAGATGGATGGTTAGAATGAAATTTTTGATGCAAGAAGAAGAGAGCAGAGGACTTCATCATCATTATCTTGGACTAATACTGTCAACCTCATCTAGGATGATGACAATCCTCGAGGAGGGTTGCGCTGACATGCCTTATAGGAAGGACCTGGCCCCAATAGCTTGATAAGAATGACGGTCCCACTAAGGAACGATCACTATCAAAGGTAGGAGTTGTCTTACCTTGGTCCTGGTTGATTGCGATGGTACCAAGCAAAGGATTGAAAACACAAGAAGTATTGGGACCCACTCAAGCCCGTACAATAGGGAGACGTACAAGAAAGATAAAACCGTTAGAGAAGTGCCGTTGTCAAGACAAGAAATCCTGCATTCATATGCCATAGTACCATTCTGACTAGCATGCATGTCATAGCACATTGTCTATTTCGGTAATGAAATCCTGGAAAAATTTCCACCTAATGTAATTTGTTAGTATTCAATATGATGATTCTGGGTTAATCCTGTACTTTGTAACTGTTTCGTATACCCTGTTTCGGTACGTATCTCGGGGGGTAATTTACAGTATAAATATAGCCTCCTCAGAGGAGAAGAGGGGTTGGACTGATTTTCATTTTTGAGGCCTCAACGATGGTTTTGTATCTCTATAAACATTTTTTGGGAGTAGTAATGAAAATGAATCTCGGAGGTTATGAGATTCATCACCATGTATGTGTTTAGTTTGTGTTTCCTATTCATTTCATTTTCATATGTGTTATTTATGCCAATACATTTCTAGATTAGCATGCAGAAATTTACTCTCAATTAAGCGCTCCTGCATCAGTAATCATGTTTGTAATGTGATTGTAATAGCTTTGATAGAATTCATCCATTGATAGGTGCTATGTTTCAGTTGTTTCCCTTTGTTATTTTCTTCTAAAAGTGTGCTCAAAGATTCATCCTTGATAGATTCCTTTGTTCTTCACTAGGATCTTTCCTTATTTCTATATTCCATCACTTTAAATATATTTGAATGAATGTAGTGCATACTTTGCCTAATAATACATAAGAGAATCCCATTTTCATTATAAGATGTAATGTCCTTGAATGTTTCAAACTATGACTCGAGTCACCCAATGGTTTTGATATTTGTTTGTCCTTCAACCCTCTATTTTGTAAATGTCCTGTTACTAGAAGAAATCTAGTCTTATGCATGCGTGTTTAAAGATAATGATGGTTACTGTGACAAGAGAGATCCCTCTCTAACTGCCTTGGCTAGAAGGCAGTCTAAAGATGGTTTGAAATGGTTACCCCTGTGACTTCCTACAACAACCATAGGAAAATTACAGGGTGCTAACATCATGGCACTGTTGCTGGGGAGCGAATGATCAAATCATCCCTGGGAAAAATTTCATTGCTCAATTCTATGACTTGGTTGAGAAGCCAGTACTAGACACATTTTTAGTTGCATATGCTCTGGCAACTCCACTAGGAACCCTGAACTCCCAAAGGCTACAAATATTTTAAAATATTCCATGGAGAATCCACTGGGGAAAATAATCCCAATATAGCAGAACTTGGAAGGGCATGGTACAAGATGAGGTACTCTGTAACCTTTCTCCAAGATATCTTGTCCTTCCTGGTGCATCTCTTCCTATCCTTCACTAGGATAATCAAAACAATTTTCCAATATGTACCTGTCATGCTCGGGGAAAGACCCTAGACCCACCCATGTATATCCCTCTTTAAAGACTAAGAAATCCTCCTCTCCCTGTACATATTTTTTCTTCGACCAAATCCCTTCATCTGAACCCCATGAGGCTTGTGGTGCTACTACAGACTCTAAGAAATTTCCCAATCCCCTAGACAAGGATCTCCAACCCTTGTATGATTTAGAACTCCCTCTACCCTCCTCTAAATGGACCTTGTTAAACTCCCTGGTTGAAAGACCACCGACTGTTGCAACATTGCCTCCCCTCCATTCAGAGTTTACAGAGCCTTTGTCATTCAATTCTTTAGCCCCTCTTGAAAGTGTTGCCATAAACCTAGTAAGGGATAAATGTTTCACCCTTATACTTTTCCCTACAATCCTCCATGACCTGCCCCAGGGTTAAACCCAAAGGATTAACAAATTTACTAGGAGGGAGGAATATTCATCTCAGGAGAATCTGGGATGGTTTTTAGACTGGATTGACCTCGAAGAGGTGGACCATGAATATATTATGGTTAGGATGTTTTCTTAAAGAATTTCTAGAGAGGCAAGGAGATGGTTCACCAGCCTCCCAGATAGATCTATTTTGGTCTATCAAGATTTGGAGGATGCCTTCAAAGAAAGATGGGAAGAAAAGAAATACCCTAGGAGGTGCTTATCTTAGTCCTATGTCATCAGGAGGGATGGTAGTGAATCTGTCCAAGAATTCTCTGGTAGGTTTATAAAAGTATATAACATTATCCCTTCTAAGTTTAGACAACCTCCTGGTGCTGCCCAACTATAGTACATTGAGTCCTTTGATAGCAAATTTGCTTTGTGGATCAGCGAGAGAAGGTCAGCCACTCTAGCATACATGATGAAAGTTTCCATTGAGGTGGAGATTAACCTACCTACTTCCAGGGAGAAGGGAAGAAAAGAAGAAGAGAGAAGATAGAATTAAGCTCTCCCACAACTTCCTCTCTCTAACACATTGGAGGCCAGAATGGAGGAGATAATGAAGGTCTTGGAAGGATGGATGGAGAGATTCATGATGAACTATAGCCCATGCCCCATAAGTGATCAAGATGTCATAGGACCCCTGTGTGTTGAGCAAGCTCAAGCTATCCTAGAAAACCTATAAGAACACACAAGGCCTTCTCTACTAGCGAAAGAGGAAGAGGACAAACAACGAAAGTCTCCTTAGCACCTCGATCCTATTTTTTATGAAGAATATAGTCAGCAGGAGGAAGGTAACTTCCTACCCTTGTTCTTTGCCTCATTCGATTTTCTGAAGCATAGATTAAAGATTTCAAACCAAGCATAGAAAATGGAGGTTAAGGGAAAGGTCACGGCATTTTCTAGAGTGGATGACGGGGGAAGTGAACAAATGAGATCGATTGTGCATCCTAGTTTTTCTTTTTAACAGCACACAAATGAGCAATCTGGGACCATACGGGAGGAGTGTTACAATCTCTTTGTTAAAGAAAATAGACTGCCTATTGTAAGCCTTGTCTGTGGGGATTTTGAGAAGGTTTTTAGGTCTCCACTGTATGATGAATATGGGAATAGCTTCTCAGAATATGAGGGTCCTAAATGGGATGTTTCTCCCTCCTCTCTAGTTCATAATACCTAGGTCAAGAAGAGTGCATTTCATTGGATTTCATTTCCTATGGAATGCATGAGGAAGAACACAACATGGTTTCTGGCACTCAGGATGAGGTGGTTGAGGTCTCAGGTATAGATGGTCACGATTTCTGTTTGCACAAGTATTTCAAAGAACAACTGAGCAGTGTGCAAGGGAAGATACTTTTGGAGCAAGAATCATGGAGTCGGCAAAGGGTTGGAGCAGTTCAAGACAATCATGGATTTTATGATCTTGTGGCTGAGTACGTGGAGCAATTTGGTCATGAAAAGTGTATAGTAGGAGTTATGAAGAGATTTCATGACCCAATGGACACACATGTGGAGAAGATGTACGATGGGAATGATAGGAAAATTATGCATGACAAGAACTAGAGGTTCAAGAGTAACCTCCTATCATTCCTCTTCACATTACTACCCTCGATCAAGCATAAAGGAAGAGCTTGAAAACACAATCACCTGCTTTATTAGCTTCACTAGAAGTCAGAAGTCACTTGATTGGGTGGTAGTTCTCATGTAAAGTAGGGTAGGTAGGATCAAATAAGCTCGGTACAGCGAGCATTTTATTTCTCCAATTTTTCATGATATTATTATCTATTTGGCTTTTGTTTTCAGAGCACACCGGTAAGTTTTCGAGAGAAAATCGCAAGCTGACCCAATGGATCAGGAACATGATCTATGCACATTCTTTTCTACCTCACAGGGAGGATAACATCCCTGAGTTGGAGCTGCTGTTAGAACTCGTGATAAAATTTTGAATCTACTATAAATGGATGGCAAGAAGGGGGTACAGTCAAAAGATTTATGAGCTTGACAACTTTGAGGTCGATCAAGAGTCCTATCCTAAGCGTGAGTGAAGACATGAATGGTCCCTTGGTACTTAAGAAGGCCCAAGCGGAGCCAGTCACCACAAAGGAGTAGGCAACACAGAGCAATAGATGTTGAGAAGTTTGCAATGGAGGAGGTGCTTAGAGAACTAAGCTATAAGGGCATGAAAAATCTGTGGCTCATCCTTTTCCCCCCCAGGGATCATGATTAGGGTGGACCAGATCTATGACTAAGATTTTTTTTCACCACTCCAACTTGTACGATAGATAAGGCATAGGGTGTGCACAAAATGGAGGAAGGCCATGCATGATTGGATGGTCGAGATTAGACAAGGATGCGATGAACGTCCATGATTGAGGTCACAGCGAGAAGATGCACGATAGATAAAGGAAGGACGAAATGTGAAACCACGTAGGGAACTTCACCTCTAATAGTTGGGATATAGCGAGGTAATTAATTGACAACTTTGATCTATGTCACAATAGAGACATGCATGAAGGATAACCAGTGGTCGAATCGCGAAGCAGGTAGAAACCAATTGGTTCGATGGTTGAGATCTAGAAGGGAGGAGATATACAACTAGTATATGACTCTATGTTCGAAGATGCCAGGTGAGATAGACAGGAAGTGATGATGGAATGAGTCACATATTGGGATCCTTGACCTCATGGCCAGACACGCGCAACAAGGACAAACTCTGAGATAGGTTGGCGATAGAAGGTAAGAATGTCCTTTCCACGTCATATGACAACAAGGAAGGGGGAACCGAGAACCAAAGGGAGGTGTAGTTGGCACCTTCTCATGAGGGAATTGGAATAGGATCCCACATGATCACCTGTGTTTTCATCATGCCACTTAATGATTGCGCATGTGTAAACTCGAGAATATGTGATAAATTGACTGTTGCTAGAATATGTTTACGATACTCTACTAAGGACCCCAAGAATTTTAGTTGAATCCTGTTATATATTTTATGATGGAGAGATCCTCTATTTTCCTGGAGACATGGACCCTTCCTAGAATTCACATGTTAATAGTTCCATATATCAAGGTAAAGACGTTTGTTGCACCAGGAAACTTTTCTAATGCTGGTAGAAACCATGTGGGATTGGTAAATTGCAACACCACTGTGAGGGCAGTAACTGAAATCCCCGACCCTATAAACATCCCTCCAAAACCCCCAGACAAGGCCATGGACTCCCTTTCCATGGTACAAAGTACTTGTTGCTAGATATGGACGGTCCAAACAAATTTTTTGACGCAGGAAGAAGAGAGCGGAGGGCTTCATCATCATTGTCTTGGAATCATACTATCAACCTTGTCTAGGATGATTACAAGTCTCAGGGAGGGCTGCGTCGGTGTGCCTTGTAGGAAGGACATGGCCTCGGTAGGTCAACAATAATGACGGGCTCAGTGCAGAAAGAAAACTGTCAAATGGAGGAGTTGTCTTACCCCGATCCTGGATGATAGTGGTGGTACCAAGCGAAGGACCAGAAACACAAGAAATCTCAAGAAACATTAAAGCCCACAGAATAGGGAGACAAACAAGAAAGATAAAACCATTAGATATGCGTCACTGTCAAGACAAGCAAGAATGCATTCATATGTCACAGTACCATTCTGACCAACATGCGTTTCATAGCACATTGCCTATTTCGGTAATGAAATCGTGGAGAAATTTCCACCTAATGTAGTTTGTTAGGATTCAATATGATGATTCTGGGTTAATCTCATAATTTGTAACCTTTTCTGATACCCTATTTCAGGATGTATCCCAGGGGGTAATTTATAGTATAAATATAGCCTCCTCAGAGGAGGAGAGGGATTGGAATGATTTTCATTTTTGAGGCCTCAACACCGGTTTTGTAGCTTTGTAAACAGTTTTTAGGAGCAACAATGAAAATTCCTCTTGGCGGTTATGAGAGTCATCATGGTGTATGTGTTTAGTCTGTGTTTCTTGTTTATTTCATTTTAATATGTATTATTTCTACCAATATATTTCTAGATTAGCATGCAAGAATCAGTTAAGCGCTCCTGCNGTCATCATGGGGTATGTGTTTAGTCTGTGTTTCTTGTTTATTTCATTTTAATATGTATTATTTCTACCAATATATTTCTAGATTAGCATGCAAGAATCAGTTAAGCGCTCCTGCATCAAAAATCATGTTTGTAATGTGACTGTAATAGCTTTGACAGAAATCATTCATCGATAGGTCCTCTGTTTCAACTGTTTCCCTTTTTTATTTTTTGCTAAAAGTGTGCTTAGAGATTCATCGTTGATAGATGCCTCTGTTCTTCACTCGACTATTTCCTTATTTCCGTCTGCCATCACTTTAAATCTATTTCACTGAATGCAACACTTACTTTTCCTCATAATACATAATAGAAACCCATTTTCATTATAAACTGGAATGTCCTTGAATGTTTCATACTATGAATCCATCACCCAATGGTTTTGATATTTGTTTTTCCTTGAAACCCTCATTTTTAAACTGTCCTGTTACTAGCGGAAATCTGGTCTTTTGCGTGTGTGTTTAAAGATAAATGTGTAAGTGAAGGTTACTGTGGCAAGAGAGAGCCCTCTCTGACTACCTTGGATTGAAGGCAATATAGAGATGGTTTGAAATGGTTACCCCTGTGACTTCCTACAACCATAGGAAAATTACAGGGTGCTAACATCTTGGTGCCGTTGCTGGTGAGCGAATGATTAAATCATCCCTGGGAAAAACAACATTGCTTAGTTCTATGACTTGGTTGAAAAGCTGATCCTAGACACATTTTTGGTTGTATATTCTCTGGAGACTCCACTCAATTCCTTTGAAGGTGATTCCACTGGGAACCTTGAACTCCCAAAAGATACAAATATTTTCAAAGGTTCCATGGTGACTCCACTAGGGAAAATGAGCCCAATATAGCAGAACCTGGAAGGGCATGGTACAAGATGAGGTACTCTATAACCTTTCTCCAAGATATCTTGTCCTTCCTACTGCATCTCTTCCTATCCTTCCCTGGGCTGATCAAAACAATTTTTCAATACCTGTCACACTCAGGGAAAGACCCCAGACCCACCCATGTATATCCCTCTCTAAATACCAAGAATTCCTCCCCTCCCTGTACATATATTTTCTCTGACCAAACCCATTTGTACGAACCCCATGAGGCTCGTGGTGCTACTACTGACTCTTTGCAATTTCTTGAGCCCCCAGACAGGGATCTCCAACCCTCGTCTGATTTAGATAGCCCTCTACCCTCCTCTAAATGGACCTCCTCAAACTCCCCAGCCAAAAGACCACTAGTTGTTGAAAAATTTCCTCCCATCCATTCAGATTTTACAGATCCTTCATCATTCAATGCTTTATCCCCTCTCAAAATCTCTTCCATAAAAATAGCAATGGCTAAACATTTATTCCCTATACTTCTCCTTGTACTCCTCCATGAACTTCCCCAAGTTATGCCCAAAGGCTTAAGCAATTTACTGGGAGGGAGGAATATTAGGCTGAGGAGCATATGGGATAGTTTGTAGACTGGATTGACCTCGAAGAGGTGGACCATGAAGATATTATTGTTGGGGTTTTTTCTCAAAGCCTTGATGGAGAGGCAAGGAGATGGTTCACAAGTCTCCCAGACAATTCCATTTTGGGCTATCAATCTTTGGAGGATGCCTTCAAAGAAAGATGGGAAGAAAAGAAAGACCCCAGGAGGTGCTTATCTTAGTTCTATGCCATCAAGAGGGATGAGAGTGAATTTGTCCAAGAATTCCTTGGCAGGTTTATAAAAGTATATAACACTATCCCTTCTGAGTTCATACCACTTCCTGGTGCCACCCAACTATAATACACTGAGGCCTTTGATAGCGAATTCACTTTGTGGCTCAGTGAGAGAAGGTCAACCTATCTAGCATAGATGATGAAAGATGCCATTGAGGTGGAGCTGAACCTGAATACTACTAGGGAGAAGGGAATAAAATAAGAAGAGAGAAGATAGAATGAAGCTCTCCCCTCGATTCCTTTCTCTAACACAACGGAGGAGATAATGGAGGTCTTGGAAAGATGGATGGAGGGATTCATGATGAAATACAACCCCTGCCCCATAAGTGATCAAGAGGTCAGAGGACCCCTGTGTGTTGAGCAAGCTCAATCTATCCTTGAAGACCTACGAGAACACACAGGGCCTTCTCTACTAGCAGAAGAGGAAGAGGAAAAATAATGAAAGTCTCCTAAGCACCCCGATCCTATTTTTTATGAAGAATATAGTTAGTAGGAGGAAGGTAATTGCCTACCCTTGTGCTTTTCCTCATTCAGTTTTTTGAAGCAGAGATTAAATATTTCAAAACAAGCACAGAAAATGGAGGTTAAGGGAAAGGTCATCGAATTGCCTAGAATGAATGAGGTGGAAGTGAACAAATGAGATTTGTTGTGCATCCTATTTTTTTTATGAGCACACAAATGAGTGATTTGGGCCCATACAGGAAGAGTGTTACAATCTGTTTGTTGAAGAAAATAGCCTACCTGTTTTAAGCCTTGTCTGTGGGGATTTTGAGGAGGTTTATAGGTCTCCAATGTATGATGAATATGGGGATAGCTGCTTAGAAGATGAGGGTCCTAAATGGGATGTTTCTTCCTACTCTTCTAGTTCAAAATACCTAGGTCAAGAAGAGTGCAGTTCACTGGATTTCATTGAAAACATTTCCTATGGAATGCACGAGGAAGAACAGAGCGTGGTTTTTGGCACTCAAGATGAGGCGGTTGAGGTCTCAGGTACAGATGGTCATGAGTTCCCTTTGCATGAGTATTTTGAAGAACATCTGAGCAATGTGCAAGGGAAGATACTTTTGGGGCAGGAATCATGGAGTCGATAAAGGCCAGGAGCGGTTCAGGACAGTTATGGATTTTATGATCTTGTGGTTGAGTACATGGAGCATCTTGGTCATGAAAAGTGTATAGCAGGAGTTACAAAGGGATTCCATGACCCAATGGCCACACCTATGGAGACGTTGTATGATGGGAATGATAGGACAATTATGCATGAGAAGAACTAGAGGTTCAAGAGTAACCTTTGATCATTTTGCTTCAAATTACTATCCTCAATAAAGCATGGAGGAAGAGATTGCAAACACAATCACCTACTTGATTGGCTTCACTAGAATTTGTAACTCACTTGAATGGGTGGTAGTGCTCATGTAAAGTAGGGTAGGTATAATCAAATAAGCTCAACACGACGATCATTTTATTTCTGCAATTTTTCATGATATTATTATCTATTCGGATTTTTTTTTCAGAACACACTGGTAAGTTTCCAGGAGATAATCGAAAGACGACCCAATGGATCAGGAACATGATCTATACACATTCTTTTCTACTTCACAGGGAGGATAGCATCCCCGAGTTGGAGCTGTTGTAAAGCAGGGTAGCTAAAATTTTGAATCTGTGATAAATGGCTAGAAGGAAGGGGGTACAATGAGATGCTTTCTGATCTTGACGACTTAGAGGTATATAAAGAGTCCTATCCTAAGATTGAGAGAAGAAGCGAATGGTCCCTTGGCACTTAAGCGGGCCTGAG
Organism: Pseudotsuga menziesii; assembly: GCA_001517045.1. NCBI lineage: Eukaryota > Viridiplantae > Streptophyta > Pinopsida > Pinales > Pinaceae > Pseudotsuga > Pseudotsuga menziesii. Next base: position 20,903 of record LPNX011144360.1, read on the forward strand.
TGGATCTAGTCAACAAAAGGAGTAGGTAGTGTAGAGCAATAGATGTTGAGAAGTTCGCAACAGAGGAGGCGCTCGGAGAACTAAGCTATAAGGGTGCGCGAAATCCATGGCTCGTCCTTTTCCCCCCCAACAATAATGATTAGGGCAGACCATATATATGACTAAGAATTTTTTTGCAAGTCCAACTTGCACGACAGATAAGGCATAGGGTGTCCACGAAATGGAGGAAGGCCCTACATGATTGGACAGTGGCGATCGAACAAGGATCTGATCGACGACCATGACTGAGGTCGCAGTGAGAAGATGCACGATGGATAATGGAAGGAGGAAATGCGAAACCATGTAGGTCCCTTCACCTCTGATGATGAGGATCTAACGAGGTGATTAACTGGCGAATTCAATCCACATTGTGATAGAGACATGCATTAAGGATAACCAGTGGTTGGATCATGAAGCGGGTAGAAACCACTTGCTTGGATGGTCGAGATTCAGCAGGGAGGAGATCTACAGCTAGGATCTACCCTGATGTTAGAAGACACCAGGAGAGATAGGAAGGGAGTACTAACAACATGATTCACGTCTTAGGATCCCTGAACTCATGGCCAAACATGCACAAAAAGGACAAAATCTGAGATAGGTTGGCGGTAGAAGGTAAAAATGTCCTTTCCACGCCGTACGACAATAAGGCATGGGGCATCGAGAACCAAAGGGTGGCATAGTTGGCACCTTCGCATGAGGGAATTGAACCAGGAGCCCACGTGATCACTTGTGTTGTCATCATGCCACTTAACGATGGTGCATGTGTAAACTCTACAAGCACAACGTCAAACTTAGCTTCCCGGCTCGATATAAGGCCATTATCGAAGCAATTCAAGAATATGTGAGAAAATGACTATTGCTAGCGATTGTCTACGATACTCTACTAAGGTCTTGAGGAGTTTTAGTTGAATCCTATTACAATTTTTGTGATGGAGAGATCCTCTATTTTCCTAGAGACATGGCCCCTGCTGGGCCTTCACATGTTAATAGTTCCAACCATCAAGGTAAAGATGTTTGCTGCACTAGGAAATTTTTCTGATGCTGGTAGAAACCATGTGGCCTTCATAAATTGCAACGCCACTGCGGGGGCAGTAACTAGAATCCCTAGCACTACAAAAATTCCACCAAAGCCCCCAGACAAGTCCATGGAATCCCTTTCCATGGTGTAGAGTACACGCTGCTAGAGATGGACGGTCAAAACGAACGTTCTGACACAGGAAGAAGAGAGCGGAGGGATTCATCATCTTGGACTCATATTGTCAACCACATCTAGGATGATGACAAGAATTAGGTAGGGTTGCGTCGGCATGCCTCGTAGGAAGGACCTGGCTCTGGTATGTCGACAAGAATGATAGGCCCAGTGAGGAACGAACACTGTCAAAGGGAGGAGATGTCTTACCCCGGTCCTAGTTGATAGTGGTGGTACCAAGCCAAGGAATGGAAACATAAGAAGTCTCAGGCCCCACTCAAGATCGTAGAATAGGGAGACACAAAAGAAAGATAAAATCATTAGAGAAGCGTCGCTAGCAAGACAAGCAAGTCTGCATTCATATGCCACAGTACTATTCTGACCAGCGTGCGTGTCATAGCACATTGCCTATTTCGGTAATGAAATTGTGGTGAAATTTCCACCGAATTTAGTTTGATAAGATTCAATATGATGATTCTAGGTTAATCTCATACTCTGTAACCATTTCTGATGCCCTGATTTTGGGACGTATTCAGGGGGGTAATTTATAATAGGAATATAGCCTCCTCAGAGGAGGAGAGGGGTTGGACTGATTTTCATTTTTGAGGCCTCATTGTCGGTTTTGTAGCTCTGTAAACATTTTTTGGGAGCAGTAATGAAAATTCCTCTCGGCGGGTATGAGATTCATCATGGTGTATGTGTTTAGTCTATGTTTCTTGTTTATTTCATTTTCATATGTGTTATTTCTACCAATACATTTCTAGATTAACATGCATGAATTTTCTCTTAGTTAACCTCTCCTGCATCAAAAATCATGTTTAAAATTTGATTGTAATAGATTTGATAGAATTCATCCATCAATAGGTGCTTTGTTTCAGTTGCTTCCCTTTGTTATTTTCTGCTAAAAGTGTGCTAAGAGATTCATCCTTGATAGGCGCCCCTGTTCTTCACTTGGCTCTTTCCTTATCTATGTCTTCCATCACTTTAAATCTAATTGACTGAATGAAGCGCTCACTTTGCCTCATAATACATAAGAGAAACGTTTTTTCATTATAAGCTATAATTTCATTGAATTTTTCAGACTGTGACTCCATCGCCCAATGGTTTTGATATTTGTTTTTCCTTCAACCCTCTATTTTGTAACTGTCTTGTTACAAGCATAAATCTAGTCTTCTGCGTGCGTGTTTAAATATAAATGTGTATGTGAAGGTTACTATGACAAGAGAGATCCCTCTCCAATTTCCTTGGGCTATAAGGCAGTCTAAATCTGGTTTGAAATGGTTACCCCTATGACTTCCTACAACAACCATAGGAAAATTATAGGGTGCTAACAAAAGGTTCCCTTGAGAAGTGACATCTTGGTTGGTAGTACAAAAATGCATAGCCATAGCTATATAACAAAGCTATACCTCTTTCTAATACTTTTAACTATATAGGAAACAAGCGCTACTAAACATAAAGCAACAAACAAGCATGTGAAAGGAGTGGATAAAGAGTCGGGATCCTCATGGGATTGTCAAACCATCACAACTCTCTATATACTACAAGGTCCAATAGTAGAGCGCGACAAGGAGGACTAGGACCGTACCATTTCCTAAATACCCGACTACCTAGGTGATACATTCATATTAATCTCCATGTTTTCTATTCTTGGTTTATTGTGACGATAAGACGATCAAAGGTTTTTTCTCAGTTGGTCTCAGGATCCCTAAAAGTGTCTCTCGATATACTAAAGGTACATGGGATCTCAACCCCGTAGTAGTGATTTCTAATGCACAACTATTTGAAAGGGGCCTTCCTATATACTTCTGATTATGTGAAGTACCTTTGGATATATCTAAAGAGTACATGGAAGGCTGTTCGATATACCAACAAGTACGTGGAAGATCCACATGATCCCCGGGATGCAATGCAGGAAATAAATGACAGCTCCTGTGTTTATAGACGCCAAAACATGTATCTAACCTATCGCACCTTGCTAAAGGTTTTAAATTAGAGTAGAACTTAATTTTATCTTGTACGGTTAAGTGAATGCATGGAAAGTTGGACCTGACTCAAAACCATGCAAGTATTTTCCATTCAATGAAAACTATCCATGGAAAAGAGAGAGATATTTTCTTTTCCTAAAATAAATATTTAAAGATAAACACAATATTTCAATCACACACAAGATTCAACACTCAAATTCCAAAGAACTCAAATCAAAACCAAAACATGCACACAAAAATGAAATGTAAATTTTCCAATTCCAATGATATTATCTAGAGAAAGGAGCAAGAGGTTTCGAGCAAAGAAACAAATGTAAAATCCAATGCAAGAAAAATAAACTCTTCTTTGAATGCAAAAGAGCATATAAATCAAAGATACTACAGAATATTCAATTCATGCCCCACCCCTAGCATGAGGGGTTTTTTTTTCTTTCAAAAATACACTTCATTTTCTTCAAAGTGTAAGCAAAAAAACACTCCAAAAAGCGAAAGAAACAGATCTAGAAATAAAAATTCACTATGATGCACATATTATACTTCAAGAATTGAAAAATGCATTCAAAAATCAAATTTCAAACTAGAGTATAAAGTACTTGCCTGGTACCACACTTTTCTAGATAGATATGGAATGTTGGTATCCTGGCACCACTCCTTGCAAACAGGTACAGAGCGGTGGCACCACTCTTTTTCCATGGGGAAAAGATGGTGGCACCACAGATTGCCTCAATGAAAGGTGGAGTGGACACTCTTTTTACTCAACCCAGGTGCGGTGGCCCAAATATATTTTGAAATCACAACAAAGGTGAAACAAGAAGTGTGTTAGAGCCTGTATACTGAATCCAAATAGCCAATAAAGACATGCACATGAATGATCAGAGGAAAAAAGAGGAAAATATACCAATTCCAACTCAAATCTTGCAAATTAACAGGCATATCTGATCCATGAACTGAAATTGTAAATTGAAGAAAATCTTATTACAAACCAAGAATCTGATGTCTCCCTTGTATGGTCGCCAATTTTGTTATTGTAAATTCTCATCCAATGATAATAGAGTCTCTTTCCCTAGATTGAAAGACTAAAAAATATAACAAAACAACTACAAAATAAAGAAACTTTACCTAGGATTAAATAAACTACTTGAATTAACTGCTTTCCTCACCTTCCACAGGTTGTAAAGGTCTGAACCTTGATGTGTTTGACCTATGTGGAGATCCTGCAATAGAAAAAAAGCCCAAGTGAGAGTAACAAGATGGTTTATAAACAAAGCATACTAACCAGACATACAATTTTTATGGGAAAGAAACTGTATTTGCATTAAAATATAAAGAAGGAGAGTATACAACCAATGCCTTGTTGTTGATAAATATTCTCAATGGGGTATTGCTTCAAAGCTTTCAACTTTCCTACTAATAACTCAAGAGTCTGAAAACATTTGGATAGAATTTAGATGCTATAACACATTCTTCCTCCTCTTTCCCATGAGGGGTGAGCTAGTATATAAAGGCTTGAGAGGAGAGGATAAGTTGAGTATTCTATAGGAGAGGTGGAGAGGTGATCCCTAGGATGGTGTATCTTGAGCTCCAATTTTCTTGATTCATAGGGATGAGACTCCACGAAGGCCATATTTGAGAATCCTCTCAAACCTTTCTTTTTTTCCTTCATAAGTCAAGCACCGCTCCTTGTCCAAGGAAAATAGGCAGTGCTAAGGGAGCAACGCTACTTGTAAGTGAGAAACAAATGGTGGCACCTCTCATTTCAAATGGAGAAATGGCGTTGTTAAGATGGGTACCATAGGTTGCATATAAGTAAATTGCGGTGGTGGCTTAAACTAATGAATTACTCTTCCCCACTCATTTACAACTTCAATATTTGAGGAATTTTATGCAAATAATGAGATACCTATCCTGCAACATGATGTTGACGAGATTTAGGTGTAACATCATCATCAATTGGTAAAGTGGATTGAATACATTAAATTTTCTTCTTATAAAAAATTATCGCATTGATTTGAAAATATCTACAACATTAACATCATTATTGTCTTCTAGGCCCATATTGAGATACTCTGCCAAAATTTCATTAGCAAATTGTCCTTTGAAACAATGGCTGCAACTTCTATCCAGTTATCTCTCGGCCATCCAACACCAATTTTTATAAAAGGATATTGTATTTGTTTCTCTACACTACCTCAAGTGGCTTGGTTAATTGGCCAATGGAATCCTTTTTGAAATCTTCCATACCAAAACAAAACAAGCCACTTGGCGAAAGTGGAATTTTTTTTGAAAATTTGCTTATCTATTTGTGTTACTTATTTCTTCTCCTTCTCATGCCATAAGGAAACCTCAAAGAGAGCTGTGACGAATGAGATAAATTCATATAGTATGGGCCAAAGTTTTTAGTACTTTCCCTTCACTCTTAGATATGATTTTTACTTTTCTGTGGATTCATAGTACAAGAATTATTCAAGGTCTAAAATCAATAAAACATTTATCTTTCCACTTCAAAAAAAATCTCACTGTATACTATATATTAAAAAAGTAGCATATATTATATATTTAAAAATCATTAGAGTGATACTATAGATACCTGAATAAATTGTGCATTGCATGTTTGTCCCAATGTCTGACACCATTTCAATAGTTTCGTCTTCTATTTGAGAAAGAAAATTAGTTTTTTTTTCTTAAAATACTAAAAATCTAATATTTTTTTTCTTCATTTTATTAAGAATGTACATTTCTAAATGAACACACTACAACACATTCTTACATAGATAATGATAATTGATTGTGAGTATTTTGTAGCAAATTATCACATGACAATGAACCTTCATCAATTCCCTCTGATTTCTTGATCACTTCCATGTTTTATTCTTCTGTCCAAGAAAGAGAAGTAAAACTTAATTTTTTGTCTATAAAAATTTGATATATTTTGTTTGTTTGTTATAGTTAGTACTAAGAAGCATATGATATACATAACATAAATAATAGCTTCTTATACTGATACTTGGTTAGCAATAATAGAAATAGTTTCTTCATACACTGATATCAACAACAAGGAAATACCAGACCAAAGAAAATACATAAAGCACTCCATGATATCCCAAAAGGAACTATATCCACTAACCAAAACATAATTATATCGAAAAGGCCATCCCCATAGAGTAAAGAATAATCTACAACACAACTTTATGGGTACAAAAAAACCTTTAAATACCAAGTATCCACGATAATTGAAAATTACCCAATTATAGTCACTTGAAAAATAATGTATTCATATCAGACAACAAAGAAAAAATTAGAAGGTCCCAAAATACAGACCAATCTACAATACTTAGATAAGAAATCCACACATTTAAATTATTTAGCTGAAATACTTCCTTAGTTGTGATGGTTCTATAAAAATGATAAGAATGTATCTATTGCGATGGTTCTGCAGTAACATAGTATTTTATAGATGCACGTACTAGAAGCTTCCATATTTATGATACTAGTATGATTAGTTGAAGTTGATGATATAAAAGAGAATAATAATACATAATATAGAATCTACATGTGAGTGATCTAACCACTATACTAGCATCTTCTCGTGTTGGGACTATTGTTTGTGATTTGTTTGACTATGAATTTATACCAAAAAAATAAATTAATCATTGTAATTTGTTTTATAGTAAAATTTGTGTTTTGTTTCCACATTAATATGAACTTATTAGTTGATAATGTATTGTGACATACCCTACTCTTTAATTTAGGATTATGATTATTTGAAGTCGTTGTATCAAATTATAACACAAGTAGACAATAGAATTATATACCTAATCTGTGTGATCAATCCACCATATTATCTACTTCTGGTGGTTGAGATGTGTTTGATGCGAAATTTATACCCATAAAATAAATCAATTAGTGTAATTTGGTTTACAACAAAAAGTGTCTTCATATATATTTTCCCAATTGATAGTGTATTCTGACATGCATCAACAACATCCATAGGAGCTTCATATTTAAGTTGACCAGGTTATCCAACATTCATAGCTTCAACATATTCTTGATAAAGGACATCAACATAAAATTAGTTTTTTTAATTTGAATTATTAACAAACTAGAACAATGGAAAAAAATAATGTAGTTATTTAATATTACTATAAACATGACAAATTTTACAAACATGGTGTGTTGATAAGCCTTTGATAATACCTCTTCAAATATTATTCTTGATGCATGTTCTCAACAACGAATGCCAATCTACACTTCCATTCTTGTATTATAAAATGAAGAATTATCCCTCCTCCATAAACGGAGAGAACCATCCCACCTTCCTAGAAAAAATGTTTAGTAACATTTTTCCAAAATGAAACATTTATTTCATTTTTGAATGAATGTGTAATCCTCCTCCGAACACCAACTTCATCGTATAAAGGCAAGGGATCCATTTTCTCATCATCTTCATTTTGGTCAAAACACATATCCATTGAGTCACTTATTTTTATTTCATCACCTTTTCATTGTTGGTATAGACTGTGTAACATAATGCTGTTATCTCATCTATCATATGTGTTTTTATCTTTGAACTGTATAAATTTTACAAATAAATCTTGACCTCTACAATAAACAAATATTATTTTAATGGATCCACTAAGAAAACACATACACATCTACCCATGCCAAGTATGATGAAAAACTCTATTAAATCATCACCACTCCACTCAGTGACCGGATTGCATAAATATACCACCAATAAATCAATTTCCAATTCATCATATATGGTCGTATTCTTTCTAGTGCATTCTTCAATAAACTTGGATAACATGAAAAACAAGAAAAGTGATAGGAGTTTGGAAGGGATCCCCTTACCACACCATTCCTTTGCGCTATATACATATCCAATATCTCCTTAGTTGGTTTGGGAACACTATGATAATCATAATTAACCTTCATTTTGCTTTTGACTTGATTTTTTAGGTTCATCGTCATCATATTTTTCTTACATTTCACCAAGGATATCACCAAGTTGTATTATGCGGTGTAGTTTCATATTGTACACTTCTAGTAAATTTCCTGCATGTACTTTGGAAAATATGTGGTTGTCAACATCATTATTTTCCATGTATTTTGATGCAACTCTATAAACATGTCTTTGTTCTTTTATCCTTTTGCAGTATCCACTTAATCCTTTTTCTACCACCCCTTATTTAACCGAGATATTTATCCATACACTCTCTTTTTTTATTGTAGTTTCTAAGCCATCTATATCTTTATCTTCCATCCCCCTTGTACATCTAAATAAACTTGTTGTGTATTTAGACGTACTGCTTGGAGTGAAATATGCTTGTGATGCCTTCTTAGCGACATGCCAGACCACCATTTCTATCAAGGTAAAAAATGTTGACCCATTTATTCCATATTTGATGAGGTAGACACAGTAAGGTTAGATTATCCTTGATACTCCAGGCGTTCTCTCTTTCGAATATGATCTTCCATGTTTTTCAAACACTTGCAACACAAATAATGTGGTTTTTTTTATAAATAAATGCAATTCAAGTACACAAACTTACAATCCATTAAGAAGAAGGTTTTTAGCCGCTTCCAAGATGATTTGGCTCACTGAAATTCTCCTAGTGGTACCTAGCTTTCAAAATATGTGCAATCTACTTGGTTTGAAACCATGTTTTGTTTGCCTCATTTTTTTTCTTGCAAAGAATTAGGATTGTAGTCACATATGTGGTGGGGTCTACAATTCAAGCCACCCCTTCTCTCAATTGATCATGGATTACTACTATAAACTTTATTTTTCAATATTTACTTGGATTCTTCTATTGTGTGTTTCCTATCAAGATAAAAAAATGTATATCTTCCATTAATGAAGCATATTCCTCTATTACCAATTCTCCAAAGTTGTATGATGTCCTTGTACCCCATATTGTAAAGGAATCAATAATCCATCTCTTTGCAAGGTGTCAATATTTTCTATCATTGATTGCATCAATTATGGCACCAATTCTCTTTAATTGATTTATGCTGGTACTCTTGAGGTGCCACGTGACAGGTATGGATGCCAATTTTGAAAACTTTTCCATCAAATAAGAAAGTGTCTAGGAACCTGTTTTTTTTTCACCCTTTTTTTTTGAAATATTTTGGCTACTGTTTCCATCTTGGCCCCAACTAGAATCTATCGTAGTGGATTGAAAAGGGAAATTTTCATATCCTTTTCCAAAATATGTGAATACCTACATCTCCGGTATGTAAGGTTCACACCACAATTTTCATTGAGCTCCTTTCTAATATTCATCTAGTGCACAATATATGATGTTTTTTTAAAGTATACACATTTCAAAACTGTTTGAATCCTATTATGTATTCTATTAGAAGGTATTGATATGTTTGGATTCTCATTGTAGTTTCCCAACTTCCACACATACCTATATTCTGATACATCTTTTCTTTCCACAAGGGCTTGCATAAGGTGTCATTGACAAAATATTTCCTTAAAGGTGCATTATTGTACAACACAATATTTAACATCACACTCATTTTATTTAACATATACAATTGATTAAAAATGAATCATAAATTCATGTTCATTCACAATTGTCGAGTTCAAAACAATTCCTACGGTTTTCACTGTATCCCCCATCTCAGCATGAACGTACAAGTTTGGGTAGCCATTCTCTTTCTCTACTACCTCTACAAACCAGTTTAAACCTGAATCTTCACAAAGTCTTTTTGAAGATACTTGAAGCCTAGGTACAATTATAAGAGGACCCCAGGTGTGCCAATGAAACATGCAGGAAATGTAGCTTTAAGACTACTTAGTACACATATAAAATGGTAATATATAATGGTACATTTACAACTTATAAATACAATAAATGTACATGGAAGTATCTATATACTTACGTAAATTACATACTCATTGAAAACTAAATCCCAAGAACTTATTTTGGCATCGATGGAATCCATTTCTATTAAATTATGTCTTAAAATTTGTGGATCACTGAAATGGACCAGAAACGTAATTTAATTACTTCAAACAAAAACAATTTATACATGGATTATTCCAGCAACCGGGAAAGCTTCGCACGGTATACCAACCAAAAAAGAACATGTGAATTTGTGACTTGTTGTCACTTTATAAGGTGGAATTGAACACCGTGTCTGTGAACCCAATGACTCCCCATAGCCTCAAATGAGTACAAAACAAGAGGCAATCCATTGTTCATTTCCGCAGGTAAATAGTAAAACGCGACGTGGACTCCAAAGCACACAATAGAAAAAAACAACTTATCATAAATCATTGTAGATAATGCCCCAAACCATGCAACAACCATATCATTGCATCCCATTATAAACAGGGATAAATTTAAGAACACCCCTGAAATTTATATGTATAATAAATGGGCGAATCTTCGTAATAAATAGGAAACTTAAGGCTATTTTATCAATAATATATTATGTATATATAATTTTTTGGCTAATACTTCATTTTATTATAGAATCTTGTAAAATCTTGGCGAATCTTTCACTAAATTATAAGATATTATAAAATCATGGGAAATATTTCACTGAATTATTAAATATTGGAAAAAAATTGACGAATCTTTCATCAAATTGTTAAACCTTGTAACGTCTTGGTGAATCTTTTTCTAGGAAAACTTAGTTTTTTATTCTGCATATTACTAAGGTAGTGCAATAGAAGAGAATATACCAGATCTTGACTCTCTTGACTCCTAGACCCTCAAATGAGAAAATACATGAATGAGGAGAGGAGGGATTTATTTATACATTTCACAAGCAGTATTGGGCCACTCACAACTAGAGGTGTTGGTTAAACACACCTACACTAAATAGATTCGGGAAAAGTGGGGACTCCACTTTTTATCTTGTCCCTTAATGGTCCAACAGAAATGTGGGGACCCAAATATTGACACACCGACAAACTGATAGAATTGAGCACTTTACACCATGGATTGATTATGGCACCCACCAACCATTATTACAACATGGAGTATTATCAAGATCCACAACATTAATATAGTGTATGAATTCCCAATTATATTATTTTCCAAATCTCTCATTTTTAAGCTACCCTCTAAAAAAATAACATGCTTATTTGTTTATAGATACAAACGCCGCAATCCCTTCTTTTGTTGAAAATCAAAATATAAATTATGTCATTTGATTTAGAAATTTTGGAGTTAGTTAGAAACTTGCAATGGGTATTAGAAATAAGAACATACACTAACAAGAATATAAATCACATTAATGCATCATCATGCATATCATTAGAACTACTGTATTAAAGACTATTTTTTCTCAGATAAACTAAGGAGGTGTTTGTCTCCATGTCCTTGAAAATTTTGAAAGAATGCAAAAAAATGTGGTAAAATTGTCTTAGCACCATCATTGAATGCAAAGACTAGATATCAAATGGCATAATGTCTACAACTCAGATCAAACATGCCCTGTGAATATTATATACAATCACGATGGAAATGAAGTATCATGTTCTAACTAAATCATATATTTATCACACATAACTAGATCTAGTTTTGGATGATGATAGCAATTACACATCGAAATAAACCTCCAAAAACCATTTTACTCATAAGTGACCCTTACAAAAAAAATTGCATAAAACGAGTACCGAACCCAATAGACATAGTTCGCAAAAAAATTTGACGAACTTGGTAATATGAATAAAAAAATCTACCCGTCACGAATGTCTCAATACAAATAAAAGAATATAGAAAAACACTTTGGACAACTCTATAAAGAAGACAATGAAAAATAATGACGATTCCACTATAGCTTCTCCATTATAATTAGTGTGCATTCATTTATATTACAAACATCTTAAACGTCGACAATAATAGACATAAAATATGAACATATACACTCTCATTAATGCCTTAGATCCCATAATAATTGCAAAGCAAGATCCTAATAAAATCATATTTTAAACAACTGGGTCAAATTCAATTTGAATATATAAAAACCACGTGGCATATCTCCATCAAGAGCAGCATCTACTAACAACATATAAATCGCAGTCAATAGTTCAAACATGAGAAGGCATAAAATAAATCATATATTTTGATCTCTATAACACTTTCAAGTAACCCATACTTTTAGGATATAATAAAACCCTAATAACATCAAATGAACCCTAAGAATCAAAGGTTCCCTAGAATTCAACAAGCCTAAAACAGAATCCATGATAAAAATCATGATTAAAGGTAAATTTACAATATAATAATATATTGTAATTATGGATAAAAAGCATGATTAAAAGCATGCCATGTTAATTATTAGATAAAAAGCGTGATTCAAGTTTGTATTCTCTGATAAATTGCATGGGTAGCATGCCCCTTCAAGACTTGAACTTTCGACAATGAAGATGTTATGTGAAGATTAAAATGTCAAGAAAACTAAGAATGAAAAGTAGAATCCCATTAACCAGAACCTTCACCCTACAAGCACAATGCAATGTGGGTGAACCATGAGTCACTGTATCCTTTATATAGAACAAAATAGCCCTTGATTTTTCCTCCAATACTGTAAATCAAGGGCTCAAAGAAGGTATCACATGAAATTGACTAAAACTGCACACAAATGCAACTATATACCCAGATTTCAAGGAAAATGGAGGGCGAAATAACCCCTGGGAGCCTCCATTACTGAAAATTTAGGGGCGAAGGAATGATTTCACTAGAATTTATCTAGAAATTGGGGACAAAAGATATATTGGAGGGAGATTTTTCTAGGGAGAAAATAGTTTTTTCATTTTCTGCATTAATATATGGGAGGCTGTTCATTTTCAATTTCTTTTTTTCTCTAATAAATATTGGGCGAATATATTTCAGCTGAAAAAAACCTTTCCATATAAGAAAATAGCCCACTTAATTTTTGTAAACCCCTTAATATGGCCCCTAAAATTATCCATGATTATAAACCATGCTACATAGAAATGGTGCATAAATTCATTTCCCATGACGCATAGCCTTTGGGAAGACAATTAAGGTTTGTTTTAGGTGACTACTATTTAGGTAGGGTTTGGTATTATTCGACTGGAGAAATTTACAACCATGCTTTTATATCTATTTGGGATTATGATCATGAGTGGAACTCTATCATAGGTGCTATCTATTTAGTAATATTTAATGGGATACCGATTTATTTTTTATGAGTGTTGATCGACTCCTCCTTTCGCTACTCAATTGTTAATAATGTATGACTTTGTTCCTTCCACCTTCGTTGTTTCTCTTACCTTATTGAGTTATTTGATGGGACACCCAAATAAAATTGAAATTAATTAAATTGCATCAACGTGCAACTATTTTGTACTACATTACCACGTTTGATCAATTTCCACTTGCCCTCTAGGGGAGTTCCCATGCTACTCATTCGAATGGAACAATAGTTGAAAGGGAAAGTGATCCTTGACTCTTCCTAAAAAAAATTACCTCATCAAGATAAAGGGTCATCTTCTTACTAATTTACAAAATTTTGAGAATGGTCCCATGCCCCTCCTCTCTCATAAAATTACTTGGTTGTGGGAAAATGGTCCTATGCTCTCATGCCCTACCTAGACTTCACTGTGGGTGTTAGGGTCACAAATGGAGAACCATTTTAAAGCATCACATGACTCCCAATCTCATAGTAGTGTGGCAATAGTAGGAAGTGACCGGAACCCCACTACGACCATACCCATGTGAACCATTATAAAGTGTGCAGCATAAATTCCCCGTAGAATATAGGCTCTTCGACGTAGAGTTATGATAATCACTTTCCTTTTTATCCCTACATTGTAAGACATAAACCACGTCACAAACATGTCATTTGAATACCCAAGATTACTCATTTAAATGGAAGTGTGCAAAAGGGATAGTTCTCCTTGTCTCTTCCTCCCAAAATTACTATAGGGAGAGAAACAGGGAGTTACAAGTGAATGGGAAGAAGTGTCAACATCGACATTTCTTTAGTGTAAAATTGGGTTTTGACTATGGAAATATTGGATTTCTAAGACTATATAGTGCACTATTTTATTCTATTGTATAAAACTATGAATTTCAATTAAAAAATTATGGAGTTCAATCGTTGAATAATTATTTATGTGCCTCCTATACCATTTTCGGTATCCTAACCTAATTTATAAATGAAAGAACTTGTCCTGACAATGCCTACATTAATAATACATATGAAATTTAATTTATAAATAATGCAGTTTGTACTACCAAAGCCTACATTAACAATATATAGGAAATAAAACCGATAAAATATGAAGGTTGAAATAGATGATGGAAGATGAAATAATGTATACAATGAACATTAACACATCATTTAGTCCACACATAATCTGTGTTGAAGTAACATAAACTATATTAACATATTATGCAAATTTTTATAAAGGTGGCAGGGCAGGTTGCATATCAAAACAATTTAACTGATAATCTAGAGTCTTGAATAAAAAAAATCAACACTTCATTTAGTCCACATATAATTACTATAATTAAGTGAAGCTAAATTATATATTATGTCAATATGTATAATGGTGGTATAGAAGGTATACATAATTGAGAATAACAAAACTATGCACGGCTAGTTGGGAAACCATGTCAAAGATCCACTGAAATGGTTCTAAATACAATCAAAACTATGCTAGTCTCGGGTTTGTGGAAATTGGACAGAAGGTAGGTTTGCAGAATTCTACGCCTAAGGAGGCCTATCATAATATTCCCAAAGGATTCCCCCATTCGTCCAACCATCCATGTGATGACCTCCGTAAGGTAATCATTTTGATTTTCCAAGGTCTCCATTTTTTGCTTAAGCTAGAGTAAGTCTTTGGCCTTCAGCCGCATACCAAGGGATACCATAGTTTTGGTGTGCCAATAAATCTCCAAATTCTTATGAAACTAATAATTTTGGTATCTAGAGAAATCCAATTCCAGAACTATTCCTTGAAACTACCTTTTTAACTCATCATCTTTGTAGTATTCCCTAATCAACTTCACATCCTCTTCCAAAATATCCATCGTCTCCTGCTCCTCCTTCGAGACTTCTACATGGTAAAAATATATTTCTTCCATAAAAACCATGGCCACAGAAGTTGGACCATCCAGTGAAGGTCCATATGTTTTACCATGAGATGCCATAACAACAAAAGTGAGGCGAGTCAAACACCCAAACACAAAAAAATATAAAATAGAGTTTGTAATTAGATGAGAATGAAGCCAGAACCATTGAGTTTCATGGCAATGCCATATTCCTTTATTTTAATCACTTTTGCATGTTGATCCTTCATTGAAAGCATGCAAAATTTCAAAATCACCTCCATTGTGTGCAAGGTTTCAGGATTGGGAAGAGTATTTTTATTTTTTATTTTTAGGAAGAAACAATTCAACTTACAAAATGGAAAGGCACACAGGTAATATTAATTTAATAATTTTTTCTATTTCTTTAGTGGAGGTTACTATGTTTGGAAGCTAGAATTTGGATATTATATTATTATAATTTTATAAAAGATAAAGGTATTATCACAACAAAATATCAAACATAGTTTTTAATCAAATGAGAGCAAAGCCAGAGCCACTGAGTTTCATGGCATTGTCATCTTCCTTTATTTTTATCGCTTCTACATGCTGATCCTTCAACATAGGATCCAGTAATGAAGATGGTCATCATCCATCACATTCAATGTTTTAGAATCACCTCCATTGCATGCAATATTTCATCATCCACCTCCACTGCAGAATGATACGTGTGGAACTGATCTGTTTTAATGGATGTGACTCTTGATTTAATTTTCAATTCAGGCTGATGAGTCTCCACTTCTTGTCCACCCGCTAGCTTTCTATATATAGACCAACCTCAACTGATCACCTACTAACCAATTTTTCTATGGATGGAAAATCCTCCACTACTCATAACATGTAGTCATCCTATATTATGTACACCCTAGCCTCCGCTTCCCTCACCACATGATCCTCATCCATACCAGACATCCCATCCGGGGAATTTTGATACTGATTATTCCACAGATAATTTTAATTAAGTTTATTTATACAGTAATAAGAAAGTATTTATAGTGCATTAGATCATGGATGTATTTTTATAACTATTTTATTTTAAATAAAAATTAAGAATACTACCATAACTGTACAACTTAAAGTACAAGAGATCACCTCCAAGATGTAATTCAAAACATAAATATGGTCCAACATATTATACAAAATACAACTTACATAATAATTTAATAATTCTACTTCAAGTTTCCATCTTCATAAATTTGAATGGAACAAGTGTGTTAAAGGGATAGTCCTACTAGATGATTCCTCCCAAAAATTACAAGATCTAGAGAAAGGGACAGTTTCTCCCTTAATTACAAAATTATGAGAAAGGTACCATGATCCTTCTCCTCCCTAAATTATAAGGGAGTGCCCATGCTAATCATTCGAATAGAATAAGTGTGGGAAAGGGCTAGTTATTATTGACTCATCATCCAAAATATTACTAAATATAGTTCTCCTTGACTCATCCTCTTCCTTGAGCCCATGTTTCTTCTCCTCCTATGACCTAAGTTGTAATGGACTTGTGCCTTGGGCACTTCTTCAACCCTCGCACACTCAAAGGAGCATGATGCTTTTCCCAAGTGAAGTGACTTGGGATTCCATGAACACATGGGAACCCATTGGGGATGTGGCTGCAAGATGGGGAAAATTCCCACACTTGGATTCCTGACACATGGAAAGCATGAGAATGGTACATGAAATATATCCACATGATGGGGAGTCTACGATAAGTCAAAATATTGGTGGGATTCCATCAACACATGGGAACCCATTGGGGATGTGGATGCAAGATGGGAAAAATTCCTACACTTGTAGGCCCGATGCACGAAAAGCACGAGAATGGTACATGGAATATCACCATACGATGGGGAGTCTACGACAAGTCAAAATATTGGTGGGTTGGATACTTGGCGATTAACATGCCTTGGGATCATGGAAAGTGTGGTGCACCTTGGTTCGAAGATCCAAGGAATGTTTTTGGTGACCATTGGGAGTCATAATCCTAACACGGAGGTTGGTCGGGAAGCTCAATAAGTGGCATGTTGGAAAGCTAGTTGGATGGCATGTTTTGAACACTCATCGACACAAAATCCTCAATGTTGGATTTGGGCACACACAGTCCCAAGATGGCACATCGTCAGAATTCACAAGCAACATAGATGTGGGAATTAAGAAAAGTGTGTGACCACACAAGGGTCACACCCATCGATGGGAAATAATATATATGTGTTCCAAGAGACTAAGGAAGAGGTAGCCTAAAATAGTGGTAAGAGGACACACATGGAAGCTTTCTCAAGGGAATTTAGTATCCAAGAGTCAGTTTTGTGCAGGTAGCCACTGGAGAATGACTAATATTCCAGGGGATCTTAGCTTGGGAGCCTTGTGGAAGCAAGAAGAAGAGAGTCCATTGGAAGCATCTTGAGACTTGTGCAACTTGGATATGAGGCATAGTTAAAACTGACTAATGTTGTAAAATTGCTTCAATTAGGGAGCATGAAAGGAGATTTGTAAAATTCTTTGGGTTTCTTTGGTGATGGCTTGTTGGGCGCACCCAGTAGGAGGTTTTCCTATGAGTGCTCCTATATTTGTACTGTTGTGAATCTACTAATTGTTCTTATATATATTGGAATTGTCTCTTGTGTTTGTTTACATGGTTTCTATGTTTATGTTGATGTACTAAAATTGGTTAAGTGTTGGATCTACTAAGTAGACATTACATAATACAATAATTTAACTAAGTAAATTGGATTTTGTGGAGAAGGCGTAGTTTTTCGGAGAGCTCTCGAGTTGGTCTCACCCTCAGGTGGCTTCTGGGCAGTGCCACATGGCTTGTTTAACCATTGAAAAAGTGGGTGTGGGCCAAGCCCATTGCATAAAAAATTTTCCTCGTCACGCTAACCATAAAACAGTGAGAAATCATCACTGATCCTTCCCCTCCATACTCATATTTTAGAATAAGTGTGACAAAGGGCCAATGTAATTAGATTAGGATGTGAAAGGGCCAATTAGGCTTAGAAAGGGCTCGTTCTCCCTAACTCTTTGTCCCAAATATCTCTAGATAAAGACAAAAATCCAACTGCTCACTCAAATTACAAGAGTTTAGGAATGGGACCATGCCCCTCCTTCTATTTCCTAAAATTACTCACTCGTTGCAAAATGAAATGTGTTTGGGAAAAATTGAACAAATAAAACAAATTTGGTTAGGTGTTAGTGATCCTTCACTCTTCCTCCTAAATTTTACTAAGAGATAGAGAAAGGGTGAGGTCCTCACTTGAGACCAAGAGCATGAGAAATGGTACATGCTCCTTGTCCTTTGTCATAAAATAACTCGCTCTTTGGAAGACGAGGCCACTCTACATCCTCCTTATCACTATAACCATAAAAGGGTTAGAGAAGGCCATCACTCGTTATCCTTGCCAATCAAATTTGAGTAGTGGGATAAAGAGCCACTCCATGTCCAAGTAGTCTAAGGGAGTATTGTGGGAAAGGGATGGTGATTCTTGACTTGTCCTCCTTGAGTGTGAGAATGGGCCCATGCTCTTTTCCTCATGTGTTCTAAATTTAATTTCTCATATGTCATTAAGGCTAGTGCTCTCTTCATGTGCATAAAAGGGTGATAAAAGGCTAGTGCTCCTTATCCTCCTTACTCGAATTTCAGAATCATGAGAAAGGGCTTGTGTAATTATAATAGCGTGAGAAAGGGAAAATAAATATATAATATAGTCAAGGGACAAACTGACAAAAAATGATACTCATATGAATGGAAAAAGTGTGGGAAAGAGATACTCCTTAGTGAAATGTAAAAACTGAGACAAAGGACTAGTGTAAATATTGGCATCCCCCTCCTAGCAGTCTAAGGGAGATCCCATGGCATTGACTTCAATTGAGAAAGTGTAGGAAAGGGATAGTGCTCCTTCATCCGTTCCTCCCAAAAATTATAATATCAAAATAAAGGGCCAGCTAGTCACTCAAAAAACAATAATTTGAGAAAGAATCCATGCTCCTTATCTAATTCGTCACTCTTCATCACCATGACCATAAAATGGTGAGAAATGGCTAGTGCTCCTTCTCCTCCTTACTCAAATTTTATAAGTGTAAGGAAGGGTTAGCATAATTAGAATACTAATTTGGATGAGAAAGAGCGAATGTCACCATTCCTCCTCCCATAAGTATAAGGGAGTTCCTATGCTACTCATTCGAATGGAATAAGTATGAGATATGGCTATTGCTCATAAAATCTTCCTCCAAATGACTACCAAATAGATAGAATGGGCCAGTTCCTCTGTAACGACCAAGAGTTTGAGAAAGGAGGCATGCTCATGATTTCCTATGTACTAAAAGTACTTGCACATCAGTAAATGGGGCTAGTCCATGTCCTTCTTGTCACTATATCCAAATAAGGTTGAGAAAAGGATAAGGCTCCTTCTCCTCCTTACTAAAATTTCAAAAGTGGGAGAAAGGGCAAGTATTGATAGAATATGGAAAGAAAGGTCCAATGTTCTATTCCCTTATCACTCTAAGGGAGTTCCCATGCTATTATTCCAAATGGAACAAGTTTGGGAAAGGTTACTTCCCCTTGACTATCTCACTCCTCCATCTCTAGAAAGGGTCAATGCTCCTTCTCTATCTCATTTATATTATGAAATAATCATAAAGGGATAAAAATTTTAGAAATGAAACATGCTACTGCTCAATTTATTATGAATGAAATAAGTGTGAGGAAGGGCTAGTGCTCCCTTTCTCCCAACAAAGACTTATTTATATCCCAATAAATACTAGGGTGTCTGAAGATTTTCCTTCTACTATGGCTCACTAAAAAACAATTCCAAGTGTGAGGAAGGGCCAGTGCACCTTTTCACCCGATAAATAATTATTTTCCTCCCAACAAATACTAGGGTGTTTGAATATTTTCCTTCTACTACGGTTCACTAAAAAAAATTCCAAGAAAGAGCCCATGCTTCTCCCACTGATTTGAATAGAACGAGTGTGAGGAATCTTGGCCAGTGGTCCTTCTCTTCATCCCATAAATTACTAAAGAAATAATAAGGGTCAATTCTCCTTCTCTATCTCACTCAGGTTACAAAAGTGTCAGAAAGGGCTCATGCTCCTTATCCTCCTCTTATTACAAATGGAATAAGTGTACTAATTTATAAACACTTTAATTTAGAAGTGTACTCATTTAGAATCATGCACTAATTTAATTTGGATTGGAAAGTTGTACTTTAGAAAAAAAATTGGGTCTAGAAGGTTAATAATTCTAGAATCTTTTAGTCCAATTTCTACTCAATTAGTCCAAATTTTGGAACCAAGAGCTCAAGCCTAAATCCACTCGGCTCCAACGATTCAACGGGAATTATAATCAAACCAAAAATCAATCGAATATTTGACTCAAAAGGATAGCACATCGAGAATATGTACAGAGGATAAAGCACCTCCGTCGAGATATCGTCCTAAAACCTCCTTTCTACATTGCAAATTCTGGTTGAAAACTGTTACCAAAATGAAAATTTGGAACCGCCTTTAACTCGAGCTGCTACCACCTAGCCCTATCAACATCGTATTTCACTTATTCCCATGTAAGCAAACATGAAAGACTCCACTACGTAAAATGGAGGTATAGGTGGAAACCGCGTGTTCCAACAAGAAACCGACAAGTGTCAGGTGGCCCATATGACGTCAACTCTTCTCATTCTTACTCAAATTTCAGAAGTGTTAGAAAGGGCCAACATATTTAGAAGAAGTTCTAAACATCGTTAAAGTAGCTAGTAACTGCTCGAAAATTACTAATGCAGTAATGTGCCAGTTCTTCTTTTCTCATCCATCTATAAATCTATTATATGTACAGGTCTTGTATGGAACAGTCTGGAACATCCTTAAAAATACTATTTTAGGGCGTAAGAAAGGCTAAGCTGGTTAGAGTTTAGTATTGATTTGCGTACAAATGGAGGTGAATCACACATGGGTTTTTCTTAGAAACCACCAAAATTAATAAAAAATTGTCATTTTTTCTAAATCTACTTAGGTTTGAGATATATCAATGGGGGAATAAGGAAAAAATGCCCAAAATCACGAAAATTTCCAGAATTGGAGGATTTTTCCTAAAAATGTAAAATTTAAATCTTGCATTTTTGGATTCAATCTAATCATGTTTAGCATAGGTATTATGTATAAATAATCCTCTTGGGCTAATGGAAGGCTAATCATCATCTTTATGTGAGCTAATCCATTGTAATCAATCGTCGATTTTTTATAAATGAGAAATTTCTATTGTTGATCCATTTTCATATTTGATCTAGTTTTAGCAGAACTTCTACTAGGTTGAGAAGGGCCCCTCGATCTTGGTAATATGATGCTAACCAATTTAATGTTTTATTCTCTAGTTTATGTGTGGTTTAACCTCCAATTCAAATTCAATTTAAGTAGTAAGTAGATTAGGGTTTAATTATAAATATGATTTGGTTTTATAAGTTTAGGATTTAATCAGATGCTCAATACTAATTCTTCATTGTTATACAACTCTATTTCAATTATGTAGTTGTATAAATAATCTTTCTTTTAATCATATGATCGATGCCCCATTTTTGTTTTACATACTTTCCACCAGAATTACATTCCACCCATAGCACAATGGAATCATAGGGTTTGCCCATTCATATATTTCTCCAACTCATGATCCTAGTGCTCTCAAATTAAGGATTATATATTTCAGCTCATATTCTCTGGTTTAAGGGATGAAAATCTCCTCTTTAAAAACCACATTATTTCTTTGTTACATTATGATCACCGTCTTTTCATTAACTTGTTGTGGTTCCATGTGTAATTTAGTTGCAATCATTATAAGATTAAATTTTCCATGCTTTCATCCTTCAAGTTGTTACAAGAACTCATTCAAATCATATACTAGTATAAGTTTTGTTTCATTAATTTGAATAGTGTTTATGTTATGCCATTAATAAAATGCATACTCTGTTATGCTAAGATCTGAATTGCTTAAGGGTACAAAGTTATAACAGCCTTCCACAAATACTCATATAATAGTGCTTAATGAATAGAGAATTGGTTCTATTATAATTATATTCTTCCTCTTTCACTTTCAAATTCTAGTTTTGAAAGTAAACTCAAAACATAATCAAATTTGTCATTCCTTGAATATAGAGAACACATAAGTCATTTCTTTCCATTCATCTCCATGAAGATCATCTATTGTAACTTACTTAGTAGTTTAGAAATCCATCATCTTGTTTATTGCAGAGTTCATCATTCCAGAGTGTTGTTTGCATTTGAAGTACAAATGGGTTTAATTAAATGCATTTGAAAATATCTTGAATTTAGGAATTAGAATTTATTTATTGATCCTAGTTTGCATCTTGTGATTTTTAGTACTTGTTAGCTTTAGGATAGCTTTTTATTTTAAATATAGATTCATTTCCTTGAAATTTCCACTTCATATTTTATTATTACTTGATTTGATCCTAGGCACATATATTTCATAGAAACATAGCACTGTTTTGTTGAGTAGGGTGTATTCCTGCGCAATATCAACAATACCTGAACTTGGCCAAGAATAGTTACAAACTAACTAACTGGAAGGTATCATTTAAACCTAGACAATGCTTATTTTTGTTATCAAAGTCATACGATTTCTCTATTTGATCATTGAATCTTTGTATTAATAAGGAGTATAGCTCCAACAAGATTATAAGTACCTGGGCATTTGGCAAGGATCACCTAGATTTAATGCATCTTACACTTTGAACCACATTTTGAATTGTGTTGTGTGAATGAATTTCCTTTCTGAAGTGTTAGGTTTCTATTTAAGCTTAGTTAGAAGGTGCAATTAGCTTCTTGATTTTATGGATATGCACAGATAGTGTCCATCTGCCACAAGTTTATGTCCCAGGTTGACATTAAATATTGGGAAATTATTAAACATGTAATTTCACTAACATTTTTGGCACCATTGTCGAGGATGGTATAGAAAGGGATAAAATAGAGATTTTGTTGTGCTTAGTTACAATCATTATGATGAGGAGGAACGAATAATAATATGAGAGGTAAGAACCTGCGCTACCGCCATTAGTTGAAGAAGGTAAGTATTCCTACTCTTTCACCATTGGTGATGAGATTCCAAATATTTATCTTGGTTGTGAGGAATGAATAGGTAGATTTAGCAGTATATTAAATTTCAATTATGATGTTTTTCATTTTTTCCAGTATTAGCATATTTTTCATTTTGAGAACCAATCAATTTTTCTTGAGGTACTCATCCATTTCATGAGAAGGAAATATAGACCCTAGCATAACTTAAATCATGTTAAAAAGTTTATTGAGTGAAGAATAATTTTCCAAAACACTTTTTAAAATCCTAGCAGTAGTTGATATCTTTGCCTCTCAGGAAGAACAACTATTGCTAACAGTCAAGTGATTGAAGAACAAAAGTTATCCATCTCTGTGGAAGTGATAGAGGAACATAAGTTCCATGATCCACATCGACACACAAATATAAAATATTTCTCTAATAATTTTTTTCATCATGCAAAAGAGAACGATGGACTATGGACTACACTTGATGAATAACAACCCTTCAAGCCAGAGATTGAATATTTTTTGGCATGATTATCATCAGATACTTGGAGAATTCCTAAAGTTGATGAGCATATTTTGGAAGTAACTTACTGTTAGAAAACAGGACCGTAGAGCAATAACAGATATACAGTTAAATTTATAAACAAGATGCAAAACAAATTAAAACAGTACAGAGAGACACAGATATAACGTGGTTCACCCAAACGATGGGCTACGTCCACAAACAAATTTGCCAGTCCTTTTATTTCAGTCCAAAAAGATGAAGGGATATGCCCTGCAGCAAAACCGCTACACTTCCTCTTCACGCTCTCACAGTCTCTCTTCCAGTATAATACAATGCCCACATCCAGTACAATCACAATGGAGCCTCCTCAATCCTTATAAAGGCTTAATCACATGCAATACCATGGAACAATACCATGGGCTACAACAAACCATGTGCCGAAACCATGTGCTAGACCTAACCACCTTTGACTCAATCCCGAGTCAAGGTTAACACATCCAATACCATGGGCTACAACAAACCATGTGCCGAAACCATGTGCTAGACCTAACCACCTTTGACTCAATCTCAAGTCAAGGTTAACCCTAACAATCCCCCCTTTAAACTTGACTTGGAGTAATCACCAACTCCCCTCAAGTATTTACCGAGGAATCTTACATACACCCCCCTATCACCTAGGTCTATCTCCCGACTTTACCGGTGAGTTACCAGGCGTATGCATGCCTTACCAGGTCTTACAGCCATATGCCCATTTACATGCAAACCGCTCCATTACATTGTTTTCATGTGCCTTCATGGTGACTAATCACAGCAACTCTACCACTGCTGCACTCGCTGGACCTTGGACTAGGCAAATTTCTTCTTTTCACCTTCATTCTTTAAGGCCAACAGAAACCGAGCAGGAACTCAGTTTCTCTTTGGTTACTCCCTTTGTCAACATGTCTACAGGATTTTGGCTAGTGTGAATCTTTTCCAGTTTTAACAGTTCTTCATCTAGAATAGATCTTATGAAGTGGTATTTGAGTTCTATATGTTTAGTCCTTGAATGAAAGACTAAGTTCTTAGCAAGATGAATGGCACTCTGGCTGTCACTGTACAGCCTACTATTCTCCTGTTTCTTACCCAATTCTTCCATGAACCTCTGCAACCAAATCATCTCCTTACTAGCCTCTGTAGCAGCAACATACTCTGCTTCCGTTGTTGAAAGTGCAACAACCTGTTGCAGTTTTGAAATCCAACTTACTGCTATTCCACCTATAGTGAACACATACCCTGTGGTGCTCCTCCTGCTATCTTTATCACCAACCATATATGCATCAACATATCCCTGTAGAACAGTGTCTGAACCTCCAAAACATAATGCATGAGAAGTGGTACCTCTCAAATACCTAAGAATCCAATGTACTGCTTTCCAATGCTCTTTACCTAAATTATTCATATACCTGCTCACAACTCCCACTGCATGTGCAATATCTGGTCTTGTGCACACCATGGCATACATCAAGCTCCCAACTGCTGATGAATAGGGAATCTTGGACATGTAATATATCTCTTCCTGTGTCTCTAGACACATATTCTTGCTTAGTTTGAAATGGCTTGCCAAAGGTGTGCTGACTGGTTTTGCATCTGCATTCTAAACCTCTGCAACACCTTTTCTATGTACTCACCTTGAGACAATGTCAATTTGTGATTTTTCCTGTCTCTTGTTATTCTCATACCAAGGATTTGCTTTGCAGCACCCAAATCCTTCATCGCAAATGATTTAGCTAGTTTTCTTTTGAGCACATTTATATCCTGCATGTTAGAACCTACAACAAGCATGTCATCCACATACAATAACAAGATAATATATCTTCCGTTATCTATCCTCTTGAAATAAAAACAGTGGTCAGAATGACATCTATCATAACCTTGTTCTGTCATAAACTTATCAAATTTTAAATACCACTGCCTTGGAGCTTGCTT